>CM062817.1:1055243002-1055779455 GCA_031772625.1 Pinus tabuliformis | reverse complement strand
TTAATATAGAGTCCAGTCTAGTACCCTAGCTGGATCACTAACATTTTGGCGCCGTTGCTGGGGGAGGCGTACGTAAAGGATTCAAACAAAAAGAAAAAAATTCAATACACAAAAACAACCAAAAACACAGTTAGAAATCATGTTCATTTATGCCTAGACTTAGAGACAATCAAAGGAGGATTTGTAAGAACCCCCCCACCATCTCAACACTAACCCATCATCATCAGGAGCAGACTCTCCAGGGAATAAAACACCAACTGAGGAGGATATTCAAACAATAGCTGAGAAATTTTATTCAGGACAGCACATTACTCTTGCTGAGAGGGAAACTCTGTTTTGCACATAAATCACAGCAGCAACCCTTTCCTAAATCTTCTACACAAGGGAAAGTAGCACCATTACCAAAACAATTTTCTTTCTCTCTTTTCCACCAAGAGACACTAAGAGACCAAGTAGAATGGCTGAGGAGGGATCTGGATCAGTTCCCCATCAGAGGAGGAGGAATCAACTTTTAAATTCCCTATACAAGAACCACAGGAGGATGAGGAGATCAAAATGAAAAATATACCCCCATCTGTGCTACCCAATTTCTATGGTATGGCTTCAGAGGATCCGGACTCATTCTTATTCAAGTTCGATATTGTGTGTCGAACTTATGGCTATACTGATGATGCTCACAGACTGAGATTGTTTCCAGCCACATTAAAGGCAGGAGCCTTGAAATGGTTTATGGGGCTAGGTGAGCATGCCTTAGTGGATTGGGATGGCATGAGGAGAATATTTCTGAGGAAATATCAGCCTTATTGCAGATCCAAAGACTCTAAAGATGACATCTTTAGAATGAGTCAGCAGGAGGATGAAACCTTAGAAGAATATCTAGAACAGTTTGTCTATAACTTGCAAAAAATCTAAACACCGAACAATGCCTCCTGATCTAGTCCGCACAATATTTTTGAAAGGTATCCGGGAAGAATACATGGATGATCTCAACTTAATGGGCAAAGGTGATATCTCTGCCTTACCCTTTGAAGAAATAGCTGAACTGTGTGAAAAATATTCAAGAAGTAAAGCCAAAATGGGAAAGAGAACCTTGTCATCTAGGGTCACAAAAACTGCCTCTGCTAGTGTCACCCGGGCTGTAATTGGTAATCTTTTAGAAGAGTTCAAAACAGATTTGTTGAGTACTCTAGGAAACCAAATTGATACCTTAAAAGCCAAAAAGAAACAGGAGGAAGAAGACAATATCATGGCTATTTTCTGCCCCAAGTGTCGCAAGAAGCATGAATTAAAAGACTGTCCTCTAGAGAATATCCAAGTATGTGCTTTCTGTACTGAGCATCATGATATGTTTAACTGTCCTAAAGTTAAATTGTGCAGAACTGTAACATGGAAGCCAGCACAGAGATGGAGAACGTGTACTACATGGGTGCAAAGCGACCATGGCAGCCAAGGCAAGCACCCCAAGGTATGTTTCCTAATCAAAATATGCAATTTCCTATGAATGATCAGATGTATGCACAAAACTCATGGAATATACCTATGCCATGGCAGCATGGAAACCAATCACAAAATCAATGGAGACCGTCTCAACAATATTCCCAATCCTACCATCAGTATCCTCATCATACCACCTTACTCACAGCCATATCAGCAGTACCAACAGCCATATCCATCACATTCACAGCCATATCAGCAGCACCCTCAGCCAGTTGTTTATCAGCCCAACCTTCTCAACAAACTCTGCCTGCTCCTCCACAAATAAATGTACCACAACTTCAATTTCCAACTAATCCACAACCTCCCAGACCCACACAAATACCTGCTCAAACTGTCCCAAATCCGAACAATAGAGCAGAAAGGCCAGCTTATAATGTAGAGGAAGAACTTCCTACTCCACACTGCCTTTACAAAACATTAATCTGAGGTCTGGTAGGGTGCTCCAAAAGGATTCTCCAATAACAGACCAGCAAGAAGAAAACTTAGAAAAAGAAAATGAAATGACAACTCAAACAAAACCAAGCAGTGAAACCAAAGACAAACAGATGCAATCACTGCAACCACCTTTTCCAGACCGTTTGGTCCAAGTAAAACCACCATTGCCTCCACCACAATTTG
Source organism: Pinus tabuliformis (assembly GCA_031772625.1). Classification (NCBI taxonomy): domain Eukaryota; kingdom Viridiplantae; phylum Streptophyta; class Pinopsida; order Pinales; family Pinaceae; genus Pinus; species Pinus tabuliformis. Next base: position 1,055,777,340 of record CM062817.1, on the reverse strand, counting down.
ATGTCTTGGATGAACTTAAAAATTTCTACATAAAAATCCCTTTGCTGCAAGCTATAAAGGACATTCCTATTTACACCAAAGCCATCAAAGACATGTGTCTCAAGAAACCTGCTAGAAAGAGGATTGATCCTTAGACCATTCATGTTTTAGGAAATTTAGCAGGCCTTATGACCAATACCATCTCCATGGAGAAGTATGTTGATCCAAGCATTCCAAAAGTGACCACCATCATTAACAACATACGGACCCCAAACACTTTGATAGATCTTGGAGCTGCAATCATTGTCATGACCCTTGAAACTATGAGAACACTCCAACTCATGAATTTGCAACATACCACAATTGTTCTTGAACTAGCTGATAGGTCCAAAGTCATTCCTGAGGGGATTTTGGAAGATATCATCGTCTCACTGGACTCTTGGAGTATCCGGTGGATTTCCTAGTCCTTCAACCTAAATCCAATCTAGGAGGACATCCTATCATTCTAGGTAGACCATGGTTAGCGACTGCTGATGCATTTATTGGATGCGATCAGGTAACATGATTATCTCTAGAGGGACCGAAAGGAAACAACTCACCCTCTATCCATCGGCACAATCACCTGCAGTGACACATAACTTGTGGCTTGATGACAAATTTAATGACAAAGAGGAGGTACAATCTGTTTTTAGCATTGACCAGATCTATGATTTCCATGAAGACAATATTGATTTGGTAGAATTATTTTCTCTCACAGCCTGATATATCTGAAAATTTGAGAAATGAACAATATAATGCTGCAGATGTACTTCTAGCTCAAAACTTTCAAGAAACATGCACTATCCACTCCTTGCAATCTACATTTCATGACATCTTTCCAGTTCAATCCATCACCAATACACAGAGTCAAGTCATAGAGATCAGTCCAGGCAAAACTTTGAACATAGGCAACCACCTAGACTCATCTCAACAAGAAAAATTGATTAGACTCTTGACGAAGTACCAAAAAGCCTTTGCTTGGGATTACACTGACATGCATGGGATTCACTCCAACACATGAACTCACCACATTTACACTGATAGCACCATTTAAAACCGGTGAGGCAACCACAAAGAAGAATGAACCCCATGCTCCAAGACATTGTCAGAGAGGAGTTGCAAAAACTTTTGAGAGTCAACTTTATATATCCTATTTCTGACAGTCAGTGGGTATCCCCATTGGTTATTGTGCCTAAGAAGAATGGCAAGTGGCATATCTGTGTTGACTACAGACAGCTGAACAAAGCCACGCTCAAAGACTACTTCCCACTGCCATTCATCGACCAAGTGTTAGACACCCTAGCCGGCAAATCATCATTTTCCTTTCTTGACGGTTTCAGTGGCTACAACCAGATCCGGATTGCCTCTGAAGACCAGGAAAAAAACCACCTTCACCTGTCCTTGGGGCACCTATGCCTACAATGTTTTGCCATTTGGACTTTGTAATGCTCCAGCTACATTTCAGCGAGCTGTGTTAACTATCTTTGCTGATTTGATTCATGATTGTGTTGAAGTGTATATGGATGATTTTTCAGTATATGGCAATTCTTTTGAACATGCATTAGAAAATCTAGAGAGAGTTTTGAAAAGGTGTATTGAAGCTAACCTGTCCCTGAGCAACGAAAAGTGTTTCATGATGCTAAATGAAGGGATAGTGTTGGGCCATTATATCTCTTTTCAAGGCATCCAGGTTGACCCAGCCAAGATACAGATTATTGCCGATTTGCCTATTCCACAGAACCAGAGAGAGGTAAGAAGTTTTCTCGGGTATGCTAGCTATTACCGCAGATTCATTGAACATTTTAGCAAGATGGCCTTACCTTTGTTTAAACTTCTAGCCAAAGATGTATTTTTCAATTGGACTGAGAACTGCCAACATGCATTTGAACAACTCAAGAAGAAACTATCTACTGCACCAGTCCTGAGAGGGCCTAATTGGAGCTTACCATTTCATATTTTTACCGATGCATCTGACACTGCCATAGGTGCATGCTTAGGCCAAAAAGAAGAATCTTGTACATATGCAATTTATTTCATTAGTAAAAATCTCACACCTGCCGAGCTAAACTATACAGTTACAGAGAAGGAAACACTTGCCATCATTTATGTTGTGAATAAATTTCGCCATTACATAACTGGTTATGAAGTCTTTGTACATACTGATCACTCTGCCATTTGACATCTCATGAATAAACCAATAACTAGTGGCAGAGTTATCAGATGGTTACTATTGTTACAGGAATTTAACATCACAGTGTTAGATAGACCAGGCAAAGAAAACCAGGTGGCAGATTTCCTATCTAGACTGCAAAATCCAGGTGAGATTGTTCCTGTTGAGGATTCTTTTCCAGATGAGCACTTATTTGCAATTTCCATAGTAACTCCTTGGTTTGCTGATTTAGCTAATTACTTGTCTACAGGTAGGACACCTCCACATTTCACTGCAAAGAAAGGAAAAGACTGATCAAACAAAGTGTTAGATATTCATGGCTCAATGGCGATCTCTTTTACACTGGTTTTGATATGATCATTAGGAGATGTGTACGAAATGATGAGGTAATTGACATTTTAAAATCTTGCCATGATGAACCGTGTGGTGGGCATTTTGCAGCGAAGCGGACAGCCTTCAAAGTTCTTACTCTTGGATACTATTGGCCATCCATTTTCAAGGATGCCAAGAAGTATGTAAAGAGTTGTGACAGCTGCCAAAGGATGGGTAGACCCACAGCTACCGATCAGATGCCCCTTCAGCCCCAAGTTCACTTGGAACCATTTGATAAGTGGGCTCTGGACTTCATAGGACCTATCAACCCAGCCTCTAATGGTAAGAAGTACATCTTAGTATGTACTGATTATGTCACAAAGTGGGCAGAAGCAAAAGCACTGGTAAGAGCAACCGAACACACAGTAGTCAATTTCCTTTTTGAGGAGATCTTTGTGAGGTATGGAGTGCCAAGAGAAATTGTCACTGATCAAGGTACCCAATTCACCTCAAAGCTCATGAAGGACATCACAGACAAGTACCAAATAAAGCATAGGAAAAGTACCCCCTACCATCCACAGGCCAATGGGCAGGTGGAATCCACCAACAAGACTTTGGAGGGGATCATTACCAAAACTGTTGCAATGAACCGCAAAAACTGGGAAGAAAAGCTCAAGGAGGCACTCTGGGCTTACCGGATTACTTGGAAAGATACCATCGGATTTACACCATACCAATTGGTGTACGGTAAGGATGTCATGCTTCCTATTGAATTCCAAATTCACACTTTTAAATTAGCTGCAGATTTACTAATTGATTTGGATCAAGCACAAAAAAAGAGAATCCAGCAGTTGAACCAGCTGGATGAGATGAGGCAGCAAGCAGAACAAACCACCACCCTCATGCAAAAGCACAGGAAGCAATGGCATGATTCACATATTAAGAAGAAGCACTTCAAGGAAGGTGACTGGGCTCTGCTTTTTTATTCAAAATTCAAGGATCATAAAGCTAAGTTCACCACCCATTGGATGGGCCCTTATGAAATTGTTCAGGCTTATGACAATGGTTCAGTAAAACTCCAAACTATTGATGGCAAAGGTCATTCTTTCACAGTCAATGGTCATCGCCTGAAGCTGTACAACAAGCCCATCAGCAAGCAAGATTTTCTGCATACACTATCTCAGCAAGAAGAGGTTGAGGTACTGCAGCCCTCAGCTGCAGTATCACTGCCTTAGTTTTATTTCCTTTCAATTTCAAAATCAAGAAGAAAAATAAAAAGAAAAAAAAACAAAAATAAAAAAAATAAAAATAAAACAAAAACTAAAAAAAATAATAATGGGTTAGATGTGAAAACCAGTATCTGGCACAATCTAACCCCGAATTCCTACCTGAAAACCAATTTATTGGCGGGTATGAATTCTCTTTCTGTTGTTCATTGTTTCATTTCTTAGTTGCATCATGACTTGAGGACAAGTCAAACTTTCAGTCGGGGAGAGGGAGACATCTGTTCTGTTACTTTTATCTCTCCCTTGTAAATTCTTCAGATTTCTTATTCTATATTTCACTGTAAATTTCCAACAACAGCTTGTTACCAGCATTCCAAACTTTAACAAATAAGCTGTTCTGTCATGATTTTCAGAGGGACCTGGTTATAAATATTTTGCAGGGGGACCTGTTCTGTTCAAGACATCTATGCTATTAACACCAGCAGCAATGGGACCTGTTTAAGATATTCAGAAGGGACCTGTTAAAGCAATTGACACCTGTTTGAGACATTCCAACCAGTAGTAAAGGGACCTGTTTAAAACATTCAGTTGGGACCTGTTAAAAAAATTCTTGACATCAAAGGCTACTTCAACAGACTTCCACCAAGCTTTTACAAGGATTTGGGCACCAAGACTTCCAGCAAATTGCAAGCTCAGTGAACCTGTAACAATACAAAGAGCTGCATGAACATCTTCAGTTTTTCCAAGGGACCTGTATCTTCAAATTTTCTTAAGGGACCTATTGCATCTTCAGTTTTCCAAGGGACCGATTACATTTTCAGTCTTCAAAAAGGGACCTGTACATTCCAATTTTTCAAAGGGACCTGTTACATCTTCAAAACTTTTCTCAAAGGACGTGTGTATTCAACCTCCCTCAGAGGACCTGTCAAAAAGAACAGTCAAAAGGATTAGCAACTCAGCATGTCAAATGATCAACAAAAGAGTAATGTATTTCTGTTCTTGGGCATTTAATTTCCTAGATTAGTTTTTAATGTAATTTTGGTGACTATAAGCTGTTGTAATTGATTTCAAGGACACCTTCATACATCCACTTATCACCCTTATCCCACCAATTTTCATCATTCCCCTACATCAACCTATCCCTAAAACCCATCACCAACACATTCACCATGTCATATACCCTACATGCATACCAACATTCTCTACATGACCAAGTATAATTGAAAAGGGCACGTGGTGAGCTGTGTGTTTGTTTTTAAAAAAAATACAAAGGATGAGATAGAAGCGGCCTATATATATATTCTTCACCCCATACAGTCAAATCATAACAAGCGGCCTATATGTTTTACACCATACACACCCGAATCATAACCTCGCCACCCAGCATTATAGCTCAGCACTATGGGTACGCTCTCAGCGTTCTTATGCTAACATGCATACAAGCGTACAACACTCTGTTTTTAAATGAATGATTACATTGTAAGGTGAGTACAGGTTATTTCACATCCTTTCCACCCTCGGTTCCCATAACTTACAAAGTGAAAGAGTGAAGCAAGGAACGCGAGGAGATTGTTATCATTCGAGTAGAGTTACAAAGTGAAAGAGTGAAGCAAGGAACGCCGAGGAGATTGTTATCATTTGAGTGGGGTTACAAAGTGAAAATTTGAAAAAGGAGCGCCGAGGAGAGTATCACTGTTTGGGGTCGGTTTACACAGTGAAACCGGTGAGCGCCGAAAAGGGAAGCATCACCATTCTATCTCTAACTCCCACCACAGTCACATCGACCAGCCAAGCACCATAATTGAAGACTGAAGGAAGCGATATATGCCAGGTAACCAACTTGACATTTCTGTGTTAAAATTTTAAGGGTATAGACAGAGAAGGGTTAGAGGCACAACCCTCTGCCATCACCATGACTAATAGGGTCGAACCCAGTACATTTGATAGCTCACAATACCATGAGGACTGTATTGAGATTCTTAGAGAAACACAGTGGCTACCTTTTCTGGAAAAATTCCATGGGAGTAATGAAGAAGTCACAAAACAATTTGCCTTTACCTTTAATGGAGAAAAGGCCCTAATAGGCAACTTCTCCTTCAGAATCTCAGAGAATACTATAGCTCAGGCAATTGGAATTAGTCCTGAAGGAGAGAAGTACTTCAAAACCAAGCAATTCAAGGAGAAATCATGGACACAGTTCATGTCCAGATCTAGAGTTTCCTCAGTAAACTGGAAGAAGGGAGTTCCAAGAAGCTGGTTAGTTCATCCTTGGGATGAAATGGTTTACATTCTTCAGAAGTTTATAACCTGTGAAGGTAGATACAGCATTGTTTATCTATACCACATCAAGTTACTCCTCCATTTAAAGAAACAATGTGTAATCAGTGTGCCATATTTTCTGCTGCAAAGTTTAACAAAGATGGCCAAAACTATCCAGAAACAAAAAGGGAATGAGGACAAAAGCCTGTACCATTTTGGCCTGATTAAAATCCTCATTGAACATGAGTTGCAGAAGCGAGGGAAGCCATGGAAAGAATTCCTAGCTGTCAACCAAATCAGAGATGAGGAGGAAAAAGAAGAAGTGCAAGAAGATTCTGGGTTTATGAAGGACATAGATGAGGAAATTCCAGTGTCCAAGGCCAGCAGAGCACCTCAACCTGTGGGCAGCATAAGGACCAGGAACATGCAAAAAGAGGATGCCAAGAGGGCTGAGAAAGACAAAATTTTTACCACCTACTCCCGAAGAACAAGGAGGACACCAAAAACTCAGCTGCAAGAAGACCAATTTGAATCTCATGCCCCTGCACAAATGGATGTTGAAAGTGGTGATCATTCACCACCAGCACCAGAAGTTGACATAGAGGTGGAAAGCCATAACAAACAGGAAAAATGTTCACCACCTCCCACCAAAAGACAGAAGAAGTTAGAAAAACAAATTGAAGAATTGAAAGAAGAGCTCATGGAAGCTAACATGTTGGAAAAGGTTATTAAAAGAGAAAATGAAATGCTCAGGGCGCAAAGCAAAGAAACACAGAAGACAAATGAAAAGCTAAAGGAAAGAATCAGTGAGTTAGAGACTGAGCAATCTGAGATTTCCAACTGGGCCACTAAGTGGTACAATCAGAAGAAGGCTCTTAAAGAGAAATATAAAAAGTTAAAGCAGGAGCTCAAGGGACAGAAGGATCACCAGGTGAAGAAGAATGTAAATACCTTGCTCAAGGCAGCAGAGATCCATGCAGGCACAGAGTTCAAGGGGAATACTTCTGGGGTAGCATGAGGACATGCTAAGTCCTTAAGTCAGGGAGAGATGTTGGTATCATCCTAAGACCCTTTTTCCTTCCCAAAAACATATCATTTATCCATACATTTTCATCATATATCCCTCAAAATCCTTGAATATTGATTATTAATCATTCTATAGTTATTAAATTGCATAGAAATTAATTTAGGGGTTTTATGTTCCAGAATTAGAGGTTTTTGATGACATGGTTACAGGAAGTACCCGCATCCTGTAATGAGCTTACCGTTTGACATGTGGCGCAGCAGATGAGCTAGAACGAAAGGCATGGGCGAAAAGTGGAATGTCCAAGCATGGACAAACACCTATCTCCCAGCCAAATCGAGCCTCCTATGCATGCGGTCAACTTAAGTCAAAGCAGGGTACTCTGGCAAATAAAAGCAGCAACAGCATCGTTCTATTTTTCATTTTTCATTTTTGTTCTTTTTGAAACATATAGCATGGAAACATTTTGAAAAGGCTATGTAATAAACGCGGCAACAGCACTATGTACATTCATTGTATCGATGACATGGCTGTGCGTACGCATATGTAAATACAGTTAGTTTAATGTTTGAAGGTTAATCGTTGAATCGTTTTTCTCAAAACAGAGTTTTAGTTTTAATACAAGGACATATTTACAGTCACGAAGTGTGTATACCCTTTGCATTGGTTTGATTGCTGAACGGTGATAGCCAGTATATCCTTAGGACGCGGACGGGCCCTGCGTTCTTCGATTGGTATACTGTCCATTCGTTTTGTTACATTTCAGTTCTTATATGTTGCACAGCGTTTGTATTGGATTCGATTTATATATATCATATGGTTTGCATCACAGTCTCGGTTTACATAGCTGTTGATTTACATAGCATACGGGTTGCATAACATTTATATAAGCTTTCGATTCCTACAGCCTTTGAATTTCATTACATAGATATGGTGTGCGCTTATGAACGGTTTATGGTTATGTTGAATGGTCAGCACTAGGATCTGGAAGGGAGTCTTGTAAGGGATTCGGTCCCTGTGTGACTTATAGATGCATTCTCATAAACTCTGCTTCATTTCACAGTCCATTTATGTTCTCTTTATATAGTTTAATAGTGTAAATATCTTTGCATGCTGTGTGTGTTTACCAAACAAGGGTTTTCTGAGTGATACCTCTGTAAGGAGGTTAAAATCGTTGTCACAGTCATACACAGTACTTAGACTCATGATTTGATTTGATAGATGCATCTCATACCAGCATTGTAATCAAGTATAGCAGTAGAGTAATCTAGGTGTGTGAATGATAGGCTGCATACTACGGTCTTCTGTAAGGGAGCCTTGTAACCTACCTCATAATCACCTGTAATTCTTTATGTCTATATATTTTAGACCACGCCTCTAAGCTTACACACCTCGGTCGATATTAAATATAGAGTCCAGTCTAGTACCCTAGCTGGAACCACTACAAACCATCTGTAGGCGCTCAATCCATGTCAAACCATCTTCTAGAATGCTCTAGATTCGACCACAAGTAACGTTTTTGAAGTAAAACTTGCGCCTTTTGACCTTTACAGGAGTACGCACCCACCCCTTTATAGACAGAACGTACAAGTACGCAGGTATTATGAACTTGAGGTGCGTACACGCAGGTAAGGGTAAGAGAAACTGCGTAACCAGAGTTATATTGATTTTTAAGGACTTTCTCTCTTTTTTGGAGTTTGACATGAGGAGCAGAGGTATAAGACTTGCCAAGGAGGACAGTATGGTTATTGATGGAGCCATACTGACTGCAAATAGTCATGGTGACAAATTTTAGTGTAACAACATGTAAGATCTGATCTTGTAAGTCTGTCACATAAAAGCTCATATTTGTTATATGGTTCACCTGTACTCTCATGCTAAGAGCATCCGTGACCCGATTCTCCTTTCCTTTAATATATCTGATCTCGAAGTCAAACTCACTAAAGGTGGCCAACCATATAGCTTTCCTATCATTCATATTTGGTTGGTCAAAAAAATATGTCAACCCACTATGATCTTTCATCAGTACAAATATCCTACCAAGAAGATAATGCCTCCACATCTTCAAGGTGTGAATAATAGCTGCCAACTTAAGATCATGAGTCATGTAGTTCTGCTCATTCTCATTCCATTTTCCTAGACTCATAGCATACCACTTGTCCCTCCTGCATAAGGACTCCACCAAGTCCTCTTTTACAATATGTCCATACCACAACTCTTTATCCGAATGCAATCTTAATAACTGGAGCATTGGTCAGCAACTGCTTCAACTGCTCAAAACTGGTTGCACACTCCTCTGTCCATTCAAACTTCTTACCTTTCCTCTGTAAAGATGTAATAGGGTATGAAATGTCTAGGAAGTTCATGATGAGCCTCCTATAGTAACTTGTTAATCCCATAAATGATATGACCTCCTCCACATTCTTAGGAGTTTCCCACTCCATGATGACCCTTATATTTTTTGGATCTACTGTTATGCCTTCATTGGAGACATTTCCCAAGTAATGCACATCTATCTGAAAGAAACTACACTTGATAATCTTGGCATACAAATTATTCTCTCTTAGAAATATCAACACTGCTTCTAAATGCTCAACACACTCATCTTCATTCTTAGAATATATCAATATGTCATCAATAAATACAATAGAAAACTTGTCCAAATAAGGATGCAACACACTATTCATCAAACACATAAATGTAGTTGGGGCATTAGTCAAACCAAAAGGAACCACAACAAACTCATAATTCCCATACTTGGTCCTAAAGGCAGTCTTGTAGATGTCTCCTTCTTTGATGTGTACCTAATGGTATCTTGATCTCAAGTCGATCTTTGAGAACACTGCTACTCCCTTCAACTGATCGAATAAATCATCAATCCTTGACAATGGGTACTTGTTCTTGATCGTCACCTTATTTAGTTTCTTGTAATCAATGCACAACCTGAGAGTACCATCCTTCTTCTTCATGAAGAACACTGGTGCACCCCAAGATAATACACTTGGCCTAATGTATCCCTTGTCAAGCATTTCCTTCAAATATACTAACTCTGGTGTGCTCTTCCTATAAGGTGCCTTTGATGCGGGTGTTGCCCCTGGTACCAACTCAATAGAAAAATCCACTTCCCTATGAGGAGGTAACTTTGGAATCTATGTTGGAAACACATCCTATAATTGTTGCAATACAGGGTACCTATTGAATATTTATGCATCCTCAACATCTTTACCATTGTCACTAGAGATATGCAATGCAAAAATCACACAAACTCTTATGAAACTATACTTAGCCTGCATAGCAGTAACCATCCTTATTGATGTAGGCTTCTTCTTTCCTTGCAAGATTCTCAATTCCCCATTATCATCGAGGCACTCAATGGCCTTGTCATAACAACCCACTTTGGTCCTGTGAAGGTACAAGCAATCCATACCCAAAATCATACTATACAATCCCAATGGAAGTACATTCAAATGTGCTACTATAGGCATAATATTTCACTCAAATGCACAAGCTCTTACCCAAGGATGAACTCTCTTCTTCATAGCTATAGCTAACTACACCAGCCAAGACTCCACATGCACTTCTTTTCTTAAGCCACACTTATCCACCAGGTCAGGATTAACATAACTATAATTAGATCCAGGATCAATCAAAGTTGAAACAACTTAATCAAAAAGTTTACTATCCATCTCAATGATAGATGCATGGTGGTTCACCTACTTATTGTCCACGACTGCATAAATCCGAGGAATGTTATGACCAACATCCCCAACTATATGTGCCTCCTGAGCACTATAGATATGAGGTATACCACCCTGATACAATGGAGAATCCTTCTTGCGATGATCTTTGTCATATACCTAACACTACAACGGTGCTCTACCGTCACCTCTAGTATGCTACTATCTAGGTTACGATCCATGTCCCTTCTCGACTATATTTAACTTCTTGTAATGAGAAACATTTTCTTTCTCACCTACATCCTAAGGTCTTCCCCGCTTCAGTGGCCATTTTCCTTTGACTTTTTGATTTCCTTTCAAGTCATTTTTAGGCTCAGCTTTTCGCTTTGACTACTCATAACAATGCTTCAATTTATGAATGGATTACTCTAACAATATAGGCTCATCAAAATCAAATATGGTCTCTATGTGCTACTGGAAATCCACTGATGAATCTCTGAATCTTATCCTTCTCCTCTTTCATATATGGCACATACCTCAAAAATTCCAAGAATTTGTTAGTGTACTAGTCATTTGTCATAGAACCCATATGTAGCTCATAAAACTTCTTAGCTCTATCATTATACTACCTCTCTAATAAGTACTTATTATTGGAGATTTTCTCAAACTCATCCCAAGTCAATTCTTCTTCCTGAATACCTTTGACATTATTCACATCCTCCCACCAGATATTTGCTTTCCCTTTAAGACTCAATGTGGCTATCTTAGTTGTCATGTTCTATGAGTAGCTATGCAATCTGAAGAACTTCTTCATTCCAAGTAACCATGCCTCTGCATATTCTCTCCTCTTCATTTCTTCCTCGAATGTAGGAGGCTTGAATTTATAAACTCCTCATGCAAGTACTCACCCCTCCTGTAAGGATGATGATAGTGATGACTACGATGATGTATCGTGGAAGAGAAACTAGAATGATGCCCATACATACCAGTCCCCCTGTCAGGTGTGTCCAATGATCTACCACCTATAAATGTGTCCCCTCTATCCAACATGTGTTCAGACTGAGACGTGCTACCATAAGGCTCCATTAGTATTTTCTTCCTGCTCTTGACTGATCCTCAACTGTACATGTTCTGCAATTATGACAAGATCTGAAGAATCATTGCATTAACCTCTATCTGCTTTTCATGAGCCCCTACAATTCTTTCTTGACTCAACCAACATGTCATTATATTCCTTACAAAATTTGATCTCTGCCCTCAAGCTCCTCAATGTATCTACCATACCAGTAGAATATCCATCTCCTTGTTGGCCAACTCATATGTAAGGGGAGACACGAGAGATATAGTCTACTATTTTTCTTGTCATCCTTGATTTTGTTTTTCCTGCAAGTGTACCATGTCAGATAAACCAAATAGATACCAAAATCAAATCCATACCTCATTTATTTTTAGGGGAGGCTTATCTCATCTGCAATATCAATACACATTAGCATGTACATGTATAATCATAAGCATATCCATATAATCAACATATCAACATACACCATCATGCATGATCATACCAATTGTATACCATGACCCCATGCATGACAACCATAACCTTGACAACATCACACTTTTCCCAAAGAGAGCACAAACCACTCTGATGCCACTCTATAAACGCACTTCCCATCATATCTACCTACTTTCACTGGCTTACCCGAGGTAAACATGAGATGAGGGGCTACTATGACAACACTCAACCTCCTAAGTGAGCTTAAGGAAATGGAGTCAACATAATAGAGCTTACTGACTTACCTCAGGTGCCATAGACCCTCAAGGAGTATCCCAACTCCTCTTGGAATCCATCCCCTGATACATCTCAACATTTCCAAGAGTTTGACCCCCAGTCGCTCCCATGAGCCTATATGAGTGTGATTGTGGACTTTTCCTGCTAGTGTTGTGCTAGTGACTGCGGAATTTAAGGTTATTTTCTAGGGTTGGAGCTAAGCCTCTACCTAGAAATCAATTTGACTTATATAATTCATAAAATACATAAGGACAATTCTTGTAAGACAAAACCCAACACTTGGGCTAGACCTGGCCATCCCCAACCATGAGTGACATTTCATCAAACACTTGGTAGATATGCAACCTACAGGTCATGAATGCAATATTGAATATAAGGTACTGAAAACTCATCTGAGACTTAACAAAAAGGGTCACCACCTTCTCACACTAGTTTTTATTTTTTAACATCAATTAGGTCTTGCATCTATTATTCTTTTAGTTATAAGTAAAAACATGAAAAGAGCCATGACCAATAGCTGTCACATAACCATGCTTATAACCACCATATAACCATATCAATAACAATAAGAGAACAACCATTAAAGCCACATAATAACAAGTACATTTACCAATCAAAATTATGAGAACTTAGCTTTCATTAAACATAGGCAAGAGCTGACTAGGTTCGATACTTCCACGTACCACCCTATCGTAGACATGGTTGAACCAAATATTTCTTTTAGCGAGTCACACTTGTTCCATATTGCAAGTAGGAATGTGGGATCTTATGGGTAAACCAATCCAGAAACAACCAAGGGAATCCAGAGGTTAAACCACCTCCACCCTCACTGCTCCAGGTGGATATTGGTGGCCACCCGCCAATTCCACTTGGACCCCCACCATTGCTTCTTTCAATTTTTCAGTTTCCTTAATTGTAGCAAAATTTACTATTTTTAGCAGTTTTTGAGGTCCTAAACTTTCAGAGCCATTTTGAGGACCTAAACGGCGGTTTTTTGGAAATATACCACCAACGATTATTTTTCTAAGATCTTCTTTTTTGTCGTAGTCCTCAGAGAGATATTTGCAATAGGTTACCATGTGCATCAAACAGAGATAATATGACTAAGTCGTGACCCCGGGAAGTTGGTTGTCCAACTCACCCCAACGGGGCCCATAAACTCTTGGTGTTACATCTCCTCGGGTTAGGGTTTTGGTTGTTTAGGGTTTGCTCTTATTGTTCAATAATAAAAATGCCCTTGAGCCTCATTATAAGGTAGTTCAGAGGCATGTAGCCATGACATCTCTTCTCAGAGATAAGCTACCATTGCCCTAGCTGGTTTATTTCCATTTTTGTTTGTAAGCATATTTCAGTATTTTACATTAACGAAATGAAGTATTATTTCCACTGCATCTCTGTGTTTATGGTTATCTCTGTAATTTATTGTGTTCCTGTTTAAATTCGGATCAGTGGTATCAAAGCGGTCTACTTTTTTTCTCTATTTTTCTTTGCATGTCCCCAACGAGGTCAAGATATAAAGAGTTAGGGCTTGAACTGGTCGAACCTTTGCAAGACCAGCCTCGCAAATCCCAACGGCCTCCCATGGCGGATGAAAAGAAAGACTAGGGGGCAGGAGATCCTATCAAAATCTTGCTTGAAGAAGCCCTCGAGCGACAAAGGAACTCGATGATGGACAACTTTTCCCAAATCCTTCAACGGCTACCCAGGGGCGATGCATCGGCTTCCAACAACTACTCTCAAAACGCCACACCATTTAAGGTACAAGTTAGTTTTGAAATCCCCATATTTGAGGGTCAGATAGACATGGATGAAGTTGATAAATGGTTAAATCTACTAGAGGGTTATTTTTTATTCATGATTTTTCCAGTTGGGAAAAGATTATTTTCGCTCTTCTCAAAGCAGCCCCCTACGTCAAGGACTGGTGGGAAACCTACTGCGAGCAGAAGGATGAAAGCACAAGCTCACTATTTTTAGCCACACCCAATTGGAATTCATTCCGAGATGCCATCAAGGAGTAGTACTACCCTATCAGAAGCTATGAAGATCAATACATAAAGTGGACCACACTGCTGTAGGGAAGGGACCAAGACGTGCCAGAGTTTACCAGTATTTTCCATACCCTTCACACAAAATTGGGTATCAAGGATTCAGAGCAGAATTTGGTACTCAAATACTACAACTGCCTACACAAGTACATCCAGGAAGAAATAGAATTCCTGAACATCTCCTCGCTCGGAATGGCATACCGATATGCCGTCAAGGTCGAGCAAAAGTTTAAACAAAATAAGCAATACTTTGGATCTGCAAATCCAAAGCAAGGGAAAGGTGCCCCCAAACCATAGAACAAAGGACAAAACCAAGGTGGGGCGGCCCAAGACAACCTGCCAAAGTTGCAAGCAAAGAACAACACCGCAACGCTGAAAAAGGACATGGGAAAGTGGTGTGAGTTCCATAAGAGCTCCACTCACAACACAAGTGAGTGTCGGTCCAAGTAGTCACTAGTGGCCGAGCTAAAGGTTTTAGAATCAGATGCATGTTCCAACTCTGAGTCAGAGCCCGACAAGGGGAATGACAAAGGGAAGCAGAATATCGATGTGGAGCCCACTGCCACCATTGCCACCACGAAGATCCAGAAGGAGGAACCTGAAGATCCAAAGGAGGAGGAGTGTCTCTTCCACTCCCAGATGTGGATAAAGGGCTCCCTGCTACAGTTCATTGCCGACAGCAAGAGCCAAAATAACCTCATTTTGGCAGAGGTCGTGAAGCAGTTGGTCTTACTGACCATAGCACATCCACAACTGTACACCATTGGGTGGCTTCACCAAGGACATGATCTTCGCATGAGCCAGCAGTGTTGCCTTCCATTCAACATTAAGCCCTTCATGGATGAGGTATTGTGTGACATTGATCCCCTTGAAGTTTGTGATGTATTATTAAGACAACCATGCTTGTGGAAGCTACATGTTGTGTATGAATCATGGCCCCGTGTTGTTATTGTTAATTTGGGAAATAAGTTGTACAGGATACCAGAGGTAGCATCGCCTACTGTCATCTCTTTAGTTACTGCAAAACAATGCAGTAAGCTCATTTCCAAAATTGGGAAAAAAAAATTCCTGATGATATGCCCTCAAGGAAAGAAGAAGACCATGGCCACGACCTCCAGATAGGGCCCCTACGCATGAAAACTCCAGATGGACAAGGTCGTAGAGGAGTACGAGGACATCTTCACCTCCCCCACAGGGGTTCCTCTGCACTATTAGGTCAAGCACTCCATCGATCTAACCCCATGTGCGCTGCTGCCCAATGGACCAATCTATCAGCGCTTTGTTATGGAGAATGATGAAATGAAGAGGCAGATTTAAGTGCTACTGCAGAAAGGTCACATTCGTCTGATTTCATCACCCCGTGGGAGCTTAATTGTGTTGGTATAGAAGAAGGATGGGACCTGGAGACTCTGTGTTGACTATCGGGCACTAAACAAGATGATTGTTCATAATAGGTACTCGATCCCATGGATTGATGACCTCCTGGACCAACTGAAGGGGGAAAAATATTTCAGCAATATTAATTTGAATTCAGGATTGTTAGCGCTTGAAATTTCACCTCAGGCTGAGAAAGGTAAACCTCAAGGCAACATCAAACCACTTAGCCTCGTAGCTAGCCCTACGGGGCTGGAGAGGGCTCTCTCCGGTCTATCTCGGTGAAATTTTCAATGGATGAGATGACCAATAAGGTAACACTGATTTTAGGCTAGTAAACTGATCAAAAAGGTTGATTTGGGATTTTTAGGGTTTTTGGTGGCAAATTGAGGAGTAGCAATTTTGGGTGCGGGGATAGGACACAATTTCTGCAGGGGGTTCTTTGGGGCGAGATAGGATACAATATTGATGCCTTAGATTAAGGTGAATGGATGAGAAAGATAGGTGAGGAGCTAAGGAGAGCAAACAATAACTTTGAATTCTCCTTAAACAGTAGAAAACATTGAAATTAAACAAACTTAAAAGCAGAGCATGAGAGTCATGAATTCTACTTTAACACTTCATTTGTTTAATGTGCAGAAGGAAAAGAAAGGAAATGATTCACATAACACACTTACAAGTACATAGAGAAACACACCATCAATACATGTAACCACAAGAATCCCAAAAAGGACTGCAAAACCCTGGTCTTCCTTAGCCAAAAATTGCAGAGATACAGTGAATAATACAATGATAGCTTCTTCCTCAAGAGTCCAACCTCCCAACCCCTGAAAATGATTAAGAAAATACATAATATAGGCAAGCCAACCTCTTCCCTTGCCTCTAAGGGTCGATCTCATCCTTCTAGGAGCTGTTTCAACTAATTCTAAACTGAGCACTAAAATCTAGGCAGTCAAAACAACTTGCCTCTATAAGCTAGGAAACCAATTCATTCATTTAATTTTCACCTTTTTCATGAATGAATCTTCTAGAAGAGGTACATAAGAGTAAAAGTGTCATAAAAGTACATTAATTACATCAAAGAGGATAATAATCCACCCCAAAAAGTCAAACAGGGTCAAACTGCGTTTTTCTGAGCTGTACACTGAAATTTAGAGAAGTTTGCCTGATGGGTCGCGCGCCTCTGCCTGACGGGTCGCGTGCCTTTGGGACCACATTTGGGGCACTTACAGGTGTCAAAATTGAGCAATAGTAGGCTTGTTGGAATGTTCTGTGAGTCTACTTTCCAACTCAACTGGAATTTCTGAATTTGGTGGTCATTTGCCCCTTCAAAATTGCAATCTCCCAAGACTGCTTTCTGCAACTCAAAAATGTGGCAGAAAGTCAATTTTTGCTTGTTTTTTGACTTTATGGAGGCCCAAAACTTCATAAAATCTCAAGTCCATTGATGAGCATATGTAACTTCTCATGACAAGTCTGGAAATGCTGAGTTTATGCAAAATGGAGTTTCCGGGATGAAGGGTCACGCGGGGGGTGAGACCCGTTAATGGAGAAAACCTGTAAATTGCCTGAAAAAACCAAAATTTACCAAAAATGCTTAAAATTTCTTGGGATTTGTGCTGTGGCTAGGCTATTTAGTGCCTTGGTCCTTTAGTGAGGCCTCGGCCAAGATATGGAGGGGATCGGGCCTCTTTCTCCTTTTTTGTGCCTTGGCCAACCGCCTTTGGAACATCTTCATCTTTGCCTTGCACACGTGCATTCTCGCCCAATAGTGGTTTTTCATGTTTCGGAGCAGGCTCAACTTCTGGTGTTGACTCACGGTCATCATTTTGCTCATAGTCGGTTTCGGTTTCTGACATGGTTTCAAGAGCAAAGTGGCTGAAATGTACTACTGTTTCTGCTTTGAAAACTGCTGATTAAAATGTTGTTTCAAGGGGACAACGAGCACGAGGGGAATGTTAGGGGAGGGATACTTTAAAGGGAAAACGGGAATAATAATAAAACAGGGAGTTTAGGGGAAGAATTATTGCATATACATCATTATACAATTTGATTTACAAGGATATTATGAGAGGTAGGGTTAGGGTGTAATTTTTTGATTTCTTGGGAAGAGGGGTAGGGTTTAGGGCTTTTCACATATTTGGAAGGGAAATTTACATAGAATGATAAGGAATATGAAATGGGAGATGGAAGAAAAATGAGAACAATGGGATACCTCAAAACAGCATATAAAACCCTAGCAGTTTGACAACTTCAAACCAAAAGCAAAATGGAGACTTTCACTTGCAAATGGATACTTTTACAAATACAATCATGACCTTCTTGAACTGTAGCAAGCAATATTTTTTTATGATGGAGGGCCTACCTTGCAAAATTTGGCAATTTGTGGTTCCTTGGCAGCTTGCTGGTAATTTTCTATGGAGGAAACCCTGATGGGTCTCGCTCACTTCCCAACGGGTCGCGCGCCCTCAACGGGTCGCGCCTGTGTAATTTTTACACTGTTGGAGGTGCCCTGACGGGTCACGCGCCCTCAACGGGTCGCGCGCCAGGCTCAACGGGTTGCGCTTTTGTAGGAGGCTTTTGGAGGCCTTCTCGGTGTCAGAATCAGGTGTAGGATAACTCGTTGGAAAGGTCTTTGAGTCTACTTTCCAACCCAACTAGAATTTTTCAATTTGGAGTTCATTTTCCCTGTCAAAAGTCAAATCTCCCAAGACTGGTCAAAAAGTGCCAAATGAGGCTGTCTCAAGGAAGAGTGCTGTTGAAGTCAACTTTTGAATGCCTTCCTCAACCCCAAAGTTAGCTCATGATAGCTCATTGGAAAGATATTTGTGTCTAGTTATCTTTTTACCCATCAAGAAAATTATTTGTCCAACCAATCTAGGAGAAAACTTGATTTTCCCAAGGTCACTTCAGAGGTGTCTTTGATTCTCTTGAGGCAACGGTATTCTTGACATTTCTCTCAAACCAGGACACCTGTGCAAAAAGTGAAGGAGGTTTTTATTCTTTGGCATGTTTTGGACAAAATCCTCTCCTAGTTTCCCAAAATTCATCTTTTATTTCTCTAAAACATCTTTTGAGTGAAACTTATCCCGATGTGTGAAACAAGGAATTTTGTCGAAATGAAGCGAAATGAAGGGGATAAGGGGCTTCTAAATTCTTGGGAAAATTTTTGGAAGTAGGGAGGGATGTTAGCAAGCAAGGGAAAGTGGAATCTCAGAGATTGAGTGAGGGGAAGGGGTCCAAAAGGGCAAAACACAGGCCCAACCTAGAAAATTGCCAGGTTGTAGCTAGAAACTAGGGTTTGTGCAAAAATGAGGATTTTGGGGGATCTTAGGGATGGGAAGCATTTAATAAGGTACTGTAAGGATAAGGGAAGGTGTATGAACATCAGGATACAAGTTTGCCGATGATTTGACCGTCCAGGAGAAATTGCCTTCAAAACCCTAGGAGAGGGAAATGACCTTACCTAGGCGCAACTGAAGCATGAACAAGATGTAAAATGACTCATTAGACACTGAGATGATAATGAAAACCCTATGAATGATGATAGAATCAGCTGAATGGTGACATGGACCGACATTTGGATAACTTTAGAAGGAGTTAAAGCAAACCCTAGACCTAATGCCTAGTGACCAAATTTTGCTTGAAAACTCTTTGAAATGACAAAATTTGACCTTGACACTTCAAAATCACTTTGTAAGAGCATATTTGATCAATGGAGGAAGGCTGGAAAGACTGACACTAACATTGGCTCCAATGGGGATGGTAGCTCCTTGGAGGTGCCAAGAACCTCAGACCTCTGGGAGAGCAGACCAGTGCTTTATCATCATTGGGCAATGGAGTCATTATTTGACAAACAATAAAAGACTTTGACTCATTTATTGACTGAAACGTGATTCAAACCGACTCAATTATGAAACCTACATGACTGAAAACTGACTCACAAATGACTCATGACTGACTTAACTAAAACAAGATCTTACAAAGATTATTGAATGGCAGCAGTCCATCAAGATTTGAAATCATGATGGCAACCACCTGTGTTTCTTACAAAACAATATACCATCAAACTATATCAAAATGCCAATGCAACCAATCAAGCAGATGCCTTCTTGACTGATTCTCCCACTCAGATCTCATGATCAACAGTACAAACCTATCACTGGGCATCCAAAAACATAGCTGACCATATTCTCCTTCATCACTGAATACTGTAATATTCACCTTCACTGTTGACTGCAACAGATCTGCCATTGGATCCTGGAAAACATGAAGTTTTGCCACTTCCTGTTGAAAGAACAAGGTATCCTTTGTTTCAAATTCTGATCTGCCTTCATCATGTGCTTCAGAAAGAGTATGTTCCTGGTCCTCAAAAAATTCTGAACAAGTAGATGAGCAGATCTCCTCTTGAAAAAACATTTCAAAACATGAGACATATGAGGAAGAATCTGAATTGGAATCCTGAACGGTCTGATCTTTTGTAGTTTGAATATATGGTAGGTTATCCTCATATGATATGATAGCCAGATTCTCATTACATTCATCAATCATGAGAAAAGAAATTTCAGATGTTTCGTGAAACCCAACACTAACATTTCTATCAGCTATCATAGATTCATCCAGAGAAACCTTTTCACTTACTTGAACGAAGATCTTGTCTTGTTTTTCATAGAGGCAATGAACTACCTCCTCATGAAGATCTAGTGTTGGTGAAATGAGAGCATTTAGGTCTGCTACTCCATTTTCTTCATTTGAGGCAGCCGCGACAATACAACTCTCTTTTATGAGATCCGAAACAACATGTTTTGCCTCATCACAATTTATCTCCCGATCTGATTTATCATCATCACTTTCTGAGATTGGAACATTACTTTCCTGCGTTACCTGCATGCTGTCTTCTTCTATGGACAGATCTGAAACAACATTTGCTCTTTCCTCATTTTCAACCATATGGAAATCTTCAGCCTGCTGATCTTGACAAGTATCCTCTAAGATTTCTGTGTGCTGCTGAAATGGATTCTCATACAGAGCCTCCATAATCTCAACGTCCATAAAATTATCATCTTCATAATATTTCTCAAGGCTTTCAATAAAACTATAAGCATGCTTGCAACAGTCATGAACTAAATTTAATGATGGATAAGATGCTTGATATCTTTCAATAAACAAGGCATGAAAATCCTTTAAACAGTAAATACAGGCCTGCAGCAAACTTTCATACCAGGATTGAGCTGCACCTTCTAGAGTGGCCAAGAATATCTTCATCAAGCAATCTTCAGGAAAATCCACTTTCAACTTGCGAATATGCATATGAAATCTTACTAGATGTAGAGCAGCATCCTTCTTACCATCATCATTAAATATAGGCAGATTCCTTGACCAATCTACCTTCGGAATTTTATTTGGAAAACCAGGGATGTGATCTCGGCTCAGGGGAGCGTATCTTCTTGCAATCCGATCCATCTTGAAAATCTCAAAGCTACTGATCTCTCTACAGTGAAGTCACCATGAAGCATTGATCTCTGGATTTTTCAATGAAGGAGTCGCCAGTGAATGATTTCAGCCTTGTCAGTGTCTGATCGTTGTCCACTATCAAAAATCAGATCTGAACTTGATACATGTACTGGGGTGAAATGCAAATGAAGTGCTGTATTCACAAGCTCACGGAGATGGACTGAAGCATCGTTTATCTACTTCCGCTTATGCAAAGCAAAAGCGTTTCGAAGGCTACCTGGCATAACTTCAGGCTCCGTCTAAGACTTATGAAACAAACACATCAATCCACAAACAAGTTTGTTCTCCCCAGTATGGTTGCCAATATGTTAGCGCTTGAAATTTCACCTCAGGCTGAGAAAGGTAAACCTCAAGGCAACATCAAACCACTTAGCCTCGTAGCTAGCCCTACGGGGCTGGAGAGGGCTCTCTCCGGTCTATCTCGGTGAAATCTTCAATGGATGAGATGACCAATAGGGTAACATTGATTTTAGGCTAGTAAACTGATCAAAAAGGTTGATTTGGGATTTTTAGGGTTTTTGGTGGCAAATTGAGGAGTAGCAATTTTGGGTGCGGGGATAGGACACAGTTTCTGCAGGGAGTTCTTTGGGGCGAGATAGGATACAGTATTGATGCCTTAGATTGAGGTGAATGGATGAGAAAGATAGGTGAGGAGCTAAGGAGAGCAAACAATAACTTTGAATTTTTCTTAAACAGTAGAAAACATTGAAATTAAACAAACTTAAAAGCAGAGCATGAGAGTCATGAATTCTACTTTAACACTTCATTTGTTTAATGTGCAGAAGGAAAAGAAAGGAAATGATTCACATAACACACTTACAAGTACATAGAGAAACACACCATCAATACATGTAACCACAAGAATCCCAAAAAGGACTGCAAAACCCTGGTCTTCCTTAGCCAAAAATTGCAGAGATACAGTGAATAATACAATGATAGCTTCTCCCTTAAGAGTCCAACCTCCCAACCCCTGAAAATGATTAAGAAAATACATAATATAGGCAAGCCAACCTCTTCCCTTGCCTCTACGGGTCGAGCTCATCCTTCTAGGAGCTGTTTCAACTAATTCTAAACTGAGCACTAAAATCTAGGCAGTCAAAACAACTTGCCTCTATAAGCTAGGAAACCAATTCATTCATTTAATTTTCACCTTTTTCATGAATGAATCTTCTAGAAGAGGTACATAAGAGTAAAAGTGTCATAAAAGTACATTAATTACATCAAAGAGGATAATAATCCACCCCAAAAAGTCAAACAGGGTCAAACTGCGTTTTTCTGAGCTGTACACTGAAATTTAGAGAAGTTTGCCTGACGGGTCGCGCGCCTCTACCTGACGGTCGTGCGCCTTTGGGACCACATTTGGGGCACTTACAAGTGTCCAAATTGAGAAAGAGTAGGCTTGTTGGAAAGGTCTGTGAGTCTACTTTCCCACCCAACTAGAATTTCTGAATTTGGTGGTCATTTGCCCCTCCAAAATGGCAATCTCCCAAGACTGCTTTCTGCAACTCAAAAATGTGGCAGAAAGTCAATTTTTGCTTGTTTTTTGACTTTCTGGAGGCCCAAAACTTCATAAAATATCAAGTCCATTGATGAGCATATGTAACTTCTCATGACAAGTCTGGAAATGCTGAGTTTTTGCAAAATGGAGTTGCCGAGATGAAGGGTCGCGCGGGGGGTGAGACCCGTTAATGGAGAAAACCTGTAAATTGCCTGAAAAAACCAAAATTTACCAAAAATGCTTAAAATTTCTTGGGATTTGTGCTGTGGCTAGGCTATTTAGTGCCTTGGTCCTTTAGTGAGGCCTCAGCCAAGATATGGAGGGGATCGGGCTTCTTTCTCCTTTTTTGTGCCTTGGCCAACCGCCTTTGGAACATCTTCATCTTTGCCTTGCACACGTGCATTCTCGCCCAATAGTGGTTTTTCACGTTCCGGAGCAGGCTCAACTTCTGGTGTTGACTCACGGTCATCACTTTGCTCATAGTCAGTTTCAGTTTCTGACATGGTTTCAAGAGCAAAGTGGCTGAAATGTACTACTGTTTCTGCTTTGAAAACTGTTGATTAAAATGCTGTTTCAAGGGGACAAGGAGCACGAGGGGAATGTTAGGGGAGGGATACTTTAAAGGGAAAACGGGAATAATAATAAAACAGGGAGTTTAGGGGAAGAATTATTGCATATACATCATTATACAATTTGATTTACAAGGATATTATGAGAGGTAGGGTTAGGGTGTAATTTTTTTATTTCTTGGGAAGACGGGTAGGGTTTAGGGCTTTTCACATATTTGGAAGGGAAATTTACATAGAATGATAAGGAATATGAAATGGGAGATGGAAGAAAAATGAGAACAATGGGATACCTCAAACAGCATATAAAACCCTAGCAATTTGACAACTTCAAACCAAAAGCACAATGGAGACTTTCACTTGCAAATGGAGACTTTTACAAATACAATCATGACCTTCTTGAACTGTAGCAAGCAATAATTTTTTATGATGGAGGGCCTACCTTGCAAAATTTGGCAATTTGTGGTTCCTTGGCAGCTTGCTAGTAATTTTCTATGGAGGAAACCCTGATGGGTCGCGGGCACTGCCCAACAGGTCGCGCGCCCTAAACGGGTCGCGCCTGTGTAATTTTTACACTGCTGGAGGTGCCCCTGACGGGTCGCGCGCCCTCAACGGGTCGCGTGCCAGGCTCAACGGGTCGTGCTTTTGCAGGAGGCTTTTGGAGGCCTTCCCGATGTCAGAATCAGGTGCAGGATAGCTCGTTGGAAAGGTCTTTGAGTCTACTTTCCAACCCAACTAGAATTTTTCAATTTGGAGTTCATTTTCCCTGTCAAAAGTCAAATCTCCCAAGACTGGTAAAAAAGTTCCAAATGAGGCTGTCTCAAGGAAGAGTGCTGTTGCAGTCAACTTTTGAATGCCTTCCTCAACCCCAAATTTAGCTCATGATAGCTCATTGGAAAGCTCTTTGTGTCTAATTATAATTTTACCTATCAAGAAAATCATTTGGCCAACCAATCTAGGAGAAAACTTGATTTTCCCAAGGTGTCTTTGATTCTCCTGAGGCAACGGTATTCTTGACATTTCTCTCAAACCAGGACACCTGTGCAAAAAGTGAAGGAGGTTTTTCTTCTTTGGCATGTTGTGGACAAAAAACTCCCCGTTTCCCAAAATTCATCTTTTATTTCTCTAAAACATCTTTTGAGTGAAACTTATCCCGATGTGTGAAACAAGGAATTTTGTCGAAATGAAGCGAAATGAAGGGGATAAGGGGATTCTAAATTCTTGGGGAAACTTTTGGAAGTAGGGAGGGATGTTAGGAAGCAAGGGAAAGTGGAATCTCAGAGATTGAGTGAGGGGAAGGGGTCCAAAAGGGAAAAACACAGGCCCAACCTAGAAAATTGCCAAGTTGTAGCTAGAAACTAGGGTTTGTGCAAAAATGAGGATTTTGGGGGATCTCAGGGATGGGAAGCATTTAATAAGGTACTTTAGGGATAGGGGAAGGTGTATGAACATCAGGATACAAGTTTCTCCGATGATTTGACCGTCCAATAGAAATTGCCTTCAAAACCCTAGGAGAGGAAAATGACCTTACCTAGGCGCAATTGAAGCATGAAAAAGATGTAAAATGACTCATTAGACACTGAGATGATAATGAAAACCCTATGAATGATGATAGACTCAGCTGAATGGTGAAATGGACCGACATTTGGACAACATTAGAAGGAGTTAAAGCAAACCCTAGACCTAATGCCTAGTGACCAAATTTTGCTTGAAAACTCTTTGAAATGACAAAATTTGACCTTGACACTTCAAAATCACTTTGTAAGAGCATATTTGATCACTGGAGGAAGGCTGGAAAGACTGACACTAACAAGGATATCACCAGGTACCAATCAAACCCTCCAATGTGTGGAAGACTGCCTTCAAAGACAAGGGAGGCCTTTTCAAATGGTTGGTTATGCCTTTCGGATTGACGAATTCTCCTGCAACCTTAATGAGGCTAATGGATGACATCTTGCGGCCATTCACCAACTCATTTGCAGTGGCATACTTGGATGACATCCTGATCTTCAACCAGAGTTGGGAAGATCACCTCCATCACATCCGATAGGTTCTCCAAACACTGCGGCAACACAAGTTATGTGCCAATTTGGAAAAACACAATTTTGGCATGACCAAGGTTCAATATATGGGATACATTACTAATGAACAGGGGGTGCATGTGGATCTAGCCAAGATCCAAGTCATTCGGGATTGGCCATCTCCAACCACTCTGACAAAGCTCCATAGCTTTCTAGGTCTTGCCAACTTCTACCACAGGTTCGTGTTGGGATTTTCTTATATCACTTGGCCCTTGAGTCAAGTCACCAAGGGAGGAGCGAAAGAAAAATTATTTTGGTCTAAATCTCAACAAAAGGTGTTCATAGAGTTGAAATATTGCCTCTTCTTGGCACTAGTGCTCGCATTACAAGACTTGCAACAACCATTTGAGGTCGAGACAGATGCCTCTAACTATTTTATTGGGGCAGTCCTTACTCAACATGGACATCCAGTGGCATATCATAGTGAGACACTTTCATACATAGTCTGGAAGTATCCCACTTATGACAAAGAGATGTATTCCATTGTGCAGGCTTGCCGACAATGGAAGAATTACATTTTGGGGAGGAAACGATCATCCACACAGACCACCAACCCCTACAGTTCATACAGACCCAAAAGGAAATTGCATAATGATCACCATCAGAAGTGGTCCACATACCTGCAACAGTTCCATTTGAATATCAAGTATAAGAAGGGCAGCACCAATAAAGTTGCATATTGCCTCAGTCGACCACTGATCATGGCGTTAACCACCGTGCTCAACTCTTGTGGGCACGAGACTTTTGATTAGCCACTTCTCTACAAAATCAACCCAAAATTCGGCCACACATACCAGACACTCTTGGAGGGTTAGCATGTTCCACATTTTCACCTCCAGGATACCCTGTTATGCCACCTAGGTCACCTTTGTGTTCCTTCAAGCGAGCGTGCCAAGATGATTTGGGAAGCACACTATAGTTGGGTTGTTGGGCATTTTGGGGTCGAGAAAATGGTGGTAGTACTGCAGAAGTATTTCTATTGGCCGAATCTTTGATAGGATGTCGGGAAGTACACCAGATCATGCACTGCCTATAGCATTGCCAAACTGACCATCAAAAAGAAAGGCCTCTATACCCCGCTACCTACCCCTAGTCGACCTTGGGAATCCATCTCCATGGATTACATGTCAAGCCTACCTTCCACTAAGCATGGAAACGACTGTTTTTTTGTGGTCATCGACAGGTTCTTGAAGATGGCCATTATGGCATCCTACAAGAAGAATATCACAGCAGAAGCCACTGCTAAACTCTTCTTTGAACTAGTGTGGGTACAATTTGGGATCCCACAATCTATCATCTTAGATCGGGTAGCAGGTTCCTTAGTACATTTTGGTCCAGTCTCTAGTTGATGCTGGACACCAAACTCACTAAGTCCACAGCCTTCCATCCTCAAACTGATGTCTAGACAGAGGTTGTCAACAGGATGATCGTACACATTCTACGTATGTACAACCCAAAGCATCCATGAACATGGGATGAGAGCCTCCCTTATGTTCAGTACAGCTACAATTGAGCTCTCTGTAGCTCGATTGTCCATAGCCCTTTTCAGGTGGGCGTAGGATTCCAACCACTATGCCCCAGTGATGTGGCCATGCCATTTGCAGCTACTCACGTAGATTCGGCTCATGTCCAGTCTGAAACAGATAAGGCAAATAGCTTCATTGAGCACATCCAACATATTCACCAGCAAGTCCATGACATTCTGGAGAAATCAAATGCCAAGTAAAAGCAGTGACATGATCAACATCGGGTGCCACAAAAGTTTCAGGTGGGCGACAAAGTCTGGTTGCATTTTCAAAAGGAATGCCTTACCGAAGCCTCTCGGAAACTCAGACCACTCTGATATGGTCCTTACACCATTATTAAGGCTATGGGAGACAATGCATTTGAGTGCAACATTCCCCCATTCCTTGGCCTGCACCCAGTGTTCAATGTGGACCGCCTTCGGCCATACTTTCTACCATTACTAGACACATCCGACATTCCAGAACAGCTCACACCCACAGAGTTAAATCTAGATTGCATGGAACAAGCTGCAATTGATCAAATCATGGACACACATATCAGGCACACTCTCCAGTAGAATATCCAACTATATTGAGTTGTCAAAGCACGCCAACTCCTTCACCAAGGCAAGTGGCTCACCAGGGACCAAGTTTAGCAGAAGTTTCCTCATCTCATGGAGGAACTCAACGCAATGGGGACCATTGCTTCCTAAGGGGGGAGGAATGATCCATGTGGATATTGGTGGCCACCCTCCAATTCCACTTGGACCCCCACCATTGCTTCTTTCAATTTTTCAGTTTCCTTAATTATAGCACAATTTACTATTTTTAGCAATTTTTCGGGTCCTAAACTTCCAGAGCCGTTTTAAGGCCCTAAACAACGTTTTTTTAGAAATCTACCACCAATGATTTTCTGTCTAAAATTGTCTCTTTTGTCATAGTCCTCAGAGAGATATTTCCAATGGGTTATCATGCATGTCAAACGGAGATAATATGACCAAGTCATGACCCCGGGAAGCTGGTTGTCCAACTCACCCCAACTGGGCCCACAAACTCTTGGTGTTACATCTCCTCGGGTTAGGATTTTGGTTGTTTAGTGTTTGCTCTTATTGTTCAATAATAATAAGGTCCTTGAGCCTCATTGTAAGTCAGTTCAGAGGCATGTAGCCACCACATCTCTTCTCAGAAATAAGCTACCATCGCCCTAGCTGGTTTATTTCCATTTCTATTTGCAAGCATATTTCAGTATTTTACATTAATGAAATGAAGTATTATTTCCGTTGCATCTCTTTGTTTATGGTTATCTCTATAATTTATTTTGTTCCTGTTTAAATCTAGATCACTCACCATACCATGATCTCACCTAAACCGGTCCCGATATCACAAAACCAAATAAAGCTTGGAATGCCTCTAGATTCCTTCACCATCCTTGATGAATTTTCTCATCTCCACCCTCAATATTTATCGTGTATCGTTCCATTACTAGTCAAGGGATTCCTAGTCCTTTGGGAATTTTTCCTGAGACCACCTCTGCCTCAGATTCTAAAACCATCCAGAAATTCCAAAGCTCAAAACTGAGAACAATCCCATCACACCATAGCTATCTGGAAATGGCAAGGAAATGCTAAAAATCACTATCAAAACCCAATAAAACCATGCCACCAGTAGCAAGAGAAAGAAATACCAACATGCACATACCATGCATGTCAAAACGAGCTAGGAAATCATACATGCAATAAGTTACCTGCAAGTATTCTTGTTGAAGATGCTTGACCGAACCCGTCCTTGCTTTATCTTCACTTTCCTTTGCTTTCCTTGTCCTTTATTTGTTTGATTTCCTTCCTTTCCTTGCTTGATCTTCTTCTCCTCCTGGTGCTCTTCTCCTCTCTGAGACTAATTCTGAAAATAAAATGATAAAATGCTCCAAACTTATTCTCTACGGTATTTTTATTATTCATGCCTCTAATTTCTTCAATTTTTCATTATTTTCCTTCAATTTCCTCCTCACATGCAACCTGTGACCTTTCACCTCAGTTTTCTCCTATTTTCCTTTATTTTCATAAGTAAAATGCCAAAAATACATTTTTTTCCTTTTTAATGCCTTAGCCATTGCCTTTGTGAATTTCCCTTTAGCCATAAACACATTAAGTGATGCCCACTAGGATATATTTACCAAACATTCACTTGGAATAAGTGTCTCTTAATCGTGGTCTTATTTATTAACTTTTATTACACGAAATTTTAACTCGGGGTTGTTACAGACCTAGTCTAGAACAACAGAAAGCAAAGAATATAAAGGTCCCCTTAGAGGAATTGGAGGATGGAAAGAGGCTTACGTGGAATCCGTCGCGAGTTATTCTCTCCTATCATCTTGTAAGATCTAATCTTAGCCTTGATCGCTATAATTAGAACATGCACATATAATCAACACAAGCCAAAGAACTATGACATCTATGTAACATTATCTATTCATTATATTTAATGGATCAACAATGAATTGAAATATATGAATGTAAACATAACATAACACATAAAGGAAAATGGTATTCTCTTTGTATTAATATGAAAAGGAGAGAGTTTACCACTAAAAATGGAAGCTAATCTTGTAGAGATCTCCCCAAGTTGACATGTGCTTCCTTGTCACAAAGCACACCTCAATGTAACTAAAATGTGTGAGATGATAACTCTCATAGGTTCAAAGCAGCAACATGATGGTATGATTAGTCTCCAAAATCCAACCCCCATGTTGTAGATGGATTTAGATTTATAGGAGATTGTTTTAGTTTAGGAATTCTTATCCATTTACCAATATAGGCTTGAGATCCACTATTGATGGGAGGATGAGCTCAAGGGATAAGAGGTGAAATCTCCAAGGTAGGATCAGATAGGATTCGAATTTGTTATCCAAGGTAAATGGTTGAAACAACTCCTAGAAGATTTTGGAAGAGGAAGCTTCCATATTCCTTTTATCTTTCTTGAATTTCTATAAGAAATGCACCCCCAACAAGTGACAACCTACTGCTAATCAACGTTGGTGTAGAACTGGGAAACCTACTACTAAATGTAGGTCCCTAAAGGTTCAGGGTGCAATGGGCCTTAAAAGCAGTAAAATGAAGTATTCAAACTCAGAAAATCAATGATTTTAGAGATTCATGCTTATGGATTTGTGTAGGGAGGATGAAAAAGTGTTCATGGATGTTGATTGATCAGGTTTGTAGGCCTATTGACCAGATGCAAAAAAAATTGCCTATAACAAGGACTTTGCAGATAGAGGGGTTGAGTTCAAAATGGCGGAATTTCAATAAAGCCATACTTGTAAACAAATATATTTGGGAAGAGTGATCTAGAGAGATTTAAAATGGAATTTGGATTGAATGGAGCCCAAATAGAGTTTGTGAGATAAGGAAAACCAGTCCTATAGATTAATTGGCCAACTCATCTTAGGGAAGAGAGGGCCCAAGGCAATAGTCCAAACTAATTTTATGTAAGGACAATCTAAGAAAATATGTTGGATGTTTTCTTCGTAATTTTCACACAAAGGACATCTCAAGGGGCTAGAGATGCCTTTCTTTTTTAGATTTTCCAAAGTTGGTACTTTTTTGTGGAGGAGAAACCAACATAATATAGTTACTTTAGGAAGGGAATTTGAAATCCATACCTTGTTCCAAATTAAATATTTGGGGCCACTTGTGATCTGAATAACAAGTATGAGTAACCTTGAGTGACCATGTAGGAGGAGTTTTTCCATCCCAACTTGTTTATCTAGTGGTTATTGAGAGGAGCCTTCCTAGAAATTTTCTCATTAAATCCTTTTCTAAACCTTTTAGATGATCAGGGAGGCTTCCCAAAATCCATCCCTTCCATAAACCATATTTCTGCCAAGATGAGATTTGTGCAAGGATTAAAATACCTTGATTACTAAGATATTCGAGCCAATTAGGGGGGGGGGGGGGGGGGGGGGGGGTGTGGAGGATAGATCCATCCCATATGTTAATTCTTTCTTTGTTCCCTAGAATATAGCATAGATGAGAGTTAATCATAAAACAAGTAGCTTAGATAATTTTCGATATGTGAGAGCAATGTCAAGAGTGGCGGTCAACCTCAGATCTAAGGAGGCATTTTTCTTTGAATATTTGAACCCACCATGCATTGGGTTGTGTATTCATCTTCCATTATAGTTTTTCTTCAATGGCCACGTTCATTAATTATGGATCTCAAATACCCAACCCCCCATGACTTTTTGGAGCTCTAATTGTGGCCCATTTGACAAGGTGAAATTTTTTGGTGGAGGACTTCCCACCTTCCCATAGGAATTTCCTAAAAATATTTCCTATTTTTCTTAATATGTTTTTTGGATGCACAAGGGATGAGAAATGAAACATAGAAATGGAAGTCAATGCCTCTTTAGAGAGAACCACTCTACCTGCTAGATTGATCCAAAGAGCACCCCAATTTTCCATTCTTAACTTGATCTTGTCCAATATTTCATGTCAGGATCTTGTGGTTGGTTTCCTTGACAAATAAGAATTCCCAGGTACTTCAAGTCTTCCCATTCCTTTACTGCTTTAAATTTTAAAACATCCTCGGTTTTCTTGAACCAGGCTAAGCTGGTGTTCCAAGAGTAAATTTGATATTTTGCCTCATTGATTTCCCCCCCTGAGGTAACAATAAATTTTTCCAAGACTTTTTTATATCTTTTTGAAATTACCACTGAGGCTCCACCAACAAGGATTGTATCATCAACAAACTACCCATGGTTAATGCTTTTGACATTTTCAGAGAAGCGGATTCCTAGGAGTCGCCCCTCCCTTATTTCAATATCCAATCTTCTGATTAGAGAATTTTCCATTATAATATATAGTAAATGGGATAGGGGACACCCTTGTTAAAGACCCCTATATGCCTTGAAGAAGTTGGAACCTCTAAAATTGAGAAGAGGGGTGATCCACGAGGAACTAATACATACATGAAATCCCATTTTCTTCATAACCTGGAAAATAAATTTGTGTTTAACCCTGTCGAATGAATTTGACATATCAAGCTTAAGGACCATGGCTTGATCTTCCCTTCGCCAACTACAATCAATTCCTTCCTGGATCATAATCAAATTTTCAAATATTTTTCTTTCTGGGACAAATCCATCCTGGCTCTCACTGATAATGTTGGGAAGAAACTTCTTAATTCTATTTGCTAGAATTCTAGCAATAAATTTATATGAGATGTTACATAATCATATGGGATGAAATCTGGTAAAGGAGGATGGATTGTTTTCTTTTGGGATGAGAGCTAGAAATGAAGAGTTGATTATGCCCCTAATACAGATATTCTTGAGAGAATATACTATCATTCTGATAAGATCTTTTTGAATAATATCCCAAAAATGCTGGAAAAATAGAGTTACGAATCCAACAGGCCCAAGGGATTTGTCCAGGTGAAAGGAGAAAACAACCTACTTGATTTCATCACTCGAGGGAGGTATAATTAGACACCCCACTCATTTATTCAGTTATTTATTTAGGTAATCATCCTTAGTTATTTGTTGGTCTGAAGCTTAATATAGGTTACTGAAATGAGTTGCTACTACCTCTTGAATGAGTTTGAAGTCTTCGATTCTTTTCCCTTTATGATGAATTTATATTATATTTTTCTTTTTCTCTCTATTCTTAGCTTGATTATGGAAGAACCTCGTATTTCTATCCCTTGATTTCAACCATATACTCTGAGACTTCAATCTCCATTTGTCTTCCTCTTGACAAAAGAGTGAGTCATATGATTGGAAGGTACTAAGCTCATGTGAAAACATTTTCTTGGAAAATTGATCATATTCCAATTAAGATTGAATTTGTTCTAATTTATTTCCAAATAGTGGAGGGATGGTTGATTTCCCTCTTTTTCCTTTTTCAAACACAACATTATGTCATGTTCGATTCTTTTGATTTTTATTTCCCAGATATTTATAGGGCTACCCTCCACCCATTGGTTCCATGAAGAATAAACTCTCTCATGGAATCAAGTACTGTGGAGCTAAAGAGCAGAAAATATGAAGGGAATGGGTCCATAATTTTGCAAGGTGTTCATTTTCATCATAATAGGTTTGTGATCTAAACTATTCCACGGCAAAATGGAAGATTAAAACCTGAGTTCTAAAGATAGGAGACTGTCTGAAATCAAGAATTTGTCCACACGAGTTGTTATGTGTCTAGTACCAGTTCTCCTATTGTTCTAGGTGTACATTAGCTTTAAAGGCTTTATATCATTAGGATAAGGGAACTTATCAGATCTTACATGGCTTCTTAGTGAGGATCTATAACTAGAGATCCTCATGTTTTTTCGTTTTGGTGAAGAACTGTGTTAAAATATTCCCCAATGATACAATTTGTTATGAAAACAATCTTTAATTCCCATTAACAAGTTCCAACAGTCTTGCTTTTCATGAAAGAGCATAGGCATATACAAATTTACAATATTGCATACCTAATTAAGGGCCAGAATGTTGAAAGTGGTCATGATCCAATGTTTTGATTTCTTTTTGTCTATAAGTTATATCTAATATGGGTCCCATAACGTACTCAGACCTCCTGACGCACCCCGGGAGTTGATCTCGATATGATGAGTCATATTCCATATCTTACTATGTTTTGAAACAAACTCCTTCTCATCCACTTTAGTTTCCTGGAAGAGGGATATTGTGGGCTTTTCTTTCAAGAGAAGAGATTTTTCTTTTGATATTCTTTTGTTTGATCCCAAAACCCTACAATTCTAGGAGAGAATATTCATGATTTACTTTTGTGTTGGGTTCCCCCCTTCACAAGGTTGGTTGTGCCTCCTTTCTTTCCTTCTTTATTACCCAAATCAACAAGTTGATGTGGGATGGTGCTTTGAAAACCCATCTCCTTGTCCTTCTCTACTTGGGATGTATGAATTTCTTTGTTAGTTTTCCTACCTGTATGGTGTGTCCTTCCATCCATTTCTTTGGCTTTCTCAGCAATTGTTTTTTTCCTGCAAAGATGGATGCTCTATATGGGCTTGTGGCTTCCTTTGGGGAGAGATAATTCTCCTCTTCCTCTTTTGATAGGTAGACTGTGTCATCTTTGGACGGGGAAGGAGAACTCTTACCCTCTCTTTCTAGACTGCGCAGAGGATTTTTCATTAGGGTTGGTTCGTACTTTTGAGTTGTGCCTTCTTCTTCATTTAAATCTTCCAATGCCTCATACTTATTATAATTTCCCCCTTTTGACTAACTGGTCCCTTCCTTATCTTAATTGGGCTTGCTAGGGTTTTCATTCTCTTTGTATTTTTTACAGGGTTTCTCCTATTGGGGATGGTTCTTCTTTTTAGGACCTTTTCTTCTTTTGGATTTTTTCCACTATTCCCCCTACTCTACCTGATTTTCTTCACTAGTTTTTGTTTTAGAGCAATTTTTAGGAAAATAGTCGTATTCATGGAAATCACAGCATTTAAAACACAATTCACCATAATCAACTTATGAATGTGATTCCAACCATCTATACTCAATTTTATGGAAGTTGGGAGGCCTTTTCCAAGATCGACTTCTACACATATTTTGACACATGAAAATAACCCTTCTTTAGGATCTGCACGGTCATTGTATTTTCCTAAAGAATTCCCAATGAGCATAAAGGTAGCATCATTCCAGTAGTGCAATGACAAGTAAGGAAGTTTAACCCAGACTATAACTTCCATTGGAATATCATAACATGGGTTGAATTTAGGGTTCCATCTGTCCAAATATAGTTCTTGTGGCCCCATAAAGTAAGGCCCACTTCTAAAAATTAGAGCCATGTCTTCTTTGTGCTCAAAAAATAAGGTGAATAATCCCTTCCTGATAAAAGAATATACTACTTCCCCT
Organism: Pinus tabuliformis; assembly: GCA_031772625.1. Lineage (NCBI taxonomy): Eukaryota > Viridiplantae > Streptophyta > Pinopsida > Pinales > Pinaceae > Pinus > Pinus tabuliformis. Next base: position 1,055,742,412 of record CM062817.1, on the reverse strand, counting down.
TTCATTTTCGGCTTCCAGTTATTCTCAATTCATGTTCTTACTAATCTTGGGGAGGGAAAAATCCCATAAATTGGCCAATCAACCCCTGATCTACAAGTTGAAGAGCCCTTGACTGAGATTTAGGATCATAAATTACTATTTCAGGAATATCATCCAATTTTTTGACAAATTTGGAGGTTGGTATCTTCTAAAATTTATGGCCATTGGTGACCAAACTATTAAAGGTTGAGACTTCCCGCATGAGAGGGTCCTGGGCCAAACTAGCCATAATGGGTTGTATAGCCAAGAAGTGAAATGAAAAGAGTTCAATCTTTAAGGACTTACCAAAAGACAAGTGATCATTGTTACACAAAAATATCGTCACCATGATTATTGGCAGTCAGTATGGGTCTATCATCACTTGTACTGTCCTCCTAAGCAAGTCTAAGACCTCAGCTCTTCAAATCAAGCTTTAGAAGTGGGAGAAAGACATTAAATATCAATGTAACTCTGGTTCCGCACTTTCTCTCATGGTCACTTGCGGTCCCGCACCTTCTGTGTACAAAAGCTGCGTACCTACCCGCTCTGTTCCTAACGGTGTATGTGCGGACCCCTGTGAAAGTCAAAAGGCGCAAGTTTTATCTTAAAAAACTCACTTTGGGTTAATTCTAGAGTTTTCTAGAAGGAATTTTGACGTGGATTGTTCACTCTGAGGTGGTTCATGCATCCCAAAAGAGAATGAGCTAATCCCTTGACTAAAGGAGCTATCCCTTTGAAGGAGGGCTTTATCCCTTTGAAGGAGGACCTAGTAACTTCCCTCCATTGCACTATAAATACAGGCATTGGGGTGAGGTCTAGGAAAGTTAGACGCTGAACATTTTGAGGGTAAAAGACGGTGAAATTAAGACTCTTTGGTTGAGCTTGAGAGGAGAGATCACATACCTCTTGGTTCCATTGGAGAGTGAGCGAAACTTGTCAAAGTAGAGGAGACATCTTGTTGGACCCTGGGAGGAGCTTGTACAACGTCAAGGCAAAGGTAGTAAGGTTCTTCTTCTTTTGAATTAATACAATCAAACTCATTTTTCTCAACAAGTATCTTATGTTATTTGTTTCATGGACTCCTTGACTTTCATGTTAAATATGTTTTATGCAATTGGTTTTTCAGGTGCTATTTAATTTGTTTGCCTTGTTTGTGTTTGCAGATTCGCGAAAAGGAACTCATTTGGATCAAAGGAGCGAGGGCATCCACAAGCTTGCGTTGGACCAAAGGTAGGCCCTAAAAACACTTGTTTGCTAATTGTTTATTGAAACATATTTAGAGAAAGATAGTGTCTGGTTGGTTTGCTTGTCGTTAGGTCTTCTTTAGATTCTAGGAAGGTCTATCTTGTCCGCAAGATCGACCCATTCCGTGCGACAAAATGGCGACTCCACTGGGGACTTGATTGTTTTCTTTGTCTATACTTTGACCTGAGAAACTGTATTTTTTGTTTCTATTTTTGACTTGATGATTGTGGGATTGGGTGAATTTAATTAATTTTGAGTTAGTTTTCATTTTTCATAATTTTGGGAGAGGTACGCACCCTCTGAGTTAAGCACAGTGTGTACTTGTACGCACCTTTTCTTTGTGCACAGAGCGTAGACGCACCTGTGTAAACAGGTTGCCTGCGTACCCTGTCAAAAATTTGAAAAATTTTAAATTTTTCTCTTTTTTATCAGTTTAGAATTTGTTTATAGGTTTTAGCCATTGCCCAGACCTGCTTGTTCCCTGTCAAAAAATTTCCTTGGTTTGATTTCATTAGCATTAGGGTTTTAGGTGGAATTCCTAGGAATTTTGCTTGTTGGGTTTGTTTTTCGTTTTTGGTTGTTTAGTGGCTTTGAGCTTAGAAGCCGTAGGGACCTCAGATTACCTTGGTGTCTACCAGTCTTCTTATGAGTCTGACCATTTATGAAATCTCCCCTTGTTGAGGAATCCGCTTTGAGTTTTCTCATTTCAAAATTTCGAAAAGCTTGTATTTAAAAGTTTGGATTTTCATTTTTAAAAAGAAAACGAAAGATCTGGTTGTTTTTTGACTAATTGTGATTCTGCATAAATTAGTCCTTAGCTCACATTTAGCTAAGTAAAACATCCTCAAAAAGACTTTTAGTAGGCTTTGACTTCAAGTAGCTTTTTATAGTTTGTAGCTCTCAAAGTTAGTCATTTTCATTAGTTTCGATTGTTTTATTTACAAAATATAAAAAATCTCTTTTGAAAAGTTTGTTTTTGTAGTGATTGAGTGCTTTGAAAAGAAAAGGGAAATTTGTGTGAAATAGCTAGTTGTCTCGTTTTTGAGTGCTTTGGGAAGGAAAAGCTCTTGTTTTAATTTGTTTAATTGAGAAAGATTTGTGTTTACCAAGTATTTGCATTCTCAAATTCTTTCTTAGTTTAGAAGTTCATCGAAGAGAAAAGATTGTTTAAATCATCTTAGGTGCATCTTTTTAGTGATTTCGAGTCGAGTCTTTACACCACGAGTTTCATCTCCGCCACCTCTTGACTTAAACAACAACCACTAAAATTAACGCTTAAAGTAAAATTCACCTAGTAACATTTTATTTCTAGGGCTCTGATACACCAACTTAGCTTAGGCTAGTGTCTTGGAGTAGGAGAGTAATTAACTCTCCAAGACAGTGAAAACAAACAAGTAGCTGTATCTTGTGGTAGGAAGAAATCCAATTGTTATATTTATGGTTTGGGAAAGCTCCTCTTAAAGGAGAAGCACGAGATCGTGTCCGAACCAGTGTGGGAATCAATCCTTCCTCATTGGGAACGATGCCAGATATTCACGTATTAAAAACGGTAAACCTCGGATTAACCATTGTCGAGGAGCCTGGGGTCACTTGTTGGTAAACCTTGGATTATGTCAAGGAGCCTTCAAGGGGATTGAGCTTGCTACTCTGCCCTTGCGTGCGTATCGGATCGTAGACTGTTCCCCCAGGTGTATTTGTCTCAGTTGGTAACCTTAGTGGCCATATTCTTTAGGATTCTTCCTAAGGTGACAGTGGTGGGAAGATCCCACTGTACCTGGAGCAGACGTCGGCTAGACTCACTTGGATTTTCTGGGGGGTTCACTTCACTCGAGACGGTTAAGTGGAGGAACTTGGTCCAGTCTATTCATTAAGCAGGTTGTCGGGGTAACTGTTCCAACCGCCATTTCTGTACTGAATTCTGCGACGTTGGATTTCATCACCAACTAGTGTTTTCGGTCCGGAAAGTTACTGTTTGTGTGTGTTTGATCTCTAGATTCTTTAGGCGTGTGTTTCAAATTTGTTTGGTTCTTTAGAGGCTTTAGGTGGTTTTTTATTGAGATTTTACTTTGTTTGCATGTGAAGTAGTTAAAAGTTTTTAACTGTGGCTGAATTACCAAGACAGTCCTGTAGACTTCGGGGCCAGTCTCCTGAGTTTGTAACCGTGGCTGATTTACTGAGGAAGTCCCGTAGACTTTGCGGCCAACCTCCTGAAGAAGTCCGAGCCATCTTGAAGGCTTGAAAGTCCTCGTAACTCCTAGTGGCAGTAAAGTTGGGTCACCTGAAGAAGGAGAGTCTTCATTGGTTGTACATCCTGATTACCAAACTCTAGTAACAGGCTATAATCCTGAATCTATTTCGGTTTCCGAACTTGCTGGTAGCTTTTCATCTACTAGTGATATAGGTGAAGAACCTGAGATATTTGAACCTGTTACTCCGACATCGGGGTTTGTATCTCCAACTTCTAGTGCTCCTAATTCACCTAGGGTAGAAAGAGTAATCACCGAAAATCTTCCTTCTGGTTTGATAGCTATTGAAGAACTTGCTCCGAAAGAAGAAGTAGGCATCCCTATCCCTGAAAATAAACCGGTTATTGATCTAAGGGAGCGTGAATCAATTTTTTACAGTCCACCTAAAAGTACTACTTGGTATCTTTCTTTGACTAATTATTTGGAAAACCCAGTGTTAAGTTTTTCACCACCTCGTGCTCCTTATCATCCTAGAGTTTTTTATACTCCCGTAAATATGTCAGGGCAGTCGTCCATGTTTACTCAATCGCTTGAATCTTTTTTGTACGGCGGTCCTTCTGTTCCCTCTGGGTATCAGTCACTTTCTGGTACTTTTTCGGGAGCATCTCCCCAACCCATTGAACAAGGGTTATTCACTGGAAGCAATGGTGCAAAGCCGTTGAGCGTAGAGGACATTCTTATGATGTCAGGTTCTATTCCCAATTCTCAACCTCAAGGTGGTCAGTTACCGCCTGGGGGGCAGCCTCAATTAACGCCTGGGGGGCAACCTCAACGTACACAATTTGCATCTGGGGGGCAACCTCAAGGACAGTACGTACCTACGATACAATACGTTCCTCAAGGTCAACCCCAGACTCAATATGTACCCCAAGGTCAACCCCAGTATCAATTTATACCTCAAGGTCAACCCCAGTATCAGTACGTGCCTCAGGGGTATCTACCCCAAGGTCAGTACTCGAACCAAGGTTTCCAACCACCCCAAGGTCAATCTTATGTTCAAGGAACGGGAAATGTACCTTTCAATTATCAATCCTACCCTCAACCTGGTTATGGTCCTCAATATTCTTAGCCTGTTATGGGTCAGTACCCCGGAATGAACATAGTGTGGGATCCATCGCAAACTCAAAAGATGTTGCAGCCAAGTGTACAGTTGTCATCTCAAACTGGACAACCCTTAGTTTCTGGTTCACCCCAGCAACCAGTCCAGTCTAATATTCAAACTTCTGTACCTTCGGTAGTTTCTCAGTCTGGGCCTACTGCGCCTCGTACTCCATCTCAAACGACTGCTACAACTGCCACAACATCTGTTCAATCTACCCCACCTACTTCTGGAGTATCGGCAGCTCCGGTTTCTACTGTTCCTGTATCTACTCCTCAGACATCTTTACCACCGTCTGGATCCACGATTCAAACTACGGTTCAGATGCCTGTAGGACAACCTGGTTTAAGTACGGTTGTCACAAGTCAACCACAATTCACCTATCAACCGTACCAGGGACAGTACCAATTCGGTCCTGTTGTCCAGCAGCCATTTTATCAGTATCAACTGTATCCTGGGTACACTTATCAACAACCTCAACAACCCCAGTACGGTCCGGTTAATCCTGGTTTTCCGGGAGGATACAATATCCCGAACGCGATTCCTATTTCTAGTTATCCTGGATATCCTCCTCCTAGGGCTGGTCTCATGACCCAGAGTTTTAGGGATCCTAATCGGCAGTTACCGTTATCGCAACTTTGGACTTACCTGACTTGTCGCGCCTAACGAACGATCCGATTAATTATCTTCCGTTTTGGCCGCCAATGCCGAATAAGTTGCCAAGTGACATTCCCAAGTTCGAAGGTAAATCTGGAGAGGACCCGTCGAACCATGTGATGACTTACCACCTCTGGTGTGCGTCTAACTCCATCACAGATGATTCAATTCGTCTTAGACTTTTCCAGCGCACTTTAATTGGTCTCGCGGCCAAGTGGTACATTGAGTTACCGCGAGGCACTTTTTATAATTTTAGTCAGTTAGCTACCTCGTTTTTAACTCATTTTCAGTTGCCAGTCAGATATGACAATGGCACGGAATTGTTAACTTCACTAAAACAATCGACATACACGTATATTTCAGATCATATTCATGAGTGGAGACGTCGACGACGTTTAGTGAAGGTATTTATTCCGGATCAAATCTTGGCTGAGTAGTTTGTAAAATATTTGTTGCCAAGGATCACTGAAGATGTTGCTAAAGCCGGAGTTGTTACTGAGGAGCAAGTGATTGCTCAAGCACAGTACCTTGACTTGGTCTATACTCAGTCAGGTACGTTACACGAAAAGATCCCCGATCTTCCCAAGTCAAATCAAATCACTGCAGCTCCTTCGGGATCTCATGCCGCTGACGGTATGATTGGTATAGTTAACACTAAAAGTAAGAAGAAGTCTTCCAAGAATTCTTCTCCTATCATAACCTTGCCTGATTCCCCGACAGGAGATTCTTCTGCAGAGGTTTCCGCCGATATTCACGTTGTAGAATCATCTACGACTAAATCAAAATCTGGTGGGAAGAAGAAAGGAAAGAAGAAGAATAAAACGGACAAAAGTTCAAAGGAGAAACCTGAAAAGGCGGAATCCAATGATGAAAAGCGCAAACCTCGTTATCCATGTCTCATTTGTGATGAAGAACATTTTACAAGAGACTGCCCTCATCGAGCAGAGGTTGCAAAGATCGTCAAAGGTTCCCAAACTCCTACTATTTTGAAGGATCCATTTCCAAGTCAAGACAGTAAGATGATAGGTTCTTCCTCGGGTGCCAATGAAGAACCCATATTGATGATGTCCCATGTAAGGATTGCGACTCGATCGCAAGATTATGGCAGTAAAAGTCTTGTTGATGGCAAAGAAGCGGAATCTTCTCATTCTAATCCATCAACCTCAGCTCCCGGTTCTGATCCACTACAGATCGAGAAACCTAATCCAGACTTAGTAATCAAACAGCCTGCCAAGGGTATACTTTGAAAGTCATCTTTCAATCCACATGCGAGAGCGGCTCAGAATTATAACATTGTTGAGGATTTAGCTGTTTCACCCTCAGCAATGTCAGCTTTGGAAGTGCTGCAATCATGCCCAGCACAGCGTAAATTACTTTTGTCGGCTATAGGAGCTGTTGATGTTCAAGACCCGAACCTAATAATATTTGATCTAGAAAATAGTACACCGCGTTTGCCTCATCAAATGGCTTTCCAGATTCCAGTGATAGTAAAAAACAGGCCTATTCATCGGACTGTAATTGATGAGGGAGCCTCAACGTGTATTATGTCGATACAGTGTTGGAGTCTGGAGATCGCTTGGTTCTCCTTCACTAAATCAATCCCCGACAATCTTAAGGCCTTTGATGGCCGTGGGTTTCATCCTTTTGGCATTCTACAGGATTTGCCTATAGGGGTTGAAGGAAAAACTGTTAGTCTAGATGTGGAGGTGGTTGATGCCCCTCTAGACTACAACCTTCTCTTGGGTCGAAGTTGGTCATACGCTATGACAGCGGTCGTTTCATCGGTCTTTAGACTCATAAAGTTTCCACATAATGCAAAGATCGTAACAATAGACCAGCTGGCTTACTTTTCATCGGACCCAGCCTCTTCGGAAAGTATTCAGCATGTCGGTAAAATGACTATCCCATATAAGGATGTTGGAGTAGGATTAGTTAAAGATGCCGGTTTACTGGGAACGTTTCCTTTTCCTCCAATCAACGCATCATCTTCATTTGCAACCATTCATATGATTACATCAGACACTATTTTTTATGACGACCCTTGGATCGTTCCTTCTGAATCTGAAATAGACTCATTTTGGTAATTCCATGCCTTTGAGTCCATATGAAATTGCCTATGAAGCCGTGCAATCTTTTGCCAACCCGTGTTCAACCGAAAATGACTTAATGAATGTGGTCCGTGAGGAATCACTTTTCACATCAACCTCTAATTTAACTACGTTTTCTGAACTTGTTCACTCTAATGAGCAAATTTGTGAAATCTTATGTGTAGATGATTTACCATGGGAAGATCTCCATCACAGATCTTCGTTTTTACCTGAGGATGATCGTTTTGAAAATGATTTCTCATCAATCTTTACGACTGAATATGTCAAGGAACCTCAGAATCCAATGAAACATCCCGATTCAGAGTTAAATTTGGGAAACATCTCTCGAACTATTCCCATTGGCATTTCGGTTAAGCCCGAAATTGTTGAGAACATTCATATAGGTGCCTCGTGTACAGATGACGAAATTCAAATATATATGGCCCTATTTCAAGAATTCCGCGACGTGTTTGCCTGGTCCTATGAGGAAATGCCAGGAATGGATCCTGCGATTGTTGTTCATGAGATCAAGACTTACCTGGACGCTAAACCCGTCCGGCAACGTTTGCGTCAAATTCACCCACGAAAAGTTGTTGCAATTAAAGCAGAAGTTGAAAAACTGTTGAAAGCAGGTTTCATTTATCCCATCCCGTTAACGGATTGGGTATCGAATATTGTTTCGGTTAAAAAAAAACAAGGGACAATAAGAATATGCATCGATTATAGTGTTGTGGGGAAAAGTATCCGACATGGAATGACCCTATCCCACTCTAAGGGTGATAGTTCCTTAGCAACAGTCAAAGCAAAGCTATCTAAGATTACTTCTTTATGACATGCAAAAGAGGAAAGGAAGAGATCCACTTACCGATGTCTTGCGCAAATGGTCGATCCAATCTTCTCTCTTTGCCGCTTGCTCCCAGCTCCTTGTCTTCTCACAGGCCCAGCTACACAAGATCCTGCAAACAAGACGAGAAAAGGAAACTACAAGAAGCATGCATTCATAATTGATTCAAGGATTAGCATAAATCAAATACGCAAGTAAGACAATACATCATTGAAACACATGTGAATAGAAGAACCTCAAATGCTTTATTAATGGAAGAAAGTAAGGTTCAGGCGGTGATACAACCATAAGAGGCCCAATCCAGCATCACCTTCCCGACGGAAAGAAATCTCCTCTTCACCTCCCTCAAGCAATCACCCAATACTCTCAACTGTAAACCAACAGCAATTCTTTGCACAAAATTCCGGCCTCCAGATCCCATGGGATGAGATCCTTATATAGAGTTTTGGAGTGAAGATAAGTCAGCTTGATGTGTGACTGTTGTCCTCTTCAACCCCAGTTGTTCTTTAGTTCTTGAGTCCACTCGGAGATTCTACCTTCCACTTGGAGTTTTAGAACCTCTTTACTCATCATTAGGCGAATCTTCTGATCCAAGTGTCAATTTGGAAGCTTCCTGAGCACTGGCACATTGAGGAAAGATTCCTCCACATGTCCAAACTCGCTCAGCGCAGGTAGCCTTTGATGAAGTTGACATTCAGCGCAGGTACACCATGGAGCAGTTGACATTCAGCGCAGATGCTCAGTGGAGCAGCTGCTTTGATCCAAAATTGACCTGTTTTTGAGTGTTTTTCAGTGGAGAACTGATCTGAAGTGCTGTGGTTTGCTGACCTTGTTCCTCTAGGGGTAGGAACAACATGTTTAGGGACTTTTGATCCCTTAGATTATTGACATTTCATGCTCTATGCTGTAAGGCACAAAAATGTCTATAACAGTTGCCCCCTAAAGTATGAGGTCGTTTATCGGGTGAAATGCTTTATTAGGAGGATCCGAAGTTCATTCAATCGTCGGGAGGTGACCTGTAACAAAATACAATACAATACATTATTTTTCATATTGCTTTCATGATCTAGCTGATGCGGCCATTTCCCATGCTCAGCTTTATAAATACATTTTCTGTACATAAACAGACGATCGTCTGATAGTAGACTGATAATTCTCTGCTTAAATTATCATCCTTTTAGTAGGATGATCATCTGCTGCACATGTCTATGTCTTTATCTCCTGAATATATATCGCAGCCCGGATGGATGAAACTAGATCCGGGGTCTTCAAACTTGTCCGATCTTCACTCTAAGTACAAGTCGATCCATGTGAGAATTTCTTGGAGTCGAACATGGAAAGACATCGCTTGATTACCAGTCAATAATGTAAACTGTTAACAAGCGCGAGAGGAATCACCGATAATGATGATGACCCTCAAGGTACTACAGCACAATTCACGTGGCATGAATATAGGATTTGGCGTCGAACGCCACGCAAAGTCTCTCGGTCGAAGGTCATTAATGTATACCTGTCGCCGGAAGTGAGAAACTTGCCATTGAGGCATGCAAGCTTCAAAGTACTGAGGGGGTGTCCCTAGATCAACTTCTTGGATAATGAGCTGATGTCGACAAGAAGCGATCTTTCAAAGGAGGGCCTTAATGAATCCCACATCAGTGACACAGAACGGAGCTAGTAATTGTGATGATGGTGAAAACGATCTGTGAAATATGATTCAGGGTGGCGGTCATGAAAGGATGAAAGATGATGTATGGCAGTGGATGGGACCCGGTTGACACTCTCTGAATGACATCTCTTGAACATATAACGACACTGATGTGATGGATCGGTAGCATTACCCCAAATGTGGATGGTATGGCGAGACCATGGTGAAGGGACCGGTGAATGAAAACAACCCAACCCGATGTTTTTACGGAGGCAAAAGTGTCATGTTCAAGAGCGACTTGCTACCATTAAGCTTTGAGGTTCTCCCAATTTTTCCCCAGTCATTTCTGACCAGTACCTCTTTATTTTTGTCAAGCTTGAGGAGGATAACATATGCTTGTTCTATAACCTGCCCTTCGGGCAAGCCCATCGCTATGTTTTAACGAGCCTAGCGATAGGGAAACTCGTTCTCGTCTAAAGACAAGTTTGTCGCTATTCAATATTTTTAACGAGCCCAGCGACAAAGACAACTCGGTCCTTTTCATTTTTAGAGAGTCTAAAAAGGGTACATAAAGTCAACTCCGAAGGTCCTTTTTCGTCATCTAATCCCTTAAGTCCGAAAAAGTATAAAACGATACAGAAGGGATGAATGTTCGATAGCTTTATCGAGCTGAACTAGACAAGTGCTCGATCTTTTTGTGCAATAATCCCTCAGGTCCAAAAAGATTAAAATCTAGAGGAGGGAAAGCTCTTCCGGTTCTTTTAACGAGCTGGAAGGCCAAAACTCGGCAAACTTTTCATATTTTACGAGTCAGTGAAAAGAGCTCAAAGAAGACTCGTATTTTGAGGAACGAGTGATAAACAGGGATAGCAGCAGATTCCAGGTACAGGTTGGAATTTTCCAATCACGGCAGTGTCACAAGGATGGCTAGGTGAAATCACTCTTTGCAGCTGTTCCTCAAAATAGGTAAACAATCAAGTGGATGTGAATGATCGGCCAAATGAAAAAGTGGAGGTGACGGTGCAAACACGACCAAGGTTTTTATGGCTGATGAATTTACGGTCTCAAATGGTTATTTACCGGTTCATTTTTCTTGATGAGCTTGAACTCTGGGGGAAGCTTGCTCACATGTGCATTTATTTTTTTTAACGAGCATGAACTCTTGCTAAAACTGCTCGGTTTTGTGTTTATTTTTTAATGAGCATGAACTTTGCCAAACTGCTCATGTTGCGTTTATTTTTTTTTTTAACGAGCATGAACTTTGCCAAAACTGCTCGTTTTTTACCAGTCATAAAGTAGGAAGGTCTCCTGGTAGGTTGCTTGCTATTTTTTAAGGAGCTTCATCTCGCTATGCTTTGCTCCATATACTCTCTTTATGCAAGCTGGGTATCGACTTATCCTACGGGTTAGAGGGGTTAGATCTACCTAAAAACTAAAAAGTCGCCCGTGCTTGCATTCCAAGAGGTTTGCATGCCCCCAGGTATAAAGTCTAATTTCAAGGTCGCCCCTACTTTTCCGTTAAAAACTCTTGTTTTCAACGGGTGAGGCCTACCTCTTTCAGGTTACCCAAAGATTGTTCCGTTAATCTTTCAAACAAAACATTTCTTCGGCTATGCCTACTAAAGATAGACAATGGTGAGTAACGGGCCCCCGTCCTCCCACATAACTTTAACAAAAGAATCTTTTTCCAGAACAACCCCATTCCTAACTGCCCCTTCTTCTTCATGAGAGCCGGACTTTCTTGCCGGCTCTTACTCTTACGAAGATGAAGGAGGGGACGGGGTACGGACTAGTCATATTCTCCCACGGAAATTCTACTTTACACCCAAGGTTTTTTCTGACCCCAGCAGACCAGGATGCATGCCCCCTGGGTTCCGGCCCTGCTTTCCTGAATCACTCGCACTCATCAGGAAGAAGAACCGGAGGTAGAGACCTTTCTTGATCGAAAAGACCATTCAGGATAGGTATGTGACTATTTGCGATGCGTGATCCCGGAAATGAAAGTTGGTCTACGAGTTTGACCATTCTTCCTTCGTATGGAAAACACATTATTCGAAAGAGTGAGGAGACTATTGCTTCCATGCAATATATGTAGTCTCGTCCAAGGAGTAGGTTATAATCCAAGGGTCCTTGGACGACCATCAAATTCATCTTGACAGCCTTCCCTTTCAATGTAATAGGCACATTAGGTAGAATCCCTAATGGTCGACTGGTTCCTTTGTTAAAACCCGAGAGATTCCTTATCTCAGGCAAAAGCGCCGGGCAACCCAGTGCTTTCCAAGCAATAGAGGACAGGATACTCACAGATGCCCCTTCATCAACGATAGTTCCAGCCATTACCATTTTGTATATTTGGACTATAATTCTAAATGGTATACTGGCTGGCAACCGGGGTCTGCCTAGTTGGTTCCAATCAAAGGACACAACCAGGTTGCTTGGTGGTGGGACCGAATATACGGCCGGATATGATCCTGACGATGCTCCTTCCTGCGGTAAAGGAGTGGGTGCATTGCCCTGATGCTCATCAGAATTGGTGTTGATGAAAAGAATCTGGATGGTGTCATCCTTACTCTCTTCGGTGAGGGTGTCAGCTGAAGATGAATCTTCAGTGACGGTGTCATTTGAAGACGAAACTTCTGAAGGGAGAACCGGGTCAACTGCCGTTTCGACCTTTGGACTTTCGTCCGGTCCGGATTCAGTAGGTTCATTTTCAGTGACTGACGCTTCAGCTGGCCCCACGAGCGGGGCAGCTGTATTTTCAACCAACGAAGGACTTGGCGCGAGTTTTTGATATCTAGGAGGAAGTAGCAATGGTGCAACCGGTTGATCTTCCAAAACTCTCTTTGCTTCGTCTAAAAAGGGACAACGGTGGAGGGTGTGATTGCCTTCACACAGTTCGCAGGGGAATCTCATTCCCCTTCGTCGTCTAGAACCTTCACTTTCGCTGGTCGATGGTAAGCATTCAACCTGGCTGTCAGAGGTTGATGCTTCCGAACTGTGCAAACGAGGGGACCAGTCCCTTAGTATTCGGGGAATACTGGGACAATCACGGTGGAAGTGGTCTCCTTCACATATGACACATGGCGCCTTAGGCTCGGTCTGTGCTGTGTGTGGATTTTGGTTAGATGTCTTTTGCTTGCCCCCAACCGCCTTTGGCTCCTTCTGCTTCTTTTCCTTCTTCTTCTTCTCCTTTTTCTTCTCTATGGGAGCTCGGCTTTCGGCGGCTCGACCTTTCGAAGAGGAAGGATTGGAATCCTTCTTCTTCTCTATGGGAGCTCGGCTTTCGGCGGCTCGACCCTTCGAAGAGGAAGGATCGGAGGAAGATCTGTAAGAAGCGGAAGGTTGGAGGGCAGCTCTAGACTGGTCTAACTGTTGACTCGACTGTTCAGGAACCGTGGTGGTCTGAACTACAGTGGTTGAGAATAGCCATACTGGCAGGCCAATTGTCAGTCCTGGAAGCGACAACGTGGCCATGTGGGGCGCACCAACTTCTCCCCAAGAGGAGAAAGGGCTAGGGTTCCCATCATGTGGAATCCCTTGGTTGGCGTGTTCCATGTTCTCAACCTCAAGATCAACGCAGGAATAAGGGGTGATTATGTTCCGTTTAGAATGAATTTTATATGACGACGCTTTAGACACAACTTACTTTTTCACTTTTTAAGAGTCGAGAAAAAGCTAAAGATGACTCTAGTCTCCTTCGATGTATTAACGAGCCCGAAGTGACAAATGCTCGGATGGACTTTTTCAGTTATAGAGTTTGAAAAAGGCCAAAAGAAACTACTCTGGAGTTCTAGGCAGAGGGTGTGCCAAACCTTTCGCGAAACCACAGAATACGTTTTACGGTACGAGTGGTCGATCTTCGTGAATGCTGTGTTCACTGCATCGCGATCATTAGGGCGGCCGACACGGCTTCCTATGGATAAAGGCTTTGTTCCTATAGGGGTCTCCCAATATACGCGACGGTACGCGGGAGCACAAGTCCGTATTAGTGCTATCGTCCCTCAGGAGGAATCACCCACCTTCGTAGAGATCGACAGTCACTATGTTTAACGACGCCGGAACACGTCTCTACCTAGACCTCTACTGTGTTTCGTTATGTTTCAAAGCGTTGTTATGTAAATTCAGTTCGTTTTAGGTTGATCTTGCTTAGCAGTTTGCCTTTATGGATCACCACGTGATGTATGTTACAACTCCTAAATGCAGTCTAAGAATGATAAGCAAGCTTTTTCAATTCTTTCAACTTATGAAAATCTTAACTACTGAGGGAAAAGAAAGACATCATCTTTTCAAATAGATCATAGAGCACACACTGATGCACTTTTCCTAAATCGACATGCAAACTGTCAAAATGCACATGCACAATGCAAGTATTTCTTTTCTTCTTCCTTAATGTTGATGTATTGCAAAAAGAAAGCTGTTGTATAATTTCGAATTCAATTTCAAGCGAAAGCAACCAAGTTTTTGTCCAATAATCAAAAGATCACCTTAAGATTCACTCGTTTCAACACAAGAAATACTGAAATTCGAACCATATAACGAAAGAAAATGCTCAAGCAGCTATGAACAACAATAAGCTAGCTCTTAGAATCACAACGACACTTTATCACAGGTCTAGATCCAAGAGGCCACAGCAAGACTAGTTCACTTTCGCTATGGGAAACTGTGAATGAAAGTAAGAAATACAATAAGAACAATCACGGTTTCTTCACACAACTGAGGCGGAATGGCGGCAAAGAAAGATAGTTTCAGATGGGTATACAGGTTGACAACAGGCTGCAAAAACAATACTGAAAACTGGGCAACAGAAGGCAGGGAACCCCAGTTGCACAATGCAAAACTGGTTCAGCGCAGGTAAGACACTGTCAGTTTGACATTCAGCGCAGGTAGCCCCTTTGGGACCTGCGTTGCAGCGCAGGTAGCCTTCACTGCAGCTACACTGAAGAGAAAACTCTCGTCTCTCTTTGGTTCCGGGTCGCAGATTGCTCAAAAATCAACTGTTTTTGGCCAAATCAGAGGCTATCAATCAAGTATACTCTAGAGGATGATTAAAGGAAGATGAACACTATCACAAAGAGCTAATAAGAGTCCTTGTGGATCAGCTCTTCAAATCATAAACATGCCCAGAACTGAGCTAGAGTAGCTGCCCTCTACTTTGCCTTCGAATGATTCGAATGCAGTTCGATTCGGTACTCCCTTTGTTTAGGAAATGAATAGCAAGAAACACAAGCTACCAACAAGACACGATCCCCAGTGGAGTCGCCAGTCTGTTGTGGGGAAAAGTATCCGACACGGAATGACCCTATCCCACTCTAAGGGTGATAGTTCCTTAGCAACAGTCAAAGCAAAGCTATCTAAGATTACTTCTTTATGACATGCAAAAGAGGAAAGGAAGAGATCCACTTATCGATGTCTTGCGCAAATGGTCGATCCAATCTTCTCTCTTTGCCGCTTGCTCCCAGCTCCTTGTCTTCTCACGGGCCCAGCTACACAAGATCCTACAAACAAGATGAGAAAAGGAAACTACAAGAAGCATGCATTCATAATTGATTCAAGGATTAGCATAAATCAAATACGCAAGTAAGACAATACATAATTGAAACACATGCGAATAGAAGAACCTCAAATGCTTTATTAATGGAAGAAAGTAAGGTTCAGGTGGTGATACAACCATAAGAGGCCCAATCCAGCATCACCTTCCCGACGGAAAGAAATCTCCTCTTCACCTCCCTCAAGCAATCACCCAATACTCTCAACTGTAAACCAACAGCAATTATTTGCACAAAATTCCGGCCTCCAGATCCCATGGGATGAGATCCTTATATAGAGTTTTGGAGTGAAGATAAGTCAGCTTGATGTGTGACTGTTGTCCTCTTCAACCCCAGTTGTTCTTTAGTTCTTGAGTCCACTCGGAGATTCTACCTTCCACTTGGAGTTTTAGAACCTCTTTACTCATCATTAGGCGAATCTTCTGATCCAAGTGTCAATTTGGAAGCTTCCTGAGCACTGGCACATTGAGGAAAGATTCCTCCACATGTCCAAACTCGCTCAGCGCAGGTAGCCTTTGATGAAGTTGACATTCAGCGCAGGTACACCATGGAGCAGTTGACATTCAGCGCAGATGCTCAGTGGAGCAGCTGCTTTGATCCAAAATTGACCTGTTTTTGAGTGTTTTTCAGTGGAGAACTGATCTGAAGTGCTGTGGTTTGCTGACCTTGTTCCTCTAGGGGTAGGAACAACATGTTTAGGGACTTTGGATCCCTTAGATTATTGACATTTCATGCTCTATGCTGTAAGGCACAAAAATGTCTATAACATATAGGGACATTAATCGAGCCTGTCCAAAGGACAATTACCCAACTCCCTATATCGATCAAATCATTGATGATTGTGCCGGCAGCGAAATATTTTCCTTTATGGACGGTTTTTCCAGATACAATCAAATCAATATTCTACCTGCCGATCAACCAAAAACGGCTTTCATTTGTCCATGGGGGACATTTTCTTATTGCAAATTACCTTTTGGGCTTAAGAATGCCGGAGCAACTTTTCAGAGGGCGATGTCTTATGCGTTTCATGACATCAAGCACATTTTGCAACCCTATCTCGATGACTTGCCTGCTCATTCATTACATCGAGCTGATCACCTCGTCCATTTACGAGCAATATTTATGAGGTGTAGGCATTATCGTATTCGGTTGAACCCACACAAATGTGTCTTCTGTATAGAAACGGGTCGATTGCTGGGATTTGTAGTTTCGAAAGTCGGCATTCACGTTGATCCCTTGAAGGTCGAAGCTATCATCAATTTGCCTCCTCCTTCGATTCTTCGCCAACTCCAAAGTTTGCAGGGGAAAGCAAACTTTATACGACGATTCATTCCTAACTACGCCGAGGTTACAAAGGGTTTTACACAGTTGTTGAAACAGAACACTCAATTCTCTTGGGATGAGATAGCTCAAAAATCTTTTGATGCACTCAAACACGCGTTGACCCATGCACCGTTGTTGCATCCTCCCAACTACAACCAGGATTACTTTTTGTATCTCGCCGCCTCCCATTCCACTATTGGAATGGTCTTAGTTCAGGAAGATGAATTCGAAACAGAACATGTGATATATTACCTTAGTCGAACGTTAAATCCAACTGAGCTAAAATACTCACATGTGGAGAAATTGGCATTGGCAGCCGTTCAGGCTGTCCAACGTTTTCGTCACTACATTTTACTACGTAAAACTATGGTAATTTCGGATTGCAACCCTATGATCTACATTTTGACCAAGCAATTGCTAGGGGGCAAGTACTCTAAATGGATCGTTATCCTGCAGGAGTTCGACTTGGAGTTTGAGAAATCTAAGTCTAAGAAATCTTTAGTTTTTGTAGAATTAATGTGTGACTTCCCGTGTGCTGATACGGAAACTGTGGCAGAGGAGCCCATTGCGGACGAATCTTTGTTTCTAATCAGCACTTTAGATCCGTGGTATGGGGATATCATCGTCTATCTCCAGACCCAATCCTTTTGGCCAGAAATTTCAAAGTCGGAACGTCGGAAAATTCGCTTCCAGTGCCAACAATTCAAAATTATTGGAGATACTCTTTATCGCCGTGGGGCGGACTCTATTTTTCGACGTTGCTTAACTCACGAAGAGGCTGAAAGGGTTCTAAATGACTGTCACTCTGGAGCATGTGGCAGTCATATGTCTGGGTATGCCACAACCCAAAAGATATTGCGTGCTGGCTATTTCTGGCCGTCCTTGTTTAAAGATTGTATTACGGCGGTCCGAAAATGCCACAACTGCCAAATTTTTGATCGTAAGATGCGCGCTCCACCTGCTCCTCTCCACCCTATAATTTCCATTGGTCCTTTTGCCAAACAGGGTATCGATTTTATTACATGTAACCCTCACTCGTCCGGGGGGCATGCGTATATCATCCTTGCGGTAGATTATTTTACTAAGTGGACCGAGGCGATGCCTACATTCGAGGCAGACGGCAAGACAACTGCAATTTTCGTGTTCAATCATATAATTGCTAGGTTTGGTGTCCCACAAGCGATAATCACTGATCATGGGCGACATTTTCGAAACATTATGATGACCGAACTTACAGGCCAGCTTGGTTTACGTCATGATAGTTCAACCCCTTATTATCCACAAGCGAATGGTCTAGTTGAGTCCATCAACAAAGTTTTAGTTATCATGATCCGACGAATCATTGGGATTCATCGGTTGAATTGGCACAACATGCTATTTTCAGCGCTTTGGGCGTACCGAACTTCAATAAAAACATCAGCAGGGTTCACTCCTTTCCAGCCAGTCTATGGTTTGGAAGCTGTGTTACCCATTGAGTGCGAAATCCCATCACTGAAAATGGCCATCGAGTTACTTCCAGCCACTTCCGAAGAGGAAAAATGCTTGTTATACTTAGCTCAATTAGATGAAAATCGATGTGATGTTGCATTGGCAATCGAGACTCACGCAAAATGTATGAAAGCTCAGTATGATCGGAATGTGACCCCTCGAAATTTTTCGAAGGAGACCTAGTGTTATTGTATGATCAAGCTCATGATAAATTAGGCGCTGGGAAATTCGTTCCTATGTGGCATGGTCCCTATATTGTTAAGCGAAAGCTAGAAAAAGGGGCCTATGAATTGGTAGACTTTCATGGGGACTCTTTGGGTAAACCCAGAAATGGCCTTTACTTGAAGAGGTACTATGCTTAAAAGAATGGGGTATGGAGATTTTTAGTTAGGATAGTTTTTTCTTTCTAACTGGTGTGTTTTAGTTTAAAAAGTGTGCTTAGTTTAGAGAGTGTTTTTCCGTCATTATTCCTGCTTATCTTGTTTTACTCTTGATATTGCAGATGTCGATGCCTCTCCAAACATACATTGGATTTGCTGATGGTGCCTGTCGTAATACATGGAACATCTCTTCCGCAGCTTGGGTTATCTATTCGCCCTCTGACGAGTTAGTTTCTATGCATGGGGTAAGCCTCGCTCAAACAACAAACAACATTGCAGAGTACAGTGCAGTGATTGAGTTATTGTCTGAATCTATTTCATTTGGGATTCGAAGTTTGATAGTGAGGTTAGATTCTGAACTCGTTGTATTACAGCTTAATAGAGTGTATGCCATTAGAAATCCAGTGTTATTAAGATTATTTTTGAGAGTGCGTCTCTTGGAACGTGAGTTTGATTACATTGAATATCAGCATATTCCAAGGTCTTTAAATACATTAGCAGATGCAATTGCTTCTCGAATGTTAAATAGACATTTGCAATAATCATACATGTAAATTTAAAACCATTCCATAACATGATTTACAAGATAAGCCGGTAAGAGTGATATATATATATATATATATATATATATATATATATATATATATATATATATATATATATATATATATATATATATATATAGGAGTGTGTCAAAAAATACATCGTCTTCGATCATAGGTTGAAAAACACCTTATGATCGGCAAAAATGATCAGTACAAAAAACAAAAATGTCACATGTGCCCACAAAAGGCGATCATCCTATCACTGGTGATGATATCTATAAGAAACCACTACCCGGGCCACCTTGCAAAGGAACCTCCTAAAAGGTCCCGGGACTCCAATCACATAGCGCTGAAGTCGACGAGGAATGTCGTCTATAGTGGTCTCAGGAATATCCCCTGTGAAGTGCTCAAGATGACCCTCCAACTTGACCAAAACCTCTGCTGATTCGTCCTGTGTGGCTGGCGCGGGTGCAACTGGTTTCCTCCTCTCAAAAGGCCAGAGAGCGGCTGGTCGCTGTGGACCCACATCTGCATTTGAAATTTTTACTATCAGTTTTGAGACGATGGAAAAACAAAAAAAAAATTAAATAGGAAAAGTTGAAAAGGATTTTACCTGACTCGTCCCACTGCTCTCCTGGTGGAAGAGCCATGTCTGGGTCACCACGGAAATCTATCCCAGCGTAAGGGAAGTCCTGAATGGAAAAAACCTGGTTTTCGAACCATTGGAAATACTCAGGTTTGAACTGAGCAACCTCTGTCCTCTCGTCCGGGTGACGGGCCATGACTGCGACCCATCGCATCAGTTTGGGCTCTCAAGGAAGCCCAGCTCCAACAGTAAGATGTTGTGGGATCAGCATAGGAACCCTCTCCAGGCCAAAACTCACAACCAAAGCCCCATAACCAAAGGTCTTTAGTCGTCCGCTCTTGGCCCTGGTCAGTTGGCCTTTCACATTGGCCAGCACAGCATTGCACCAGTTGAAGATGGTGCCTTGAAAGCAATCAACTACAATACGCATCTAGGATCCGGTGGCAACATGTAATGCAGCAGCTCCGCAAAGTCTGGTGACAGTAAACGCAATCACCATGAGCTCAGGACGGGATATGGTTTTTATGTCTATCCCTTTGTCTTTAGCCTGGCTATTGCAGTACTCTAGCCGGAGGCTATCGACAGACTGGCCACCTGGCCTAGTCCCGTATAGAGTCAAGTCTTCGCCTCTCTTAGGCAAACCAGTCAAGAAATAAATGTCCTCCAGCTCGATTTTGAGCCGGTGCCCGCCAATGAAGAAGCACTGGTCCTGTATGCTCCATCTGTCAACCAGCCACTACAAAAAATCTACCTGAGCCCTCATGCCAGGAATGGTCCAGAATTTGTACAGTCTGCATGCCCTTAAAGCATCAAGTGAAAGCTGATGATTCCATGCGGCAGTATCCACGTCCTCATGCTCCCATTCACGCCAATCTAGCATGATATACTCTCTGCATCAAGTATAAAGATTAATTAGATTGCTAGAAAACATTTTGATTGGTCCATTTTTGAGGAATTTTGGGTTCAAAACCCTTGTTGCGGGGTACGCACCCTCCACGTTAGACATAGTGCGTGGGTCCACACTTTGTCTACACGGAAGGTGCGGACCCCGAGCTTTTTCCCAATGGATAAAAAGTCGGGGTCCGCGGGTCCGCAATGGTAAACCTGCGGACCCCTGCACACGGGTTTTGCGCCTAAAAACCCTCCCAAAAAATGAAATGAGGGACCAAATCAAAAAACTAAATGGTTGAAAATGAAGAGTAGGATGATGTGGATTACCTGGAGAAGATGGCGCTCGATTCCGACGGTTGGATTTTCCACAATCTTCACGGGAAGTTTTCTAAGCAAAAGCACTATTTTCTCACCGAAACTCGAACGGTAAAAATGAATTGACAAAGGCCCTTTTTATAAGTTTTTTGAGTAAATAAATCGCAAATTTGTTTATGTTTCACTTTGAAAAGGTATTTTGCAATGCTTTTATCCATTTCAAACAGGTATGAGTAATGTTTGTGTTTCTGTGCAGAATAAAGGATTATTTAGGCGAAATCTATCATTTTCAACGAAAAAACAAGTAGAGTCATCTTTAAGCCCTTTTCTGACTCCTAAAATATGAAAAGATTGCCGAGCATTTCTTTTACACTCGTTAAATGGAATTAAAATACGGTCCACTTACAACTCTTTTCCGACCATAAAAACATGAAAAGGTTGCCGGATTTTTGTCGTTTCGAATTCGATATTGGTTATAAAACGACGTGTCGTTGATCGCTTTTTTTACTTTTTCAGATCAGTGACACTAATAACGAAAAGTACTCCTTGGTCGTAAAAGATCAAGCGGTTCTCTCAAGTATTATTTTATACTTTTTCGGGCTTGGGAGACACAAATTTACGAAAAAGGTCAACCCTGGAGTCTTCTTAAGTTTTTTCAGACTCTCTAAAATCGAAAACGCTGAGTTTCTCCTATACTGGACTCATTAAAATTTCACAGTAAAGGACCTGTTCAATTACAAACAGGAACGAACCACTCCTTCTTAGGGTTCGAATCTAAACTAAGTTGGACTCATCCGAAGGATGAGCTTATAATCAAGCAAATGTTATCCTCCTCAAGCTTGTCAAAAATAAAGAGGTACTTGCCAGAAATGGTGGGGGAAAAGAGAGAAAAATGAGTCTGTTTGTCATACTTTGTAACCACTCTTGAACACAACACTTTTATTCACCTGGGTTGGGAAATCCTTTGCCTAACAGTTGGTCAAACCACATTGAAAGTCTTCATCTGGTTTTTGGGTATTAACTTTGGGTCAATTGTTACCAAGCCATCTGTCGTGTCGTTATGTGTTCAAGAGGTCATTGCCAATAAGCCATTCATCTGCAAAATATCTGTCATCCATCTTGACCATCCCTGAGTCAGTCCTTGCAACTAAATTTCTTCAACTTGATCTATGATTTCGTGTTGTGGGCTTGCCTACGACGGATCGCTTTCTATCGACATCAGCACATTATCTAGAAAGATGATCTAGGAATCGTCAGTACTTTGAGATCTGCATGCCTCAATGGCAGGTTTCTCGCCTTTGACGACAGTTTACATCATTGACTTTCGATCGAAGGATTCCGTGACATGTTCGACATCAACACATTTATTCACATGTCATGGATTGTACTGGGTACTTTGAGAGCCTTTGACATCACTGCTGGTTTCTCTCACACTTGTTAACAGTTTACATCATTGACTGGTAATCAAGTGGTTTCTACCATGTTCGACTTCAACACATTTATTCGCATGGATAGAATCGTACTATTTTGGGATATAGAAATGAAGACCCTGGATCTAGTTTCCACCATCCAAGCTGCTAGGAATTTTGTATTCATTATGTTGTGGACTATTCATAAACAGATGGCTGCGTCCATACTGTGTTCACACAAGTCTATACTTATGATGTTTTACAAGATCATTCCTATATCAGAACAGTAGATAGTTTTCTAGTTAGTTTTGATCTGAGTATGGGAATGCCTACCTCAACGATGATATGATCTCATATATATATATATATATATATATATATATATATTGCATTGAATGTTTTTACAGGTTCCGACCGGGCTCTCCACAAGATAATCCTCGAAATGATAAAGTACTTCACTCTTCCTATATGATAAATGAAATCCTCATCGACTACAGACTTCGCACTTTATGGGGCAATCTGTTACACAAAAATATCGTCACCATGATTATTGGTAGTCAGTATGGTTCTATCATCACTTGTACTATCCTCCTAAGCAAGTCTAAGACCTCAGATCTTCAAATCAAGCTTTAGAAGTGGGATAAAGACATTAAATATCAATGTAACTCTGGTTCCGCACTTTCTCTCATGGTCACCTGCGGTCCCGCACCTTCTGTGTACAAAAGCTGCGTACCTACCCGCTCTGTTCCTAACGATGTAGGTGTGAACCCCTGTGAAAGTCAAAAGGCGCAAGTTTTATCTTAAAAAACTCACTTTGGGTTAATTCTAGAGTTTTCTAGAAGGAATTTTGACATGGATTGTTCGCTCTAAGGTGGTTCATGCATCCCAAAAGAGAAGGAGCTAATCCCTTGACTAAAGGAGCTATCCCTTTGAAGGAGGGCTTTATCCCTTTGAAGGAGGACCTAGTAACTTCCCTCCATTGCACTATAAATACAGGCATTGGGGTGAGGTCTAGTAAATTTAGAAGCTGAACATTTTGAGGGTAAATGCTGGTGAAATTAAGACTCTTTGGTTGAGCTTGAGAGGAGAGATCACATACCTCTTGGTTCCATTGGAGAGTGAGTGAAACTTGTCAAAGTAGAGGAGACATCTTGTTGGACCCTGGGAGGAGCTTGTACAGCGTCAAGGCAAAGGTTATAAGGTTCTTCTTCTTTTGAATTAATACAATCAAACTCATTTTTCTCAACAAGTATCTTATGTTATTTGTTTCATGGACTCCTTGACTTTCATGTTAAATATGTTTTATGCAATTGGTTTTTCAGGTGCTATTTAATTTGTTTGCCTTGTTTGTGTTTGCAGATTCGTGAAAAGGATCTCAATTGGATCAAAGGAGCGAGGGCATCCACAAGCTTGCGTTGGACCAAAGGTAGGCCCTAAAAACACTTGTTTGCTAATTGTTTATTGAAACATATTTAGAGAAAGATAGTGTCTGGTTGGTTTGCTTGTCGTTAGGTCTTCTTTAGATTCTAGGAAGGTCTATCTTGTCCGCAAGATCGACCCATTCCGTGCGACAATCATTCTGAGAGTCTCCACTTCACACCAAGGCAAGTCGCGGATATGATCAAGAGTTTCTACAGGGTTCACACGAAGAAGTCGCGTAGAGAATTATTCACATATGTAATGTTATTGATCCATCTCAACCATTTTATCTACTTTCCAAAGAATAATTTTAAAAATAAAATCTTGTAATATAATTTATATATTTGTAGAAAAACTTGATCCGCATCGTAAACAAAGAAAACTTGATCCACATTGTAAACAAGATTCCTTTCTTTCATGCATATACATAACTACTATTAGTTTAAATTTGACTTATGAAATATCTAATGTTAAACTTGAGAAATAAATAATATATTTTTTATTATAAATCAAAAAATTAATTTGTAAACAACTGATTGGAAAAAAATTTGATGTCTTATTGCAGGGATAACGCCATATGTCCTAGTCACATTGATAAACTCTCTCCCATAACTCTAATATGTTGGGCCTAGACACCATACAATGACACGTTCATTACATCATAATGAACAATAGTTCATTCAGTTGGGCTTTGTGCTACTGCACTCTCCACCACAATCTGTGTAATTGCCATGTACATGTATCATTACTCCAATTACTCTGCAATTATATTGTTTGTTGAGAGATTCCTTGGTCTACTTACAATGACTTAAAAAGTACCCTAATATATCAAGAATTCATCAGCAACCAATATAGATATTCTTTTGACTTATCCCTATCTTCAATCAAAACCTTCTATTGTGATTTTTTAAGAAATGATGGCAGCCATGAATTCATCATTGTCAATATAGAAATTATATTTCTTCAATTTATTAAAACCTAAGGACCTTTTGGAGATCAAACTTATAAAAAAATAATAAACATGCAGAATGAGTCTTGAGAGAAGAAGGAAATAGCACACAGGTAAACGCCACCACGAATGTTCTTGAAGTCTTCTAGGGGGTCTCAAATTTGAACCGCTCCATCGTTATTATTTGATGATTTTTTTCATAATGTTATTATTTGAATCAAATGTTTCCTATTATTCATATTAAGTAGAAGTAAATTGTGTTTTTTCATGGATTTGGTCATGGTTATAGAGATTATAGTGCTCCTCAAGTACCAACATAAATTTTGCGTAGAAGTAGCTATCATATTGAGTGAGCACCATACAAAACATTCAGGGCATGAGCTTGGAAAAGGTGGCTCCCGAATAGTTGCCAGAGTGGTTCATGAATGTTAGTAAGTTTTGAAGTAGGATTAACATTTAAAACCAATACTTTTATTCCTTTTAACATATTAGTACAATGGTTGAGCATTGAGTTTGCCATATATTCTGAACATTGGATTTCCTTGTTAAACATGGTTACAGTGACATATACATTATGAAAAATACTAAAAACAAAATCTAATTGAGATGTTGTGCTCTGCTTTTATGATTATGTTTTAGTGTAATTTATTGGAATTAAGATTAGGGTTAATGAAACCTAAATGGCACATGTAATGGGCAAATCAAAGGTGAGATGAGATGAATTGTGAAGTGTGGCATGGTTTTATTTTTGTACACAACTATTATTTTTTTATTATTTTTCTTAAATCCTATAATATCCAAGAGGACATATTTGTAGTAGAATCAGTCACACCATAAACATATATTGTGGTTTGTAAATGTACATGTAAAAAACAACAAACACATTGAAATAAGGAAAGTTATGGTGAGTTTATTCAGATTTTTTTTGTTAATTGCAATATTATTATTAATATTAGTGTATGCCATGTAAATATATGGATGAAGCATTTTACTAGGGTTTCCCTTCTCTGCACCTCCATCCTCATTGTTTTCATTGTGCTTGGAGCTCCTCTACACATGATCAACCACTCTAGTCATGACATCACTGAGCTTATTCCTATCTGCAAGGTTTATGGTCATCATGGGTTAATTTGGATGGTTTTTAAGCTAGGGTCCTAGTTTATAATAATTTCGAGTGATGGAACCAGATGGTCTAACCCATTGGACATGCTCTGTTATGCACCCTCTAGGTGGTCTAGATTTTATTTTAATAATTCCTCAAGGGGTCCTATAGAATGCGGTGTTGGATATTTTCTTGGGTTGTTTCAATCAAAGGATATTTTCCCTTGCGATCTCACTTCCCCTTCTTTGTGAACCAATCCTTATAGGCATGGTGTTTTTTGTGTTTTATTTTGTTTCTCTCCCTATAAATTTGTATGTTTTGCGTTGGTCTTGGAGTAGAGACTCCCATGTGCTCTTTTCATTGCATTTTCCCCTCCTTTAATATTCATAGAATATGAAAATGAATCAAATTTTCATTATAACTTTTGGAGGAAAATTAGTTGTTCTTTGGTAAAAAAACTCAGACCTAGTTATATCTCTAAAATTGTCTGTTATACAGAATCTACGATTGCAGATAGAAGTATCTTCCCTAGACCTAGTGGCCTGGTCTAGAACAATAGAAATCAAAGACAATAAATTTTTCCATAGAGGAATTGGAGAATAGAAATATGTTTACTTTTGATATGTTTCAAGCTCTTCTCTCTTCTTGGCTTATAAGCTCCAACCGTAGCTCTGATCACTATAATTAGAACCTCCACAAACAATCAACACAAGCCAAAGAACGATGACATCTAGTAATATTATTCATTCCATTTATTCAATAGATTAGCATAACATTGAAATATATGAATGTAAACATAACATAAGACATATAGGAAAATGGTATACTTTTTGTATTAATATGAAAAGGAGAGAGTTTACAACCAAAAAAGCAAGCTTATCTTGTAGAGATATCTCCATTATGTCTTTTCCTTCCTCGTCACAAAGCACACCTCAATGTCACCCTAATGCATAGAAATGATAAATTTCTGAGGATCAAAGCAACAACATGAGGGTATGATTAGTCTCCAAAAGCCAACCCCTAGCTTGTGGATGGCAGTAAATATATAGGAGAGGATGGTAGTTTAAGAATTCTGATTCATTTACCAATCTTGGCTTGAGATCCACTATGGATGGAAGGATGATCTCAAGGGAAAATAGGTGAAATCTCCAAGGTAGGATCAGATAGGATTCAAAGTTATTATCCAAGGTGAATTGTTGTAAAAACTCCTGGAAGTTTTTGTAAGAGGAAGCTTTGGGATTATTTTTATTTTTCCTGAATTTCTAGAATTAACACATCCTCCAACAAGGGACAATCTGCTATGATCAGAGAAGGTGGAGAACTAAGCAACATGTTTTTGAATGCATGTCTCTAAAGGGTTAGGGTGCACTAGGCCTTAAAAGCACTAGAATGAAGCAGTAAAGGTCATAAACTTAGGGATTTGGGAGATTCATGCTTAGATATTTGTGTAGGGATGATGATAAGGTGTTCATGGATGTTGATTGATCCAATTTGTAGACCTATTGACCAAATGTGACAAAATCACCTATAACGACTTCCCACCTAAAGCGCAAAGTCAGAAAGGGAAACTAATGACTGAAGTGCTTTACCATGTGACAAGTTTAGATCAAGAAAAAATGGTCAGATCATCATCTTTTACAATACATTTACATTATGATATCTCTATTGAGGGAGGCATACCCATGCTCAACACATGAGATAACATTACATGTAAAATGATCAAGAAGACATGTATATTAATGATAAAGGGTAAACCCATGATTGGATGACTATCTATATCATAGCCATTGTTAGTCCTTACAATCTCCTAGGCTAAAAAGGAAATCGAGAAGGGTAACCTCAAACCACTTCATCTCGGTAGCTAGCCCTATTGAGCATGAGAGTGATCTCTCTAAGTCTATTATTAGTGATATGACATTAAATAAAATTAATTTTAGGCTAGATATGTGTATTTGTTTGTTTGTTTGAAAATTTGGTTTTAGGGGTTGCTAAACTTAGGGTTTGGAGCCACAAATAGGTCTAGGTTGTAAGAGTGCAGGAGCAAATATGAGAAGGAGCTAGATATCAGAAGCCATGGTGTATTTTTACTATTTTTAGTGCAGTATATAAGATATAGTGTGGAAGAAGCGAGCTTAGGAAGACATACACATAACTATGAAAACCAGATAACAGAGCTTGAAAAACAAGAATTTTGTGTATTTTATTATAAGGAATTTATAGAAAGAAGAGATATAATGTAGATAAAGATGTTTAGACCATAATAAAACAAAAAGAATGAAGTACAAGCACCATGAACTCACTGGGCTAGAGTTCCTTGAAAATAGCTGCAACCTGTCTCTGTATTAGCTGAAAAGATGATTACATGCAATCTTCCTTCACAAAAAGTTCAACCCTTTTTCTCCTGAGGAGAAATGATACATATAGACTCACCTAGACCACTTTCCCACCCTCAGGAGTCGAATTCCTTGGTGGAGGAACTGACTCCAACATTCTCTCAACCAATAGGTGAGAGTGAGAAGGTGAAACTCAAACACTTCCATGGAGAGTTTGTTTAGGTGTTTGCTTCCTTTATGAGGCCTAATAAACATAAAAAAACAACCTATGATGTACATTTATTCATGCCTACATCACCTAGACTTGAAAATAGTGCCATTACATAAAGAATCTTGACTTTGACTAAGTCAAACTATAAACTAGAAATTTTACAAAGTAAAATTTACAAGTTAAAACACAGAAAAGTGCAGAAGCACAACTATGACTTTGAGCTGATTTTCGGGTGCCTTCCAAGGGTCAAAATGAAAACCTGAGAGAACGGTCAACTAGACCTTCCAGTCTAATTTCTAGAATAGTTTGAATTTTTTAATTTGTACCATGTGAAGACCTTGAAACATCCATTCTCCCAAGGTAGCTCCAGAAGCGCAGCACCTGTCAAAAAACGGTCCAGAATGCTAGTTTTTTGCCACTTTTTTGCCTTTTTCTCCAAAACTGAGCCACCTTTGCAAAATCTAAGAAAATGGGTTGTTAGAGGATGGAAAGAGATTTCCCAAAAATGTAGACCTTTCCTCAAATGCATCCTTGAGGAAAAAGAACAGTTCCAAAGCGTTGCGCTTCTCGAGCAGCAAAATTTCTGAATTTAGACCAAAATTTCTCAAAACACTTAATGTGCTCAGAATTTGCTCAAAATTGGATGGAAGGTGTAAAAACATGTTTTTTAAAGCTTCATAGATTCTTCAGCAAGCATTTCCAAGTTTCCCTCATCGTTTTGGTCATTTTTGGCCTTCTTGAGCTTATTTTCAAGTTGCTTCACTTTGACATTGGCGATCATGTTTTGAGCTTGATAGTGGTGCGCCATGTGTCTGAGCAATCCTATCCTTTAGGTCAAGGTCTTCATTCAACATAATTTTTTATTGCTCTTCTTGCAAAGCCTTCTTTATACCCCTTGTTCTTGGCCTTTTCCTCTTTCCTTTCCCTTTTGATCCTTTAGGCTCGCTTGATTCTATGATCTCTTTGCCCTTGCCAACCTACTGCAATAACTTGGCTTGTTCTTTTTTCATGATCAATTCCTTTGCTTTGAGCTAACAATTCTCCTATTCAAGGAATGAAATGACATATTTTTCTCTTTCCATATTGATTGCAAGCTCCTTGATTTGATATTCTTTATCTCTGATTGTTTGTTGTAGGCTTGAAGTCTAATCATCTACCTCTGAATCAATTAGCTCAAACTCATGCTCAACTGTGTCTTTATCTTTCGTTGACAATCCCTGTTCTGTTGATGAAGAAGGCTCAGCCCCTTTCTCACCATGAGAAGTAAACACAAGTCCTTTTCATCTCTGGTATGTTCTGATCACCTCAGGTCTAGGTTCCTTAGGAACCTCCTATGATTTTTTTGATAACCCTACTTTCATAGGTCGTGATAATGTGTCTTAGTGATGGCTTGGTGAAGCAGTCTCATTTCATTTTTGAAACCCTAAATGATAGGAAAGGGGAAGAACAATGAGGTATGAGTGAAAAATGAAATGATAGGTAGGTGGAGTTGATAAAATGGTAAAGGATGTTTGAAAGAGGTGGATATGTATTATGAAAAACTTATGAAAATGTGTGGAAGAGAAATGAAGGAACAATGTGCTTGTAAAAGGGAAAAAAACAGAGCTTTTAGGGAAAGTGCCCAAAACCCTTAGGAATGAAACTAGGGTTTCAATCTTAGTGAGGTAAATTTATGTTCTAAGGTTTATTAAGTGGCTTACATGACATATCAAACATGTATAAATGTTTATGGTAAGATTTTACATGTTAAAAATCAAGAAAGGAAAATGGCCATCATCAACCCTATCATTTTTACATGAGAAATTCACTGAAAAACCCTAATTGAAGAAATATTTAACATGAATTGATTTTGAAAATTAAAAAGGTAAGTAAGGTGGTGTACTTAATTTTATCTCAGCTTAATATTGCAATAAAACAAGTGAGCAAGCTTAAAAATTGAGTTTGGGTGAGTTTCAGGCAATTTTAGCTACTCTGGCCCAAGCGCAGCACAATGTTCCTGAGCGCAACGTTGGTCTTCCAAACCTCTTTTGGAGGCCTTAAACTGCTCCCAATTGAGAGATTGATAGATCGTCGGAAATATCTTGAAATATGATATAAGATAGACTCCTCAAGAATTCAATTTGGACACT
Organism: Pinus tabuliformis; assembly: GCA_031772625.1. Classification (NCBI taxonomy): domain Eukaryota; kingdom Viridiplantae; phylum Streptophyta; class Pinopsida; order Pinales; family Pinaceae; genus Pinus; species Pinus tabuliformis. The sequence goes on along the minus strand of CM062817.1, from coordinate 1,055,711,945 downwards.
CCATCAGGTAGAAAAATGGATTTTACCAAGGTCACTCCAAAACCCAAGGTGTCTTTGACAAAAGAGTAGCTCCAACTTGCAGGGAACTTTTGGATGCCTTCCACTAATCCAAATCATGATATAAATGTACCATTGGAAATATTAGTATGTCTTCTACACAATAAATTCCTTAAGAACTACCAACACCTGTTCCAAGCCCCTGAAAAACTGTCTTGAAGTCAAGTTCTCTAGAAGTGCAGCAACTCTCTCGTAGCAAGTGTATTTTGGGAATTTCTTCCAAATAATAACACCTATGCATAAATTGAAGGAGGTTTTTGTGCCTTAGACTATAATGGACACAAACCTCTTTCACTTTTATAAAATTATTTTCCATTTGGTCGGAAACATGTTTTGAACTGAACATGTTCCTATGAGGAATGATGAGGTGAGGTAGTGTGTTGCAGCATTGTCTTATTTGAAATTCAGCATTGCCTTTACCTTTATTTTGATTTCCATAAGCTGCTAACTCCCTTTACCAATTGAATTGACTGATGGAAATGTTTTGTTTTGACATATGATATCATGACGACACATGGAGTGAAACCCTAGACCATGACCTAAAATGAGGAATTTAACCATTTCATGACCCAAGATATTTAAATGAAGATATGATACCTAGAAGAAGAAAATGACCTTGATGAGTGATGAAGACCATGAGTAAGTGAAGGGAGCAGCAGTGACATAGACACAACAACCTGTGACCAAATTGTTATTTGAAGACTCACTAAAATGACAAAAATTTGACTTGACACCCTAATAACACCTTGTAAGAGAATATTTGATCACTAGTGACAGGCTGAATTGATTGACACTAACATTGGCTCCAACTAGGGATGGCAGCTCCTTGGAGGTGTCAAGAACACCATAGACCAAGTAGCCTTATCCATTGGGCATGGATTCATAATGCAAAAAATTAAACAGAAACTGAAAAATGACTGACTAAACGACTGACTTGACTATAAAAAACATACTGACTAAACTTACTTATGGCAACAGACCATCAGGATCTTAGGGCCTTCACCTTGGGCTTCAAATCCTAATGATAATCACCCTCATACTGAAGATGTATATACAATCATGTGTAGTGATCCCTCCAGTGTAACCAATCTAGCAAATGGCTAGTTACTTGAATCCTACTCACACTTTCCTTGAGTAGGCAGATAAAACAAAAGCTAGGCAACTCCAAATTCCATATGGATTCAACACTTGTATTGAAAAACTTGAAAAATTATTCCTCTACTAATGACTACAATAAACTCACCAAAGGATCATGGAAAGCATGCAACATATGCTTTACTGGATGATTTAAAACAAGAAAACAAACCTCATTCTAAACTATTGATTTGTCTATGTGTTGAAACTGATCACCTTCATCAATGAATTCTGCAACATTGACCTTCATTACTGGTTGTAACAAATTTGCCACACGATCTTGAAAGTCATGAAAAATTGGCTCTTGCTGATTTGGAGGAATCAAGAAACATCCTTCTATTCCAACTAGTTGCTCTTCATGATGAATTTTGGGAAGAGCGTGCTCTTGGTCTTCAAAACATTATGAACAATAGATGGACAAGTTTCATCTTGAAACAAAAATTCAAGAAATGAAATATTTGAAGAGAAATTTTATTGACATTCCTCATCAATATCTTGGTGTCCTGAACACTACTAAATACCTTCATATAATTTGAGGGAATGAATGTGACCTTCATCAAATGATTGTTGATCAATGTTATCTTCAGTCAAAGAAGACATTGTTTGCTGGAAGTTTTCTTGAATACAATTCTCTTCTACAATATGTTTTAGAACAAACTATTCTCTTTCACTGCTCTTATCTTGATCCTTGACGATATGATCAGTTTCATTTTGAGCTGCAGAAATTGTTGTCTCTTAGAGATGTTCTTGTGGATCATAAGATTGTTGCAAATCATCACCTATTTTAGATGATAGAAGATCATTGTCATCTATTGGAGAATTCTGCTCAATTTCATTGTCATCCAAGGTAGAATCCATGACCTTAACATGGTGGTGAAAAGGGTTTTCATACAAAGCATCCAATATTTCATCATCCATAAACTCTTCATCGCCATAAGTACTTTCTAGCTCATGAATAAAAATTTCAAAATTATCACAGTAATCTTCAATCAAAAGAAAAGAAGGATATGCCTATCTATAATTCTCAAGAAATACTGAGTGAAAATCCTTGAGAGAATAGATACAAGCAGGAAGCAAGCTTTCATACCAAGACCATGCTCTTTCTTCTAATGTGACCATGAACATCTTCATTAAACAATCTTCATGAAAATCGATCCTCAACTTATGCACATACATATGAAATCTTATTAAATGAAGTGTAGCATCATCACCTTTTCCATCTCTGAATTTTGGCAAGTATGTTTTCCAATCTACCTGAGGCATACAATTTGGAAATCCTGGAACATTATCTCGATGCATAGGAGCATACCTTCTGGATTGAGAACTCATTTCGATTTATAGATCCTGCTACCAGTGGATTCTTTGGATCAAGTGGGAGTCGCCAAGTGAATGGTTCAGCCTTTAATATGTGTCTGAACACTGTTCACCATCAACAATCAGATCTGATATTTTTCATTCTTTCCCAAGGAAGATATGATCTTTCATTCCCCGATAGCGGTGCCAAAAATGTTAATCCTTACAATCTCCTAGGCTGAAAAGGAAATCAAGAAGGGTAACCTGAGACCACTTCAGCTCAGTAGCTATCCCTACTGAGCATGAGAGGGATCTCTCTAAGTCTCTTATTAGTGATATGACATTAAAGAAAATGAATTTTAGGCTAGATATGTTTATTTGTTTGTTTGTTTGAAAATTTGGTGTTAGGGGTTGCTGAACTTAGGGTTTGGAGCCACAAATAGGTCTACGTTGTAGGAATGCAAGAGCAAATATGAGAAGGAGCTAGATATCAAAAGCCATGGTGTATTTTTACTATTGTTAGTGCAATATATAAGATATAGTGTGGAAGAAGCTAATGATCATAAATAAACATGATTTCATTAGCTTAGGAAGACATACACATAACTATGAAAACAAGATAACAGAGCTTGAAAAACAAGAAATCTGTGTATTTTATTATAAGGCATTCATAGAAAGAAGATATATAATGTAGATAAATATGTTTATACCATAATAAAAAATAAATAAAAAAATTAAAAATAAAAAATTCGTACAAGCACCATGAACTCACTGGGCTATAGTTCCTTGAAAATAGTTGCAACCTGTCTTTGTATTAGTTGAAAAGATGATTACATGCAATCTTCATTCACAAAAAGTTCAACCCTTTTTCTCCTAAGGATAAATGATACATAAAAACTCTCTTAGACCACTTTCCCACCTTCAGGATTCGAATTCCTTCGTGGAGTAAATGACTCCAAGATTCTCTCAACCAACAGGTGAGAGTGAGAAGGTGAAACTCAAACACTTCATGGAGAGTTTGTTAGGAGTTTGCTTCCTTTATGAGGCCTAATAAACATCAAAACAACCTATGATGTACATTTATTCATGCCTACATCACCTAGCCTTGAAAATAGTGCCATTACATAAAGAATATTGACTTTGACTAAGTAAAATTATAAACTAGAAATTTTACACAGTGAAATTCTCAAGTTAAAACACAGAAAAGCGCAGAATCATTGCGCCGATTTTGAGTTGATTTTCCGGTGCCTTCCAGGGGTCAAAATGAACAAATGAGAGAACGGTAAACTAACCCTTCTAGTCTAGTTTCCATAACAGTTTTCATTTTTTAATTTGGACCATGGAAAGACCTTCACAAATCCATTCTCCCAATGTCACTCTAGAAGCGCAATCCCTGTCAAAAATGGTCCAGAATGCTAGTTTTTTGCCACTTTTTTGCCTTTTTCCAAAAACTGAGCCACCTCTGCAAAATATGAGAAATTTGGTTTTAAGAAGATGGAAATATCTTTCCAAAAATGTATACCTTTTCTCAAATGGATGCCTAAGGAAAAATCACAGTGCCAAAGTGTTGCGCTTCTCGATTAGCTAAATTTCTAAATTTAGACCAAAATTTCTCAAAAAAATTGATGTGCTCAGAATTTGCTCAAAATTGGATGGAAGGTGTAAAATCATGTTTGTTAAGCTTCATATATTCTTCAGCAATAATTTCCAAGTTTCCCTCATCCTTTGGTCATTTTTGGCCTTCTTGAGCTTATTTTCAAGTTGCTTCACTTTGACATTGGCGATCATGTTTCGAGCTTGATAGTGGTGCACCATGTGTCTGAGTAACTGATTATCCATGTTTTCCTTCTCAAGTAGCTTCTCCAAGTGTTCATTTACCCTATTTAGCCAATATTCCTTATCTTGATGAACCTCAAGGGTAATCCTATCCTCTAGGTCAAGGTCTTCATTCAACAAAATTTGTTCTTTCTCTTCTTGCAAAGCCTTCTTTAGGCCCCTTGTTCTGGGCCTTTTCTTCTTTCCTTTCCCTTTTGATCCTTTAGGCTCGCTTGATTCTATGATCTCTTTTCCCTTGCCAACCTACTGCAATAACTTGGCTTGTTCTTTTTTCATGATCAATTGATTTGCTTTGAGCTAACTATTCTCCCGTTCAAGGAATGAAATGACATATTTTGCTATTTCCATATTGATTGCAAGCTCCTTGATTTGATAGTCTTTATCTCTGATTGTCTGTTGCAGGCTTGAAGTCTAGTCATCTACCTCTGAATCAATTATCTCAAACTCATGCTCAACTATGTCTTTATCTTTCGTTGTCAATCCCTACCTTGTTGATGAAGAAGGTTTGGCCCCTTTCTCACCATGAGAAAAAAACACAAGTCCTTTTCATCTCTGGTATGTTTTGGTCACCTTAGGTCTAGGTGCCTTGGGAACCTCCTCTGATTTTTTTGATAACCCTACTTCCATAGGTTGTGTTGATGTGTCTTAGTGATGGCTTGGTGAAGCAATCTCATTTCATTTTTGAAACCATAGGTGATAAGAAAGGGGAAAAGCAGTGAGGGATGAGTGAAAAATGAAATGGTGGGTAGGTGTAGTTGATAAAATGGTAAAGGAGGTTTGAAAGAGGTGGATATTGATTATGGAAAACTTATGAAAATGAGTGGAAGATAAATGAAGGAACAATGTGCTTGTAAAAGGGAAAAAACAGAGCTTTTAGGGAAAGTGCCCAAAACCCCTAGGAATGAACTAGGGTTTCAATCTTAGTGAGGTAAATTTATGTTCTGAGGTTGATTAAGTGGTTTACATGGCATATCAAACATGTATAAATGTGTAGGGTAATATTTTACATGTTAAAAATCAAGAAAGGAAAATGGCCATCATCAACCCTATCATTTTTGCATGAGAAATTCACTAAAAAAACCCTAATTGAAGAAAGCTTTGGCATGAATTGATTTTGAAAATTAAAAAGGTAAGTAAGGTGGTTTACTTACTTGTAGCTCAGCTCATTATTGCAATAAAACAAGTGATCAAGCTTAAAAATTGAGTTTGGGTGAGTTTCGGGCAATTTTAGCTACTCTGGCCCAAGCGCAGTGCAGTGTTCCTAAGCGCAGCACCAGTCTTCCAAACCACTTTTGGAGGCCTTAAACTGATCCAAATTGAGAGCTTGATAGCTCATTCGAAATATCTTTACGTCTGCTATAATATAGACTCCTCAAGAATTCCATTTGGACACTCCATCAGGTAGAAAAATGGATTTTACCAAGGTCACTCCATAACCCAGGGTGTCTCTGACAAAAGAGTAGCTTCAACTTGCAGGGCACTTTTGAATGTCTTCCACTAATCCAAATCTTGATCTAAAGGTACCAATGGAAATATTAGGATGTCCTATATGCAATAGAGTCCTTAACTACTACCAACACCTGTTCCAAACCCCTAAAAAACTGTCTTGAAGTCAAGTTGTCCAGAAGTATGGCAACTCTCCTGTAGCAAGTGTATTTTTGGAATTTCCTTCAAATCATAACACCTGTGAATAAAATGAAGAACGTTTTTTTTCCTTGGACTATAATGGACACAAACCTCTTTCACTTTTGTAAAATTCTTCTCCATTTGGTCAGAAACATGTTTTGAAGCGAACATGTCCCTATGAGGAATGATGAGGCAAGGTAGTGTACTGCAGCATTGTCTTATTTGAAATTAAGCATTACCTTTACCTTTATTTTTATTTCCATAAGCTGTTAACTCCCTTTACCCATTGAATTCACTGATGGACATGTTTTGTTTTGACATATGGTATCATGACGACACATGGAGTGAAACCCTAGACCATGACCTAAAATGAGGAATTTAACCATTTCATGACCCAATACATTTAAATGAAGATATAATACCTCAAAGAAGACAATGACCATGATGAGTGATGAAGACCATGAGTAAGTGAAGGGAGCAGCAGTGACATAGATATAACAACCAGTGACCAAATTTTTATTTGAAGACTCACTGAAATGACAAAAAATTCTTTGACACTCTAACAACACCTTGTAAGAGCATATTTAATCACTGGTGACGAGCTGAACTGACTGACACAAGCATCCATCATACATTTAGATCTTGTATTAATCCTGAAATCACAGCTCGAATGGATGGAACTAGTTTTGGGGTCTTGTATCTCGTTCACTCAATCGCACAATGTATGAGTCTAACCATGTGAATAAGGGCCTTGGAGTCGATTATGGTAGACATCGTTTGATTACTGGCCAATGATGTAAGTCGTTGAAAAATGTGAGAGAAACCATCGATTATGTTAATGGCTCTCAAGGTATAGAAGTACAATCTATATGGTGTAAATTAATGATATGAAGTAGAACACCACACAAAATCTGTCAGTCGAAGGCCAATGATGAAAACCTATCATCAAGAGTGAGGAAACTTGCCATTAGTGTATGCAAGTCCCAAGGTACTGAAGGAATAGTTTCTAAGTCAACTTTCTAGATAATGAGCTGATGTAGATAGGAAGTGACCCATCACAAGAGGACCTTGATGAATCCCCTATCAACGATAGGTATCATGATTAAATGGAATAAATAGAATGAAGGCTTAAGAGTATCATAACATATATCAACTCAATGACTTCTCTTGAACACATCATCGACACTAAATGGAGTTGGAAACATTGACCCAAAACCAAAAGTGGAGGCTTTGAAATGGTGTGATGAACCAAAAGACAAGAAAATTTCCCAACCCAACAGCCACGGAGATGAAGTGGAAGAGTGTCATGTTCAAGAGCGATTCACTGCCATAAATAGGTGGTGTCCCATTTTCCCAATTTCCCCAACCATTGTTGGTTAGTACCTCTTTATTTTATAACAAGATTGAGGAGGATAACATATGCTTTGTCTGTAAGTTCATCCTTCGAATGAATTCCTCTAAGTATGTTTAATGAACCCTAAGAAGGAGTGTTTCAATCCCATCATTTTCAACGAGTCCATTATTTTTTGATATTTTTACGAGTTCAACAAAGGTCTAACTCAAATCCTTTTTCATGTTTAGAGAGTTTGAAAAAGAGGAAAAAAATAAAACTCCAAAGGTCCCTTTTCATATATAGTCTATTGAGTTCGAAAAGGTAGAAAACAATGCTCAAGAGAACCTCTTAGCCATGTTCAAATAAGGTATTCATTTTTTGTAGATATTCTAGCTCAGTCTAGAAAAGGTTAAACTTATACTGATAAGGCTTCTTTTCATTTACTTTTACAAGTTTGAAAAGACAAGTACGTGACAATATTTCCATATTTTGGGAGTTTGAAAAGAGCTTAAATAGGACTCCTCCGAGAGGAACGAGTGGTATAAAGGGTAGAAATTGGTTCCAGTCGTGATGGAATAGCTCAAAACATGTAGAGGTCAATAGGTTGGCTAATAAGACTACTCATTGCAGTTTTTCCTCAGGAAAGGGTAAAAAATCAAGTGAAAGCATATGATTGACCAAGCAGATGGTGACAATGGAATAAGAAAACCAAGGCTCATACGGAAGAATCAGACTGATGAAAATCGCAATCATGAGAATAAAATGAGAATGGGTATGGTTTCATTTTTACACAAGCTTGAAACATGTGAAACTATGCTTGATACTTGAAGATGGTTTCATTTTTTCACAAGCTTGAAATAGAGAAAAAATATGCTTGAGAGTGGTTTCAGTTTTACACAAGCTTGAAACATAGAAAAACTATGCTTCAAACAAGCTTGCATGCCCCCATCATAATGATTCAATTCTAGGCACATGACCTCCAAGCCTCATTTCATTCACCTAAGTAGACTACCAGATACTAGGTGGATGGAATGAAGGTTCATTTACGAGATCAAGTGAAAGAATCGACTAGGAATTTATGAAATATATTCAAAGACTCGAATTGGAAGGGGATCCATTTCATTTTTTAACGAGATTGAAACAAGACAAGGAACTCTACTCTGAGACCTTGTTTAATTTTTTAACGAGCTTGACACAAGGCAAGGAACTCTACTTTGGGGACCTTGTTTCATTTTTTAAGGAGCTTGACACAAGACAAGGAACTCTACTCCAAAAACCTTGTTTTATTTTTTAATGAGCTTGACATAAGAAAAGGACCTCTGCTCATAGACGTTGATCATGGCTTCCAAGAGGTTTTCATCAAATGGGAGAACTATACTTTGTAAGGAATCCATATCATGGGATCCAATGGAAAGATCAGGCTCCTCTACCCCCAGGAAATGATGCACCATATCACCTACTATATCTAGGTCAAAATAATTTGAGCAAACAATGAGAGGTCCTTCTTCACTAATAGGTATGGGCATGGAACATGTTGCCACATAATTAACCCATGGCGAGGGAGATATCACTTTCATATAAGGACCATTCAAGTTGGTTGATTGGTAATTAAACTACCAATGAATGAAAGTTCGTCAATGGTCACAATTCTTCCTTCATGCGGGAAACACATCACACAAAAGAGAGAAGAGACAAGATAACCCATGTCATAAACATAGTCATGCCCAAGGAGTAAATTAAAATCTAAAGGGCCTTGGATAACCATCACATTATTATAGACATTTTTATGATAAAGTAATAGGAAACTGAGGAAGAATCCCTAACTGTTGATTGGTTCCTTTGTTAAAATACAACATCTTCTCGGGAACGAGAACAATATTTCAGAGAATTGAAAGCTTGCCAAGAAGTTGAGGACAGAATATTAACAAACACACCTACATCTATGATTCTGTTAGGTACGATCATATTATAACCATATACTATGATTTGGAAGGGAATATAAGGAGGAAGAAAATATCCTTCTAGTTGACTTCAATCAAAGGAAGTGACCATAATACTTGGAGGGCACTCCATCGGAATGGGAGAACCACTGCCTTAAGCTATGGGAAAGAGAGAATTGTTACCTTGTACTATGGGAATGGGATAATCCCCCCCATATGTCGTGGAAATGGGAGGATTATCTCCCTGTCTCATTGGAATGGGAGGATCCCCCCCAATTCATTGGAATATGAAGAAACAAGAACAACCTAAGTGGTATGAAGTTCACTATGTACAGGAAAATTATGATCAACTGAAATTGGAATCGAGTCAACCATTTTCTCAGTCGATGGTTGGTTTGGAATAGACTCTTGTGATTCATGTTAAGAGAGAATTGGATTGACTGGAGACGGATTCTGATCAATCACTTTATCAACTAGTGGAGGATTAAGGGAAATTTTCCAGTAGCCAAAGGGAAGATGAGGTTGAGAAGCCTTAAGGTTTTCCAACACTTTTGAGGCTTCATCCATATAATGACAGAGGTGAATAGGATGATTACCTTCACATAACCTACAAGGAAACTTAATTTTAACCTTCTTTCCATGGATATTACTATCACTAGATGAAGGTTTATCATTAGCATGATCTCTAGAGGCTGATGATAAAGGTTGATGTGAACCTATGGACCACACTTCTAATACCTATGTAATGCCAAGACAATCTCTAAGAATGTGATCACCCTTACAAAACTTGCAAGGGAATTTAACTTTGCGGGGTTTATTGGAAGGTTCCTCCATAATACTTGCATCTGTTGCAATGATTTCTTACTTCCCCCCCTGCTTATTTTTCTTCTTCTTCTCCTTCTTCTTCTTCTTTCGTTTCTTCTTCTTCTTAGCTTCTTAGTTACTATAATCAAGCTTTTCATGAGACGAGGAAGAAAGGAATGAAGAAAAAATAGGTGAATAAGGAAAAGGACCAACTTTATGATCAAGTTGAGGTTGGTGTTGTTCAGGTGGAGGATAACTTGGCTGAGAAGCATTTTGGACATTCGAAACCAAAGAGGTTGAAAATAACCAAATTGGAAAACCAATGAAATTTGGGAAGGGACAATGTTTCCATATAAGGAGCACCAATACTTCCAAAAGAAGGAAAAGTACTAGGATTCCCATCAAAGGGGTTTCCTTGATTGGTAGGCTCAGGAACTATTTCCATTAGTCTAAACCTAAGATCCACTAAGGAGTTGTTCCACAGGGAGGATGTTGTTTCGCGGTCAATTAATTGATTTTAGAAATTAAAGAAACAAATAAAATAAAGGGGTAACTAGGCAAAATGGATTTCCAAGCAACTTTGAAATACAATATACCACCTTGGTAAACCAAGGATTTACGTACGGGCAGGAAATATCTCTGAATGTTGTGTTCGTTGTATCACAGTTTACAAGGCGACCGACTTGGTTACCCATGGTGGGATAGAAACCTATAGGGGACTTCCAAAATATAATCAATGGTACATGGAAGTTCAGTCCTGTAGTAGTGTTTTCTAATGCATAATCGTTCAATGAGAGCATTCCCATATACTTACCATGCGTGGAGCGTCATCCTATATACCTAAAGATAGTGGAGAACGATCATATGCACTTACATACGTGGAATGGGATATCACCCCTGGAATGTAACCCTGAAAAAGAATGGTAGCGCATACGTTTAAAGACACTGAAACATGTCTTTATTCTATACCTCTATATGTTTCATTAAGTTTCAAATGTTCCTTAGGTTAATTCAGTTAATTTTAGAGTTTATCTTGAGTTAAGTTTCGTTTTAAAGGCTCAAAACTCGATGTCACCTAAACACACCTATAATGCAACTAATATGACAAAAATAACTATTTTAATTTCACTTTTAACAATTAAAGGCCTAACTAAGTAGGGGAAGAAGAAATCAATCAACAATGCAACAAACAAGTGATGCAATAATTGATCTCCTCAACTTCACTATTCGAATCAAAATCAAAGCCCTATATGCAATGAAAATAATTGTTTTTCTTTTCTTTTCTTTTCTTTTAATGTTTCAAATGAAAAGAAACATATGAATGTAAATTGATCACTGACAAAAAGATACCACACATACTTTAACTGTAATTTTAAAGTTATTTTTCAAATTCAACAATCAATATATGCATACAAACCCTATTTGACAAGAAGAAAGAAAGAAGAAAACAAAACGTTATCAAGAAAGGTGATGACACTCAGAGGTGATTAACACTCATACATAATTTAGCCCCCCTCCCCCGCAATTGAGGGGGAAAGTTTGCAAAAATGAAAGTAAAAACATATAATTTCATAGAAAGGATGGACTTTATAGAGACACATGGAAAACAAGATGGACCAAAGAAAATCAGATAGCAAAGAACGAAAATGCAATTTTTTGCATCTAACAGGGTTCAAACCAGGTGCAAATAGGCTACCAGTGCTCTACAATGCAGGTGTAGAGAAGGACAAGGAGCATTGCAATGCTATGTATCCAAACCAAGGGGATCGTTGATCAAGGTAAAGTTAAGTTCCAACACAAAAAATCAAATGAAGCTCAATGAAAGGTCTTCCTAGAGTCAATTCATGTTGAGTGAGGCACTGGAGGTCTGTTCAAGAGGTGTAAAAAGGATAAAGTCAAGGAAACCACTAAGGGAATGAATCGGTCCCCAGTATGGTCCCCAACATGTTATACATAATATACGACTGCTGACAAAAGTATCTTCCCTAGACCTAGTAGCCTAGTCTAGAACAACATGAATCAAATACTATAAAGTTTTCCTTATAGGAATTGGAGAATGGAAAGATGCTTACTCGTGATCCGTCATAATTTCTTCTCTCCTCTTAGCTTGTAATCTCCAACCGTAGCTCCAATATCTATAATTAGAACCTGCACAAACAATCAACACACGCCAAAGATCGATGACATCTTTGTATCATTATCCAATCACTCTATTCAATGGATCAACATAACATTGAAATACATGAATGTAAACATAACATAACACATATAGGAAAATGGTATACTCTTTGTATTAATATGAAAAGGAGAGATCTTACAACAAAAAATGGAAGCTAACCTTGTAGATATCTCTCCAATATGTCTTGTCCTTCCTCGTCATAAATCAAACCTCAATGTCACCCTAATGCATGGAAATGATAACTCTCTTAATATCAAAGAAACGGCATGAGGGTATGATTAGTCTCTAAAATCCAACCCCTATCTTTTGGATGGAATTATATATATAGTAGAGGATGGTAGTTTAGGAATTATTATCCATTTACCAATCTAGGCTTGACATCCATGTTGGCGGGAAAAACTTCTCGAAGGTAAGGGTTGACAACCTCAACAAATCGAAAGCAGATTATCAACAAGAAGCATACATCCAAGTAAGAAAACTATATAAAATACCAAATTTTGGTTTGAGAGGAGTACTTGTAGTTCCTACGTTTGATGTCAATCTCGTAGGGTCCAAACACTTTACTTCCTCCAAAGTGATAAAACCTACAACACAGTTTAGAGAAGCATATATATATCAAGTAGTTCAAAGTGCGTGCATAATAAATATGTTAGATAATGAAGAATAAACATATAAAAGATGATATATTACACATGAATCATAAAAAACATGAGATCATAGCATATCAGGAACAAGACAAAGCTTCTTTATTGATATCATCAAATAGTAGTGGAAAGATACAATCTAATCCAACCACGTCAACAATGAAACCTTCCTCTAGATCCATCCAGCCCAAGCCTCAAAGATCACCTCTCAAGCATGTGCAAAATGATGCCATATAATGGAAGATGAGCATTTATGCAAGGAAACAATGGTTTCCTATGACTGAGAGTGCAAGACGTACAGGGAAAACCAGACTTGATTTGGGGACAAAAAGGATTATAATGTCGATATACTCTCTCCTTATATGATTAGGCCTTCCCATGAGGTGTATAAATAGCACTATAAATTAGTTGATTCAATTAGGCTACGGGCTCCTGTAGGTGGGATTTCAGTGAAACCCATTAACCCCGCCCAAAAAATAGGATATATTTTTATTTTTTCATATTTTAAATTATGTACACGGTTTCTGTATTATGGTACCCATGTGTGTTCGTGCTTTTTAAAGGGCGGAGTCGAGTATGGAATTGAAAATATTATTTTTTAATAAATGATCGAGTGTGAATGGGAAAGGGTTGCCTAAGGCCATATCAAAGCATTAGAACTACAAGAGTGTTGAATGATGCTATGATATATGCCCGCTAATATATGAGGTCAAAAGGGGTATATGCTAGCCAAAATGTATTAAGTACAAATAGAGATCATTTGAGGATCTGAGAGGAGATCACCATATTAAAGCTCACTAAATACCTATAGAAGGAATCAAAAAGAAGACTCATGTCTAAGGCTGGCATACCCATGCTCAAAGATAGTAAAGAATATACATTGATCAATTACAAAGCTGATACATCATGTATACATAAGTGGACAGAGAAGACTGAAGAATACATAGTGAATCATATGATCATAGCCGCAAAGGAACACAGCGGAACTATGTCTCAATATCACATACATAAGAAAATATGACCAATGATACTCAAATAATGCATGATCACTGATGCTACACAACTGGTCCTCATAATAGTACCATGTCATATAGGTGGAATAGTGGTACCGCATAAACTCTGGTGTCAACATATAGGATGATGTTGAGATGAACTGCAACATATAAGGGTGGTTGGTAACAATGGTAGAAAACTAAAAGAGCTGACAAGTGAACCAACATGCTGACATAACCCTAGGTCTTTACCAATCACAGATGGTACATTTCTACACTATGGGAATAAATGAGTTGAAGTTGACCATGTGAGAAATTGAATGATTATCGTTCATTGATGTATACCATTAACAAACGCGAGAATACTCACTGATAATGATGATGAGAGTTAAGGTACCCTAGTATAATCTAACAAGTGTGAATTAATGTGTTAAAGTCGAACACTTGAGAGAATCTATCAATCAGGAGACATCGATGTATTCTCATTTTCGATAGTGAAGGAGTCTGCCACTAATGATGACAAACCCTAAGGTACTAAAAAAAGGACTCTAGATCTTGTTCCCAAAGAAATGAGTTAGAGTTGATGGGAAAAGATATGTTGGAAGGAAGGAATTAAGGCATCCCACATCAACTAGCGTGAGTGTAACCCACAGGCCAATAATTTGGAAGAACTGGGATGAAAAGAGATGAAGTAACTATTCTGAAGCATGTTTCCAGCATACACAAGATGTGGCTCACACATGACAAAAACCCTCTAAATCACCCAGTAATGAGAACTGACACAGAGGCAAGGAATCCACCAATAGGTCAAATGGAAACCAAGGTATTGTACGAATCCCAATGTGTGATAATGTAAGTTGACGTCGAACACAAGGGAAACCACTTATTCAAAGACCCATGATATTGATCGATGATGAACACAAGGACACCTATCAATGATGTAAATAGGGATAGGGTGTGGCTTTAGGCCTACTCTTAGAGAAATGTTTTGGATTCAATAAGAGCAGACCTACCAACAAGAAGTCAATGGAGACCCTCTTAACTAGCACGAGTGAAGGACCAAATAACTAATGTGATACTGAAGATGAATTGACATATCGGGTATGGCTGACTAAAAATGAGTCAAGAGACACCGTAGAATGGCCGACATAGGTTAACTTCCCTTGAACAAAAGCACAACTCATATGTGACTCTATGGCGGCATAAAACAACTTTGTATAAGTTTGCAATGCAAGAGGCATTAATAAACTCTCCATATGATTGGAAGAGATAACCAACCAGAGGAAGACGAACTCAAGAACAAGGTTATGGATCTCCTAAAGTCAAAATAAGTGCCATCCCAATGGAAGAAAGACTTATTTTGTGTTCTTTGTTCAAGGGAAACATAACTGACTCTTGTTGCCATCAAACATGGAAGTAACTATCTTGTTCCTACTCTTTTTGGAATATATAATTTTTTTTTCTTTTTCATATTTAAAGCTTGAAAAGGAATAAAATAATGCCTATAGTACATTGGAAATAATGAGTGTTAAAGGCAGATGCACTAGTCACTGGGAGCGAAACATTCCTATGCTCAATGCAAGGTGGCAAAAACTGGTCATCAACACTCAAATGAATACTCTTTCCACGAATAAAGGGTGTCAAGTCATAGAGCCTAATTGTTATAGACATTTTTGGGCCCTACAACCCCAAGCATGAAATGTCCATAAATCAAGGGCTCCTAAGTCCCTAAAAGTGTTGTTCTAGCCCCTAAAGGAACAAGGTCAACAGATTACAGCTTCTCCCAGAAGTTCTCCACGAGAAACTGCTCAGAATTGGTCAAAACAGGATCATTTCAGCTGCTCCACTGGCTAGGTGCGTTGCATTGCACCTAAATAAACTATGAGGGTGCGTTGCATTTCAAAAGTGCCTTCTGTGGGGTGAAATGGGCGAGAAATGACAAATGGCAGTGTCATTCCGCGAGGTGGAGAGACAATGGAAGCTTCCAGAATCTTCTCCTATGACACTTGCCTCACTGAATTCGACCAAGGATGAGTAAGAGGCCTTCAGTCTCCAAGTGGAAGCAAGAACTATCAGAGAGAAGACACTAATCAAATCACAAGCTGACTCATCCCCCTTACAGATATCTATATATGGATCCCTCATCCCAGAGATCCAGAGGCTGGAATTTTGCATATTGTAAGGAATTGTTGTTGGTTTTTTTAGACAAACATCAGATTGTTGGGTGATCTATGCTTTGTTTGAGGTGAAGAGGGGCTTCTTTGCTGGGAGGTTGATGCTCGGTCAGGAACCACTGGTTGTAACTCCTCCTGGATCTTTTCTTGTTTATCAATAAAAGATATTTGAGTTTTCCTCCATGCTTTTGTATCATTGATGCTTGTTACATTTGTATGGTTAACTTAAATCTGATCCTAAGTTGTTTATGAATCTAGATCCATGTCTTTGTATAGTGTTCTTCTTTTGTGATCTTACAGGTACTTTGTGAAGCTGGGCAAGTAAGGGAGCAGGTAGCTGGAGACTATCAAAGAAGAGAGGGATTGGAT
The DNA here is from genome assembly GCA_031772625.1 of Pinus tabuliformis. Classification (NCBI taxonomy): domain Eukaryota; kingdom Viridiplantae; phylum Streptophyta; class Pinopsida; order Pinales; family Pinaceae; genus Pinus; species Pinus tabuliformis. Next base: position 1,055,695,564 of record CM062817.1, on the reverse strand, counting down.
CAAAGGATTAGCGCAAGACACAGGTTGGTTCTTTCTATTCCTCTCTATCTATAGTTCATAAAGGAAATACAAAAGTAGTTTTTCTCTGTTTGTTTCTAAGGAAGCTGTCACACCTTAGCGGGATAGAGCAGTTCTAAATAGACACTTTTCCCAGTAACAAAATGGTGACTCCGTTGGGGAATGTCTAATTAGTTTGTTTGTGTATCATTCTTTGTTGTTTGTTTCATAAACTTATAAGTAGCTTTCGAACTGCATTTTCCATAACAAATGCAAAGTAGATAACTTCTGCTTCAATCCATTCATTGGATCTGTGTTAAGTTATGGTATGTTCTATGCTTATAACAGTTTACTTCTTTTTCTTATTATATTCCACTGATTAGCAATCACATGTACATAAAGTAAAGTGCAGATAGAACATTAAACGATCGACAGAAAACAAGCCAAGACAAGAGACATAAGATGTGGCGGCTAGCCAGGGACAAACCCCACAATGTGTGGGGAAACCCTTTGATCAAATCTTCTTTTATCTTCAATAATTCAGCAGAGAGAAATAGTACAATAAATCTGATTCATATCAGCAGTAGCAAACCCTAGATCAGTAGCATCAACATTAGCAGCTTCATTATCAAACTAGGGCAGACCATATCTCACAAACCGACAGTCGGATTGACTTCATTCCACCACCAAAAGTTGTGGCTTTCAAAGGACGTTCAGATGAACCTACAGCACAGTTCCAAAGAGGAGATCTTCTAGGCTACGCAAGTCAATCTTTACTTCTGCAGTTAAAGCTTCAGTTTCAGTAGTTTCTGGCTTCAAACTAGGGCAGTCGATATCTTGCAAACCATTCGTCGGATTGACTTCATTCCACCACCAAAAGTTGTGGCTTTCAAAGGAGGTTCAGATGAACCTATAACATAGTTCCAAAGAGGATATCTTCTAGGCCACGCAATTCAATCTTTACTTCTGCAGTTGCAGCTTCAGTTTCAGCAATTTCTGGCTTCAAACTAGGGCAGTCGATATCTTGCAAACCGTTCGTCGGATTGACTTCATTCCACCACCAAAAGTTGCGGATTTCAAAGGAGGTTCAGATGAACCTACAGCGTAGTTCCAAAGAGGAGATATTCTAGGCCACACAAGTCAATATTTACTTCTGCAGTTGCAGCTTCAAATTCAACAGCTTCCGGCTTCACATGTGTGAGAGAGAGAGACCCATTTCAGCGCAGTAGAGAAGAGACTCATATCTGCGCAGTAGAGAGAGAGAGATGTGATGAGATGAGTGAGTCCAAATGAGGAAAAGTCCTCTTATATTTATACACAACGTTGGTGGGTGAATAGATGCGACTGTTGGGCTTCTGAGCCTACATGAGTTGTAGGTCGGCTTGATAATAATTCCATAATCAAAATAAATTCATATCTCCATGAATACTTATCGGAATTGGATGATCTTTATATCAATCTGTTGAGGGCCCCGAAATCGGGTCAACAACAAGGGGGATACCCACCCAGTCGGGAACCTGGTTGGCGGCTCCTTGCCCGTTTGGTGTAGCGGGTCCGACTGGGGATAATGGGACCAGCTTCCCAATCTAAAAGATGTGTGTGTGTGTGTGTAGATTTTTGATGATGCTAATCTAAAGGTAATTTCAAGCTAATCTAATTCTAAACTCTAAACTGTCTCAATGCTACTGTAATCTAACAAAAACAACACATCTAATCTATACTAACCCGGGGTAGGATTCTTTCTTCATGCGATCTAAAAAGATTTCATACAATAACTGGTAATAAAGATCATTCAGCTATCATAAGAATATAAATCAATTAAGATAAACCATTCTGCATAAGAAGTTAGGCAAAACAGTTGTGAACAGCATATCGCATGATAAGTTATTCATATGTTAAGCACAAACAAATGATTCCACCGTACAAAAGTGCCAAATGGTAATCCAGACATTCATACATCAACATATAAACAAATCAGCTGTATATCACTCTAAGAATATGAGCAGAAATTAATCAAGAGATAAAAGTACCATTTATGACTGATTTTCACTCACAAACTTCAAGCAATAATGATTTATCTCTACTTACTTCTAACATCTACTAAGAGTACAGAAGTGCAACATCAGTAGCAGACATTAAAATGTAAACATAAATAAATCTCGATCCATCCATTCATCAAAAACACCCTCCGAGGGTGCAAAAGTGCATGTTCTGAGGACAAGTTTTTTGACAAATTTCTGGACCCTTCTCCAAATGCCATGAGAAGGGTTAAATACTACTAACTAACTAATCTTAATTACACAAATTTAGGGAACGGCTTCAAATGACCGCCCTTTTACTAAAGAAAATTTATTTCTAAAAATTGAATCTAATTTCTAACCGTTTCTATATCTGCTCCTTAGTGTTGTAAGCAATGTGAGGTTCGCTGGAAAGAGTCGGCTGGTTGTCTTTTCCTGTTGCTCAGGTGATAAAAGTAGAAATAACAAAAGCTGGCACCTCTTTCTGACAAACTAGAAGATATTTTTGAAAATCTTCCTCTGGCTAGGTGTTTTTTGTTGTGTGTATACTTAGTATAACCCAGATTTCTTTCAAACTGATTGTGCTGTTGCTATTTCGGTTTCCGGCCGTGTGAATGACTCAATGAGTTAGGGATTTCGTTGCCTGAACAATCTTACGTATTGAAAATTGCTTCCGTTCTTTGTTCTAAACTTTTCTGAAGCATCATCCCTTTTCAGTGTTTTTCTTTTTGCTTTATCCAATCTGAGCTTCAGGATCTTTTGCAAACATGCTGCTTTTGTGTGCCATTTGACTCTGAGTCTTGGATAGTCTATTTTCATCAGTTCCTGTTGAGTGATACTCTAGAATTCGCGGCCCTGCTGCATGCGACATTCATCTGCGAAGGCATCTCCTCTCTGTTCTTCTAGTATTGACGCTTTCCCCTTTTCCTTGGATGTTTCCTGCATATAGATTTATATTAGTTGCTGCCTTACAGTTTACGCAAAGGAAAAGAGACATGATGAAAAGATTGACATGAAAGCTTTAAATTCTAATGAATGCATAATCATGACACTCATAATGACTTGACTCTTCGAAAAATGCAACACGATCATCTTTGGATACTCAGGCGTGCAATCATTAATTTGCCTTAAGGTGCGCGCTCAATTTTGGGTTTACAGATCATGCCGAAGAAACTTTGCGATGAGTGGTTTCTGCGATTCGCATCGCAGCAATTAATAGTCTCATTCGTCGTAGATCGCAAATTGCAAAATCGCAGTTTATAAGATCGCAGATCGCAAATCGCAATATCGCAATTTTCATTTGCTCATTGTGTGCTGCTTATGCGACGTTGCGATATGCGACGTCGCATATCGGCCATCGGCGATTCCTTAGGTTTTTCTTTTTAAGGGCGCTTTCAAAATATGTGATGCGATGAATTTTGCATCGCTTCTTTGCAGCTTATTTACACGCATAGGAAAACTCTTCACTCTCTCTTTGCAATGCGATATAGCTTTTAGGGAGTTAAATACAAAAATTTGGATAAAAATATTTTTGGGATTTTTTGTTAAGGGTCCCCTTTGCTTGATATTATTGCTAATACTAAACAAAGAGGGGGGTTGTTGGTGACCACAACAATGGCGATTCACTGTGAAGAACCAGTTATCTCTGCTTTTCTATTGACATTTCCACTTCCGAAACAAAAAAATTTTCATATGTCTAAATTTTGTTATGGACAGATAGAGTAGATTACCCCTCATCCTGTCAATGATACTTTGTTTCAACCTTTCTTTTTGTCCAATTGTCTGCTTCCCTAGGCTTAGTTTTTGCATTCATACCAGACATTACTTGGTCCATTTTTAAAGATAAAATAAGGTCTTCTCTACGTACTGGCTTTAAACTATGCTCATTTGTCGTAGGTAGAGCCTCTGCTGCCCGCAGGCGTCCATAGCCTCGACAGGGTTACCATGTTATCCAGCAATGATCCTTTTTCCTGCTTGAGGTTATTTACAACACTTCAGAGAAAAATCCTTTTTGGCACGTTTTCCTTTTTTACTCTCGAAAAGAACAATGTCTTGGTTTGGTGGCCAAATTATGACACAGTCATTCACTCGATTTACACTTTTGCTGAACAAGCTGGCTCGTGATGAGACCCCTTGTCTTTTGATTGCAACAATCTTGAGTCGTTGCCCTGTTTTGATAGACAGTATTGGCAAAGTCAGCAAGTTATAATATATGTGATCATGATAAGCCGACTCGTGATGAGACCTCTTATTCTTTGAGATATAGTGTTTTCTCGGATTGTTTCTCTGAATGCTGCGGTTTCCTTTAGCAGGGAGGAAGTCATTGTTTTTTTCCTTAAGAAAGCTTCGGACGACAATAATAGAGCTTGAAAACAACAGTTTTACAGAGAATATTTATTTTATTATTGATGATACCTTTCATTGTGCTGATATAAAACAATTTTTTTTTACCAAAGGTTGCTTTCATCAAAGTCTTTTGAAAGGTTGAAACTAATATCATTATTCAGGCTAAAGTTAACTCTATTTGTCAATAATAAAAATCAGATTTTTTGAAAAGCTTTGCTATTTGTACAAGTGAAATCAAAATCTGATAGAGAGTTAGTGTGCTCTTTCATGAATCCTTTTCAATGATCATTTACAACCGGTTTTATTTATAAGAAAGAGAAAAACAAAATAAAAGAAACTAAAACTATCTTACAAAAATAGAAGAATGATCTTCTTATGGAAAATACATTTTAAGAATCTGTCCATTCACAGGCAAAGAATCTCTTCTACCTGCCAAATCCTGCAACATAAACGTCGATGGGCCTATGACTTCTACAATCTGAAAAGGACCAAGCCACAGCTTCTGAAATTTCGTATGTTTGCCCTTTTCTTCATGAGCCTTATCCCATTTCAAAATTAAATCTCCCATCTGAAAGTTCTTTCTAGTTATGATGGCTGAGTCAAAAGAGGATTTTATTAGCGCTTGGTGGTGAGCATGGGTTTTCTTAGCTTGTTCTCGGCGTTCTTCTAGTTTGATTATCTCCATTTGTCTTAATTGCAAAGAGGAAGTAGATACTTCATCGATGTGTTGTACTAAAGACAAAGAGGGAATGACTAAGTGAATTGGAAGAACCACTTCTTTCCCATAAACTAAATTAAAGGGAGAAGTGCCGATTGAAGCTTTCTTCGTGATTCTATCTGCCCATAAAGCATTTACCAGCGCTTTGTGCCAATTCTTTGGTTTTGGTCGACTGTTCTTTCGATAATCCTGATTAGGTTTTTGTTTGTTGATTCAGCCAACCCATTACCTTGCGGATAGTAATTAGCAGAATATTTCAATTTGAACCCTCTTTTTAATGCAAACTCAGTCATTGCATTTCCAGAAAAGTATGATGCATTATCAAACATTAAGGCCGTTGGCAAATCAAAACTTGTGATGATAAATTGATCTATGAATTCAATAATGTTTTCAGAATTAACTGTCTTGAGAGGAACTGCTTCTACCCATTTAGTAAAATAATCTGTTGCCGTGAGGATATACCTATGCTGCTTAGAAGAGTGAGGAACGATCTCACCTATTATGTCCAAGCCCCATTGGCTGAATGGTTGCTCGATGTTGACCGGCTGTAGTGGCATGGATGATTTCTTTTGTTTCCCCGCAGCAGTCTTGCAGATTTGGCATTTCCTTACGTAATTGTATGAGTCTTTGAACAACGTGGGCCAATAATATCCTGCACATAAGATCTTATGCGCAGTAGTCTCTCCAACATAGTGTCCACCTGCTGGTCCATCATGGAGTTCCTGCAAAACCTTTTCGGCTTCAGTTTTCTCAAGACACCTAAGAAGTACAGAATCATAATTCCTTTTAAACAGAACATCATTTATGAGCTGGTATTGTTTAGCTTTCAATCTTAGAGCTCTTTTCTTGGTGTGATCCAGGTGTGATGGAGCATACCCGCTCTTAAGATAATAAATGGTGTCCGCATATAATGATTCTGCGTCGTTTAGGCTTACCTCATACGTGTGTACCTCTTCAGATGAGTTCTCAGGAATTTGCGATGCTCCAGCTAACATCTTGCAGAAGCCTTGACCCCTTACGATGTTTGCTGGTTTGATCTCAAGATCGTATTCTTGTAGAGCGGTAATCCAATTTGCTCTCTTTTCGCCCACATCCTTCTGTACCAAAAGGTTTCTTACCACTGGAAACGGTACTACGACTTTGGTATGGGCTTTAAGTAAGAAAGGTCTAAAATATTTGATCGCTTTGAAAACAGCATAAGCCTGTTTCTCCACGTCTGAGTAATTGAGTTCAGCACCTTGTAAGTTCGAGCTAAAGAATGCGATTGGAGCTTCCACCTTCTCTTGATTTACTTGAGTCAAAATCGCGGCATAATATTTCTCTGAGGCAAAAGTGTATAAGATGAAAGATTCTAAAAAAATTGGGGTAGCTAAAGATGGAGCGTTGATGATAGCTTGTTTGATCAAGTTGAATGCTTCGTGCTCATCTATGCCCCATTTAAAATTTGAATTCTTTTTTATCATATTTTGTAAAGGAGAAATAATACGTGAAAAATTAGGGACAAACCTTTTTACAAAATTGATTTGTCAAAGGAAAGATCGCATGGCCTTTTTGTTATGGGGTATGGATATTTCGGAAATTTCTTTGATTCTGTCAGGTTCAATGTGAATACCAGATTTCGACACTATGAATACAAGCAATTTCCCTTCACTTAATGCGAAAAAAGATTTCTTTGGGTTAAGTGAAATTCCATACCTTAAACATCTTTGAAAGATTTGTTTCAAGTCTTTGAGATGGTCGCTTCGCTTCTTGGAGTACACTGTTATATCCTCCAGGTAAATCACTACCGATTTATTGACTAAACCTTTAAAGCGATGTCCATGGCTCTCTGAAAGGTAGCGCCAGCATTGATCAGACCAAATGGCATCTTCCGATATGCGTATGTAACCCACTTGGTTCGGAATGTGGTTTTCAACTGATCATCGGGATGTACCGACACTTGATTTTATCCTGAAAATCCATCCAGGAAAGACATTAATTCTGAGCCCGCTACTGCCTGTAGTATTTTCTCCATAGGTGGGAGGGGAAAATTGTCTTTCTGACAGGCTTTGTTGAGATTCCAGAAATCAATACAGATTCGAATATCTCCGTTTTTCTTCCTAACAGGCACCATATTGGATACCCATTTGGAGTGTCTGACGAGGAAAATTATTCTGGCTCTCAACAATTTATTTAGCTCAGTCTTTATCTGATTTTCTAAGTTGGGGTGGATTTTTCTGAGCTTCTGCTGGACAGGTTTTTCATTGTCAATCATAGGGATAGTGTGTTGAATGATAGAAGTGTTGTATGTTTTCAGCTCATCGTAATTCCATGCAAAAACGTTTTTGTATTGTCTCAGAAGACGGATATATGCTGATTTTTCTTCAGGGGCTAGGCCGTGGCCCAGATTAACGTTTTGCGGCTTCTGATCGGTTCCTAGATTCACTAATTCATAATTCAGAGTTGAACTGTAGAGTTTAGAATTGGCAGACCTTTTAAACCGACTCTTCAAATCATATAAATCTTCTAACTTAACCACCGATTTAGGTATAGAGTTATCAGTGCTATTTTGCTGAATTTGGTGATCATGATGGTCTTCGTCAATTATTTGATTTGAGTAGGATCCTTCAGAAGTGAGGAAATTTACAATGTCTGGATCGTCGTTGAATACTCTCCAGTTGGTGATGTTGTCAGGGATGGATGGTTTAAATATTAATTCTATTGAAAACCTATCGGGACTAAAATCTTCGGAGGGAATCAGTCTAGAGGCTACGTTAGCTAACAGGTCTGCGCTCGCATTTTGGAGTCTTGGGATTGACGAAATATTGAATGCTATGAAATGTGAAGTCAGATCTTGTACTAAAGATTGATAGTGCTTTAAATGACTTGATAGGCAATGTATGGTGTTACGTACCTGTTTGACGACAATTTCAGAATCTCCAAAGACTTGAAGATACTTAACATTCAAGCCGATTGCTTTGTATAGGCCTTGCACCAAGGCTTTGTATTCCGCTGTATTGTTTGTGCAATCGAACTCAAGTCTGCATGTAAGCATGGTCTTGTTCCCATCTGGGTTAATCAGAACGCATCCTGCTCCTGCTCCCTCGTTAGATTTAGAGCCATCAAAATATAATTTCCAAAATAAAGATGTATTTACAGAATTATCTAAAAAATTAAAACACTTTAAATCATCAGTTTGGGAAAAATTTTCAACTTGGGACAAAACTGAGTTTTCTAAGTAAGGTGAGGTGTGAGCATTGAAATTGCCGAGGAAAGAATCTACTGAGTAATTGCCTATGATACTGTTGTTGTATGCTATTGCTTCGTTCTCTCCTTCCAATTCTGTCACTATGTACTTTTGGTGCAACTCTCGTTCAACCTTTATTTGATTGGGTTTACCGTTCTAGGGTAACCACATGTGCGACCAGTCGGTTGAGAAATATCCGTGGAGTTTCTCGGACCAATCCCTGCTAAGAATTAAACCATAGAATTCAGGGATATCAGCTACTAGAATGTCGATAACCTGACATACTTTCGGGTTAGACGACAATCTTATGGTCACCTGGTTAAGTTCACCAATCACTTCGACTTGAGATCGATCAAGTTGAACTATGCGCACTGCAGATTTTTGAGGCTGAACATTCAATTTGGCACATATTGATCTGGGTAAAATATTCGTTGAAGCACCAGAATCAATCAGGCAATTGTGCACGTTTTTATTGAAAATTTCATAAGTGAGGAGAAAAGGAGGAGTATGGGATCTTGATCTTCCTCCAATCAAGGCAATGTCATTTGGATCAATCTTATTGATCATGTTGGTTGGAGGTCTTCCCATGTTGTGGGAAGCTACAGCTGTAGGTAAAGATGTAGTAGGCACGGCATGTAATTCTTTCATCATTATTTTCTGTTGATGTTTCAATTTGCTCAATTCGTACAGAGTGATATTAGCCTTAGTCTTTTTCATGTCATCGATAATGTTATACTCCATTTCATCCGACACTATCAGTGTTCTTGATGGAGGTACTTGATCTGATTGGACTGGGCTAAATTGGGTCGCTCTAGCGGTTTTTTCTTTGTTGCGACCTTATCTTTTGTTGCAGGGCTTGCGCCCTTCTGTTTAGGGGTAGTTTGGGGAGGATCAAGTTGATTTTTGCTTCGTGTGCTAACCGGAAATGCTTCTTGATCCTCTTCTTGTGGGAGGATGAAATCCCACATTCCTTGTAGTTCCACAACTTCTTCATCATCGGTCTGCCCTTCAGTGGTATTCTCTTCTTCTTCTTCTTCTTCAGATTCGACATTTGAGACAGCACTGGGTGGTTTCATCTCCATGGGAAGATTTCTTTTAAAAGATCTGTAGGGCTTTTTTGAAGAATTTTCTGCTACTTGTTTTCTTATATCAATCATCTCGTTGGACATGGCCTTTAACACCTTTTGTAATCCTTCCATATCGAAAGGATCTTTCGTTTGCTTCTTCTTGGTGTCTTCTTTGAAAGAGATTTTCTTAGATTTGCGTTCTTCTATTGCAGATCTCTTTTCTAGGGAAACTACGCGTTTTTCTACTGCTAATGCCTCAGTCAAGTTTTCAACTAAGGTTGTCTTGTTTGCCCTATCTACAAAGATAGCCAAGTTAGATGGTAAGGCTGTGATGTACCATTCACATCTTACTTCCTCTCTGGGTTGAGAAGCAGCGGGAATTTTGTTGAGGATCTTATTGAACCGTAAATTGAAATCTTTAATGGGTTCTCTAGCCTCAGCTTTAAGATTAGATAGGTCATTGATCAATGTCGTTGTTGATCTGTCATCGCCAAACTTGGTGAGGAATTGACTTTGAAAAATGTCCCAACTTGTGATGGACCCGGAAGGTAACGAAAAGTACCATGACCCGGCTGTTCCTTGCATTGTGTAAGGAAAAAGTCGGACGACAGCATCTTCGTTGGTAACTCCGTTGAGATTAACAGAAAGCATGAAATTATTGATATGCTCTTCGGCTAGCATGCCTGTTTCTGGATTGAACTTGGGTAGCCACTTCTCGGGATGGGCCGGTATTGGGCTCAGGGGTGGAGGCATCAAAACCGCCCTAGGATTGTTCCATGGAGACTGGGCCATCGTTGAGCCACTAGTTAATGAGAGTGTAGAAGACGGTCCCTGATGCTGAGAAGATGAAGGTATTATGATCTTTGATGATTGAAGAGGAAGTGTGGAAGATGGATGAGTGATTTGGGATGAGGATGTGGGTGGTTGACTTCGCGGTGAGGGTGTTGAAATGGACGAAGTGGATGAAAGAGTCTCACGGTCAGACTCTGGTGGTGCTTTCCTTGCTCTTTTCCTAGTAGGGAGAGGGAGTTCACTTGGTTGAATACCAAATTTTTCACTCTTCAATCTGGTCAGAGGATGAGCAGGATTGTACTGCGAAGTCACGCTGCTGTTAGATTTATCAGACCTATGAGAAAAAATAGAGAATCCCTGGAGTTTACGAATCAAAGTTTGAATTTCAGGGGGTTCAATAATGAGTTGGTCTGATATATTGGAGTAGGTAGCAGCGGTGGGTACTCGAGCGACTTCTAACTCCGGGTTTAACCGTAGTGGAGAAGTCGGGGGAGTTGATGAGGGTGATTTACTCTTAGAATGGAATTTAGATTTTGACTTAGTTGCCATTCATAGTTCGTGCCCTCCTTCTAGCGCCAAATATGTTGAGGGCCCCGAAATCGGGTCAACAACAAGGGGGATACCCACCCGGTCGGGAACCTGGTTGGCGGCTCCTTGCCCGTTTGGTGTAGCGGGTCCGACTGGGGATAATGGGACCAGCTTCCCAATCTAAAAGATGTGTGTGTGTGTGTGTAGATTTTTGATGATGCTAATCTAAAGGTAATTTCAAGCTAATCTAATTCTAAACTCTAAACTGACTCAATGCTACTGTAATCTAACAAAAACAACACATCTAATCTATACTAACCCGGGGTAGGATTCTTTCTTCATGCGATCTAAAAAGATTTCATACAATAACTGGTAATAAAGATCATTCAGCTATCATAAGAATATAAATCAATTAAGATAAACCATTCTGCATAAGAAGTTAGGCAAAACAGTTGTGAACAACATATCGCATGATAAGTTATTCATATGTTAAGCACAAACAAATGATTCCACTGTACAAAAGTGCCAAATGGTAATCCAGACATTCATACATCAACATATAAACAAATCAGCTGTATATCACTCTAAGAATATGAGCAGAAATTAATCAAGAGATAAAAGTACCATTTATGACTGATTTTCACTCACAAACTTCAAGCAATAATGATTTATCTCTACTTACTTCTAACATCTACTAAGAGTACAGAAGTGCAACATCAGTAGCAGACATTAAAATGTAAACATAAATAAATCTCGATCCATCCATTCATCAAAAACCCCCTCCGAGGGTGCAAAAGTGCATGTTCTGAGGACAAGTTTTTTGACAAATTTCCGGACCCTTCTCCAAATGCCATGAGAAGGGTTAAATACTACTAACTAACTAATCTTAATTACACAAATTTAGGGAACGGCTTCAAATGACCGCCCTTTTACTAAAGCAAATTTATTTCTAAAAATTGAATCTAATTTCTAACCGTTTCTGTATCTGCTCCTTAGTGTTGTAAGCAATGTGAGGTTCGCCTGGAAAGAGTCGGCTGGTTGTCTTTTTCTTTTGCTCGAGCGATAAAAGTAGAAATAACAAAAGCTGGCACCTCTTTCTGACAAACTAGAAGATATTTTTGAAAATCTTCCTCTGGCTAGGTGTTTTTTGCTGTGTGTATACTTAGTATAACCCAGATTTCTTTCAAACTGATTGTGCTGTTGCTATTTCGGTTTCCGGCCGTGTGAATGACTCAATGAGTTAGGGATTTCGTTGCCTGAACAATCTTACGTATTGAAAATTGCTTCCGTTCTTTGTTCCAGGCTTTTCTGAAGCATCATCCCTTTTTACCGTTTTTCTTTTTGCTTTATCCAATCTGAGCTTCAGGATCTTTTGCAAACATGCTGCTTTTGTGTGCCATTTGACTCTGAGTCTTGGATAGTCTATTTTCATCAGTGCCTGTTGAGTGATACTCTGGAATTCGCGGCCCTGCTGCATGCGGCATTCATCTGCGAAGGCATCTCCTCTCTGTTCTTCTAGTATTGGCGCTTTCCCCTTTTCCTTGGATGTTTCCTGCGTATAGATTTATATTAGTTGCTGCCTTACAGTTTACGCAAAGGAAAAGAGAGATGACGAAAAGATTGACATGAAAGCTTTAAATTCTAATGAATGCATAATCATGACACTCATAATGACTTGACTCTTCAAAAAACGCAACACGATCATCTTTGGATACTCAGGCGTGCAATCATTAATTTGCCTTAAGGTGCGCGCTCAATTTTGGGTTTACAGATCATGCCGAAGAAAATTTGCGATGAGTGGTTTCTGCGATTTGCATCGCAGCAATTAATACTCTCATTCGTCGCAAATCGCAAATCGCAAAATCGCAGTTTATAAGATCGCAAATCGCAATATCGCAATTTTCATTTGCTCGTTGTGTGCTGCTTATGCGACATTGCGACGTCGCATATCGGCCATCGGCGATTCCTTAGGTTTTTCTTTTTAAGGGCGCTTTCAAAATATGTGATGCGATGAATTTCGCATCGCTTCTTTGCAGCTTATTTACGCGCATAGGAAAACTCTTCACTCTCTCTTTGCAATGCGATATAGCTTTTAGGGAGTTAAATACAAAAATTTGGATAAAAATATTTTTGGGATTTTTTGTTAAGGGTCCCCCTTTGCTTGATATTATTGCTAATACTAGACAAAGAGGGGGGTTGTTGGTGACCACAACACAATCCTACACCTCTCGACGAGAGGAATCTAATAAAAATATTATTGCCATGAATAAGATGACCCACATGAAGTTTTTCCCTGGTTGCCAATTTTAACACTCCCTCTCAACCATGGAGAACTTCATCTGCAATCTGTCTATCGGTCATTACTATTCATCCATCAAATGCACTGCCCTGTACAGCCTGACCCTTGCCCTGCTCTGCTCTATTCTGCCTGTTCTACTTTGTCTTGTTCTGCCCTGCACTGATCTGTACTATTTTGCTTTGTTCTGCTCTGCTCTTGCATTATTCTGTTCTGCTCTGCTTTTGTCCAAATTATGAAGAAGAAGAAATGATCGAGGATGTATCATACTGACTCAAAGTCAGTCTCAGAGTATGTATCACTGGTCCCAGACCAGTCTCAACCAACCCGAAGTCAGCGTCATAGTGAGTACAACTCCACTGGTCCTAGACCAGTATCATCCTCCACTGACTCAAAGTCAGTCTCAGAGTATGTACCACTGATCCCAGACCAGTCTCAACCGACCCGAAGTTAGCGTCATAGTATGGTACAACTCCTACCACTGGTCCCAGACCAATATCATTGATCCCAAATCAATGGAGGTCATCCTAGCGTAGGGAGTACGGTAGTTACAATTATGCGTCCATCGGTACTACTATGGTCCCTAACTTCATTTCCCTGCTCATTGATCAGATGAGAGGTACTTCCCATGAGTCCCAGACTGCATGGGTAGGATGCCTCGACAGGAGAACTAATCAATCCTGTCCTCATAGGAGAACACATCAATCCTGCTACAATTTCCATGGAGAACACATCAATCCAAGCCTCACAGGAGAACACATCAATCTTGCTACAATTTCCATGGAGAACACATCAATCCAGGCCTCACAGGAGAACTAATCATCCTGCTACACAGGAGAGTGAATCATCCTGTTCCACAAGAGAGCGAATCATCTTGTCTCACAAGAGAGCGAATCATCTTATTCCAGTGTGCACCACCAGGGGAGGGTGAGTCACCCCGTGGTCATATGTTGCTCCAGTAGGAACTGCAAGCCCTCAGAGCTCCCAGAGCTCAATGTATGCAACATGTAGGACCCTTGTACAAGGGTTTCTTGCCGACTCCAAGTCGTTTGGGAAAATCACAGATTAGATCTTTCCTCGGGGCTTTGACAAGGTGTATCAACCTGTACATCATCTTAATGTGATAGAGCTTCCTTGCTCATCAACTTACCATATCCCAGATGATGTCTATCTGCTGGAGCAATTGACGAATACGAGATTCCTCAATAATCGAATCCCACCTCTGGTTGTTACAAAGAATCACAGTGGTATCCAATGTAAATCCAAATAGCTCACTGAAGAGCTTTCGCAACCAGACTGCCTCACACGAGGTTATGCTAGCAACAATATATATCCTGCTTCAACGGTGCTCAAAGCCACCAACTTCTGCTTCCTGCTCATCCAGGATATCGAAGCAGATCCCAAGGTGAAACAGTACCCGGAAGTGCTCTTACGGTCCGCCACACTGGCTGCCCAATCAACATCAGTATATCGAAGTAGTCTCACATCTCTGGTAGTGTATCTTAATCCATTAGAGATTGTGTCCTGAAGACATCTCAGAAGATTCCTATCATCAATCCAGTGAGGCTCAACCAAATATGAGCTCACAATGCTAACTGCAAAACATATGTTCGGACGGAGGTTCACCAAGAACATCAATGCGAATGAGTTTTTGAAACTCAGAGGCATTTCCCACGTCTGGTCCGACATCACTACCATATAACTTCTAAAAGTTAAGATCCTCGAGGTAGTCATAGGCTTGCAGTCCATCATACCGAATCTTTCCAATATCTTCGTCACATATTTTCCTTGAGATAGGAAAGTTTCTCCTGGCTTCTGCCACACTTCAAGTCCTAGGAAGTAGTGCATCAATCCTAGGTACTTCATTTCAAATTCAGAATCCAGCTCCCTCTTACATTTGTGAATGAGAGGGTCTGCACCTGTTAGAAAGAGGTCATCCACATACAACACCAGTGTGAGAGGGTTGTCATCTTCAACCTTAAAGTAAAGGTTAGAATCGGCTTCACTCCTAATGAATCCCAGCTTCATCAAGTAGCTATCGATCCTCTCATACCATACTCGGGGTGCTTGCTTCAACCCATAGAGAGCCTTCTTCAACCTGCATACATGATATTTTTGATCATAAATCTCAAATCCTTTGGGTTGCTCCACGTAGACCTCTTCTTTGATTGAGCCATGCAAGAACGCAGTCTTGACATCCATCTGATGTAGGTTCCATCCTTGTGAAGCCACAAGGTCTATGATCAAGAGAATGGTCGTATATCTGGCAACAGGTGCAAATATCATAGTCCATACCTTCCTTCTAGGATAAACCACAAGCAACAAAATGAACCTTATACTTTTTGATACTTCCATTTGCTGCATGCTTTATCTTGTAAAGCCATTTTGAAGTAACAATTGTCTTGTCCAGGGTCTGGGAACTAATTCCCAGACATCATTCTCCATAATAGACTCATATTCTATGGTCATAGCATCCTTCCATAGTTAATGCTTGACGACATCTGAGAATGATGAAGGCTCATTCTGTATGATCGTGCTCATGATGGTCAGGTATCCCTGATACCTGTTAAGTTTCTTACTTTGATGGAAGGTTCCTCAGGGTGTAGCATGTCCTTGAGCATCATCAAAAATCCCCCTAAGCCATGAAGGCCTCTTCCTAGAAGAGGAAGGCTCATGTGGATGAGGATCAATCGGATCCATGGGTTCTTCTACATCAGGCATTGATTCATCATCCTTTTCTTTTGGTTCCCTGGTGTCGGCTTCTTGAGAGCTCCTCAAAGTCGGAAGATTGTTCACCTTGCTGAGAGCCATATCTTCATCAAAGGTGACATCATGACTAATTACGACTTCCCTTTGATCGGCTACATAGATTCTATAGCCTTTAGTATTTCCACCATAGCCCACGAAAATTCCCTTCTTTCCAGATGCACCCAATTTATTTCTTTTCTCTTTCGGCACATAAAAATATACATGGATTCCAAAAATTTTAAAATGAGAAACATCAGGTTTCTTACCAGTGAATTTTTCTTCAGGAGTCTTGGAACCCAATGCTTGATGAGGGCATCGATTTTGTACATATACGACGGTGATTGTAGTTTCAGCCCATAGAAACTTTGGAAGTCTTTGATCATGTAGCATGGCCCGGACAGCCTCCATCATTGTGTGGTTCTTCCTTCCCACCACACCATTCTGCTCAGGAGTATGTGGTGTAGTAGTCTCCCTCTTAATGCCAACCTCAGGTATGCCTGAGTAAACCAATTGTAATATATCGGAGGTCTTTCTTTGGCTTGAGGAGAATGGTCCCCTTTTGAGCTTTCCTTCGGCACATCCTGGACATACACCTTCTTTCTCTACTCAGAATTCAGGCATCCCTGTCACCATTTGTCTTACACCGAGTATAGCTTTATAATGAAGGGGGGCAAACATCTAATGCCAAAGTTCAGACTGAAGAGATGTGTCATAAGACATGACACCTAGCAGACTTCCATCGACCTGATATAATGAATCAAAACTAAACCCAAGAGTAAAGGAATATTTAACATTATTTTTCCATATACGTACCTTGCCATCGCTGAAGGTTACCTTGTAGCCTTTGTCTTCCGTTGCCGAGATGGACACTTGGTTCTTTTTGAGGTCAGGTGCATTTAATACATCCTAGACTTTCTAGCCTTCTTGAATGGTTGTCATCTTCCTTGATTCCCAACTCTCCTCTTACCTTTGCTATTGAATTTGTCATTCCTTTGATTACCATCAGAGGAATTTTGATCATCATCCCAGTGTGAGTACTTTGTATCAGGGCACTTCCTTGCATAGTGACCTGCTTCATCGTAGATGAAACATCGTCCTTTTCTTCCACCCTTAGATCCATCCTTTCCTTTTGATTTAGACCCAGAATTATTTCTTCTCTTAGCATGAGAAGAAAAAGCAGCAGGAGGACCTTTAGGCATGGGCATTTCTTGCTCTTCTTCCCTTGTTTCTTCTTGAATGCATCTATCCATTAATTCCTCGAAACTAGGAATTACATTATTGTTCAGAAGAGTAGTCTTGAACACATACCATTCAGATGGTAATCCTCCGAGAGTTGTGAGTGCCATTTCTCTGTCAGTAATGGTTTCCCCAATAGATAGGAGATCGTTCTTGATCTCGGTGATTCTTAAGAATTATGCTTGCATGCTTTCATCTTTACCCTTCTTGATTTCCCTCAACTTATTTCTAAGAAACAAAACTTGATTTGCATCATTAACTTTAAATAAACTCACCAATTTGTCGTAGATTTCCTTGGAGGTGTCTAGATCAAAGATGTAGGCCACCAAGCGCTTGTCGATAGAGTCCTGGATGATCATCTTTGTTTTGACTTCTCCATTTTTCCATTTGTTCCAGGCAACAGCAGATGCATTTGATGAAGGCTCAACAATATTGCCTCTTACATGGTCCAGCACTCCTTGATCTTCAAGGGTTAGATCGATAGACATCTTCCATCCGTGATAGTCATCTTTCTCACGGAGCTTGTCTTCGGCAGGAAAGAGTGTTGAGGACCCCATAGTTCTTTTAGGATAGCCTTGCCAATCTTCTCTTCAATGATTGCTCTTGCTCTTGCTCGGGCTTTGTCTTCACCTCAGCTCTGATACCATGTTAAGTTATGGTATGTTTTATGCTTATAACAGTTTACTTATTTTTCTTATTATATTCCACTGATTAGCAATCACATGTACATAAAGTAAAGTGCAGATAGAACATTAAACGATCGATAGAAAACAAGCCAAGACAAGAGACACAAGATGTGGCAGCTAGCCAGGGACAAACCCCACAATGTGTGGGGAAACCATTTGATCAAATCTTCTTTTATCTTCAATAATTCAGCAGAGAGAAATAGTACAATAAATCTGATTCATATCAGCAGTAGCAAACCCTAGATCAGTAGCATCAGCATTAGCGCTTCATTATCAAACTAGGGCAGACCATATCTCACAAACTGACAGTCGGATTGACTTCATTCCACCACCAAAAGTTGCGGCTTTCAAAGGAGGTTCAGATGAACCTACAGCACAGTTCCAAAGAGGAGATCTTCTAGGCCACACAAGTCAATCTTTACTTCTGCAGTTGCAGCTTCAATTTCAGCAGTTTCCAGCTTCAAACTAGGGCAGTCGATATCTTGCAAACCGTTCGTCGGATTGACTTCATTCCACCACCAAAAGTTGCGGCTTTCAAAGGAGGTTCAGATGAACCTACAGCGCAGTTCCAAAGAGGAGATCTTCTAGGCCACGCAAGTCAATCTTTACTTCTGCAGTTGCAGCTTCAAATTCAACAGCTTCCGGTTTCACATGTGTGAGAGAGAGAGACCCATTTCAGCGCAGTAGAGAAGAGACTCATATCTGCGCAGTAGAGAGAGAGAGAGATGTGATGAGATGAGTGAGTCCAAATGAGGAAAAGTCCTCTTATATTTATACACAACGTTGGTGGGTGAATAGATGCGACTGTTGGGCTTCTGAGCCTACATGAGTTGTAGGTTGGCTTGATAATAATTCCATAATCAAAATAAATTCATATCTCCATGAATACTTATCGGAATTGGATGATATTTATATCAATCCTACACCTCTTGACGAGAGGAATCTAATAAAAATATTATCAGCCATGAATAAGATGACCCACATGAAGTTTTGCCCTAGTTTCCAATTTTAACAATCTGTTTATGATTTAAACATCTGATTCACAAACTATCTGATTGCCCTTGTGATAGCTCTTAGATCCTCCTTAGATCTACCCCTGATTGTTGCATTACTGATTGCTTTTTACTCGGCCAAAAACCAAGGACTGAACTGCAAACTGTGACCCGGAACCCGGACAGAGTCTCGTTTCTGGCCCAGCACATGTACTGTTCAGAGATCCTGAATTTCAGCGCAATTCCCGAAGGGGCAACTTGCGCTGCATTTCAGATTCTCTGTGTTACAGGTGTTGGCATTATGAGACAAGTGTTGTCCTTGATGGCAAATCACACTGATAACAAATCATAGTGCAGAAGGATAGCAGCAAGGAATTGATGATCAGTCTACAAGTATGAAGAAAAATATATACACGCTGGTTCACTATATACCAAGTCGCGTATACAAGCAGGTTCACTATATACCAAGTCGCGTATACGCAGGTTCGCTATATACCAAGTCGCTTGTACACGCTGGTTGGCTTTAGTAAAAGCGCGTGTATGTGGAAAACTTATCTTTGGTCCACGGCGGTTATTCCTTGGAAGTTGTGCCTATGGTTTTGGACCTTGGTGTCTCGACGGACGTGTTGATCCCTAGTTTTGAAGATGATGGTATTGGATTTCTATGGTTTTGGCTCTTGGTATTGAACAAGGCCTAAGGCTATATAAGGAGAAGGAAATCATTAGGCAAGGGTATCTGAAATGTCTTGAATATCTGAAGAAGTATGAGATCTAGTATGCAGGTTATGGGTTGATGATGCATTGCTTGATTTGAGCTAAGGAGGGATCTCACCGGCTGATTGAGAACAAGATCTAAGGAGGGATCGGGATCAAATGGTTTGAAATGAACTATCTTTATGATGCTTATTCTAGATCTACATACTGACGCATGTATTGTTCTATAAGTGCTATGAGTATGACTGATGTCTGGTACAGCTGCAAGTTATGAGAAATTATTTTTAGATCTGTACGCGGGTTGTCTTTGGCAAAAGCGCGTATACACGCGAGTTTGATTCATCTAAGTAGCGTATACATTGTAAAGCTTGATATTTGAAGTTGCAGATGGTTCTGATGGTTATTACAGAGTTCTGTGTCTGCTCTGTGTTCTGGTGATGATGTTGTTAACAGGGTTTCAGTGATTCAGAGTTTGATGATTGTGTTGAGCTTCAATGATAGTTATGGGTCCAGTATGAAAATTGGATGAAAAGTGGCCTTTCAGATTATATGTTGTGCTTCAGTGTATCCAGTCTGAAAATTGATGAAACGTGGTACCTGGAGGAGAGAAGATTGTAGGCAAGCACCTACGTACTAGTATCTAAGCTAGTACAAAAGCTAAGGGAGATCTTTGGAGCATTGTAGCAGGTAGCAGCCTGTGTACTAGTAAATGGATCGGCTAGTACAAGAGCAAAGGGGGTTGTAGCTCCCATACTGGTATAACACTGCACCAGTACAAATATTGTAAAAGGATTTTCTTATTAAGAAGAAGATTGAGATGACTTGCAGCAGGTGGTTTTCACCCACATTGGGTTTCCACCTTATATCTTTGTGTTCATGTGTATGGCTTTTGTGTGATGATCTGTTCTGTTATACTGCACCTATTTACTGTTAATATGGTTAATAATGTTCTGATGCATTTACTGAAGATAAGCTAACTGAATCATAAGATTTCTGGATATACGCTAGTTGCTTTAGACACAGCAGCGTGTACACGCGGGTTCACTTAACTAAAGTAGCGTATATGTTTCTAAGTATGAAATGAAAAAGTTTTATGATCTGATAATACTGATTCACCCCCCCCTCTCAGTATTATTTCCAACAATTGGTATCAGAGCAGGTCCTTTGGTAGAAGCTTGATCGCTTGAAGGAGATCCGTGGAACAATGGGAAAGAAGCTTAAGAAGAAAGCTCATAAGAAGAAGAAGACATCTCAGAAGGACTATGACAATGGGAGAATCGATTGGGGATTAGGTATAAGAAGTTCTTCAGATTCAAAATCAGATTCAGAATCATTATCAGGTATGAATGTGTTATCCTCTGATGTTCCAGCTATATTTCCTTGTGAAAGAGATGAAAGTGATAGTGAAGCAACTGAATTTGCTTTTATGGGTGAGCAAGAAAAGTATCAAATAGAGGTAGTATTTAGAAGGATTACAGACAAAATTAAAGATCAACAAGATCTATTGAACAAAAGGGAATGTGCTTTCAAAGAAGAAGTTACCAAACTAAAAGCTCAATCAGAGGAAGGAAACAAGGTAAGAAAACTACTCAAGGACAAGGAAAATCAATGTCAAAAGTTGCAGGGTGAAGTGACATCATTAAGAGATGAAGTCAATGAGAGAAGCACAACCATCAAGAAACTTAGAGATAGATCCAGTTACTATGAAAATCTTGAAGCTACAATCCTCTCACTAAAAGGAGATCTTGAAGAATCAAAGAAGCAGAATACAGATCTACTCCAAGCTATTGCAAAACAAGAAAACGAAGTCATCAGCTTAAAATCTCAACTAGAATGTGCCTTCCGAGTTCGTCAAATGCAGCTGGATCTGAATGAAGAACAAGAAAAGGAGATTCTCAAACTAAGGGAACAAATGGAAGAAGGAAGGAAATCTGAAGAAGATTTGAAAAGGCAATCTCTTGAAAAGGAAGAACAACTTCAGGTTGAGGTAAATATCTTGAAAGGTAAACTAGAAGAAAAGGATAAGCTTTTATGATTTCAAGATAGTTCTAAAGTCTTGGATGATATTCTTAGTAGTCAAAGGTCTCCTGCTATAAAGACTGGTCTTGGTTTCCATGAATCTATTGAAGGTGAATCTAGTTCACAAGGTGAGGCAAGGAACTCTAAAGAGAAATCTAAAGTGATCAATGAAGAACTGAAAGATCCATCTCATCATCAACCAAGGAAAGAGATTCTTCAAAGAAAATCTTTTATGAATAATGTTGAATGTTATGTATGTCATAATATTGGACATGTTGCAGCCAAATGTGGAAGAAGAAGAGTTCAAGACCATCATGCAGAAAGATCATCACATTCAAGGTACTTTAATGGATATTGCTTTGCTTGCAATAAGTTTGGTCACAAAGCTGCTGATTGTTACAGGAGGAATATGAAACATGTAAGATGTTATGCATGTAACAAGCTTGGACATATAGCAAAGGAATGCAGGAACAAAGGATGGACATCACACCAAAAGAAAAAAACCTCATCACACTTGAAGATATGGAGGAAGAAGGAAGTACAGTCAGCACAATGTACTGAGACACAGCACAGCACAGACATATCAGACTCAGGGGGAGCTGAAAGTGTAAAACATCAGTGTCCTGAATCTCATACGCAAGTTCCTTAAAAGGGAAGTCGCGTATATACGTGAGTTAGACACTGAAAAGTCGTGTATATGTCAGTCTGAGGAAAAGCAGTGGGGACAGGATCAGAAAAAGGATCTGATATGATTCAGTCTATTATTTGCTCTATTGGTTACAGTCTGCTGAGGATGTGTGGAAATGTTTTGTTACTTGTATGATGTCTAGAAGTGTTTTGATCCTAACTTGAGGATGATGATGTTTTGATGCTTATTGCTGATATATGCATGATCAGATCTAACAGATGGCATTGGTTGAGGGGGAGCATATGCCTTTAGTAATTCATTGTTGGCATTACGGTTAATAATCCTTGGTGATGATTCTTATATGGCTAAATGATATATCTTGCTATGACGTGGTTGTGAGTTGTCTATGATAAACTCTCATATGATTCTTGAAGTTACATAGAAGATGTTCAGATCAGATTTATGGTTGATTCTTTGATGATGCATATATGGTGCTTACATGGTGATCTTCATAAGGACAAGGAGGAGTACAAAGCTTGAATACACATCTTCCTCACTTGATGATGAGTCACTTATATACTGCTGTTGTCATATGCATAAAGATCATACAGTTATGATGCAGGCACTCTTGTGGATAAGGATTGTTGCTGTTGATGATATCAAGAAGTTTTGTCAAATGAGCTTGAGCTCAAGATACATAGTGTTGATACATGGATGACTACTCAAAGTTGCTTTGTTGGAGACATGGTGATGAGTTCTTATCTATATGATGATAGGTTGATACTTACATATGTTGGTTGATGCAGATGTTCCCAAGTAATGATACTTGGATCATGTAGATCTTGACGTTGATGTAATGGCTATGGTGGTTTCACATGTAATGTGAATGATTTCATGATGATGTTTAAAAGGAGGAGTTGACATCTATGTTCAGACATACCTTGCTGATGTGAAAATAGTTGTACGCGAGTTTCATAAGGCCTATCCACGTATATACGCTTGTTTATATGGATGCAGACGCGTATATGGAGTTTTGAAGGAAATCAGCAGGGACAGATGTTGGTTGCAGAAAGTCTGATATGGGTCTGACAGAGATCATCTGGCACAGGTTCAAGGGGAGCAGATAATCTTCCAATGATGCATTGTTGGCATTATCTTAAAGCTTTTGGTTCTAGTTCATATTTGTTGTTAATTTCAGGTGGAACAAAGGCGAAAGGAGAACAGAAGGATCTCTTGGTTGCTGATCTGAATGGTGATTATCAGATGCTGCTGGTGACTTTCATAAGTCTTGGTCTAGTTCTTTCGTCTCTATGTCATATATCTCTTTTGAGGTCTCTCTTTCATGGTGTCAAGGTCATGTAACGGCCTATTTTGGTTTCCCCACTATGCCTGGGATGATTGATGCAATGTGATTGGTTGTCATATGTAAACTTTTGATGTATCCCCACTTGGTTGGGTGGATGAGTCAATTTTTGTATATCCTCACTTAGTTGAGAGATGGATGAATGTATGAGTCTTTGGTGATAGGAAGGTCTTTTATGATGTATAGAGTCATGTTCTTCTTGAAGAACATCTTTTGCAGATCTTGCCTACAGTCAGGAAGAGCATGAACAGCACACTTCAGCAGTACAGAGACTCGGCATGTACTCAGGGGGAGCATTGACAGATTGGTACACTTTGGCATATACAAAGGGGGAGATCATTTAGAGATTTTAACAGATACTCAGGGGGAGTATGGACAGCGAAATGTTCAGCAAAGGAAGAGAACATCTTGGTCCACCCTTTGCCCTTGATGTCAAAGGGGGAGAGTGATTTGGTGTTGTTGCCATCAAGTCCAAAGGGGGAGATTGTTGGCATTATGATGCATGTGTTGTACTTGATGGCAACCCTCTCATAGAAGAATATATCACTTATGTATAACTGGATGAATCTTCAGAAGAGATGTCAGATGTGACTGATGGAGGACAGCTCAAAGGAATCAGATGATAGTTCTAAGTGTAACAAGTCAGCTTTTCCATCAAGTCCAAAGGGGGAGATTGTTGGCATTATGAGACAAGTGTTGTCCTTGATGGCAAATCACACTGATAACAAATCATAGTGCAGAAGGATAGCAGCAAGGAATTGATGATCAGTCTACAAGTATGAAGAAAAATATATACACGCTGGTTCACTATATACCAAGTCGCGTATACAAGTAGGTTCACTATATACCAAGTCGCGTATACGCAGGTTCGCTATATACCAAGTCGCGTGTACACGCTGGTTGGCTTTAGTAAAAGCGCGTGTATGTGGAAAACTTATCTTTGGTCCACGGCGGTTATTCCTTGGAAGTTGTGCCTATGGTTTTGGACCTTGGTGTCTCGACGAACGTGTTGATCCCTAGTTTTGAAGATGATGGTATTGGATTTCTATGGTTTTGGCTCTTGGTATTGAACAAGGCCTAAGGCTATATAAGGAGAAGGAAATCATTAGGCAAGGGTATCTGAAATGTCTTGAATATCTGAAGAAGTATGAGATCCAGTATGCAGGTTATGGGTTGATGATGCATTGCTTGATTTGAGCTAAGGAGGGATCTCACCGACTGATTGAGAACAAGATCTAAGGAGAGATCGAGATCAAATGGTTTGAAATGAACTATCTTTATGATGCTTATTCTAGATCTACATACTGACGCATGTATTGTTCTATAAGTGCTATGAGTATGACTGATGTCTGGTACAGCTGCAAGTTATGAGAAATTATTTTTAGATCTGTACGCGGGTTGTCTTTGGCAAAAGCGCGTATACACGCGGGTTTGATTCATCTAAGTAGCGTATACATTGTAAAGCTTGATATTTGAAGTTGCAGATGGTTCTGATGGTTATTACAGAGTTCTGTGTCTGCTCTGTGTTCTGGTGATGGTGTTGTTAACAGGGTTTCAGTGATTCAGAGTTTGATGATTGTGTTGAGCTTCAATGATAGTTATGGGTCCAGTATGAAAATTGGATGAAAAGTGGCCTTTCAGATTATATGTTGTGCTTCAGTGTATCCAGTCTGAAAATTGATGAAACGTGGTACCTAGAGGAGAGAAGATTGTAGGCAAGCACCTACGTACTAGTATCTAAGCTAGTACAAAAGCTAAGGGAGATCTTTGGAGCATTGTAGCAGGTAGCAGCCTGTGTACTAGTAAATGGATCGGCTAGTACAAGAGAAAAAGGGGTTGTAGCTCCCATACTGGTATAACACTGCACCAGTACAAATATTGTAAAAGGATTTTCTTATTAAGAAGAAGATTGAGATGACTTGCAGCAGGTGGTTTTCACCCACATTGGGTTTCCACCTTATATCTTTGTGTTCATGTGTATGGCTTTTGTGTGATGATCTGTTCTGTTATACTGCACCTGTTTACTGTTAATATGGTTAATAATGTTCTGATGCATTTACTGAAGATAAGCTAACTGAATCATAAGATTTCTGGATATACGCTAGTTGCTTTAGACACAGCAGCGTGTACACGCGGGTTCACTTAACTGAAGTAGCGTATATGTTTCTAAGTATGAAATGAAAAAGTTTTATGATCTGATAATACTGATTCACCCCCCCCTCTCAGTATTATTTCCAACAACAGGTGCGCTGATCAGACTGACTCTGTGCAGTTGTGGTTCTTGTGCTTCATTCTTTACAGTTCTATCCCTGAATTTTGCTGCCTGTGATCAATATAGTTCTGTTTGAAACCTCTTTTCCTTGCTGTTATTCCGCCTCCTTTGTACAAAAGAATTGTAGATGTTTTTGTGTGTTTTTTGAGTCGTTTACAGTTTTCCATTGCAAAAGTAGAATAGTCGTACTGTCGTCCTTTGATTTGAATCTGTCGCAAGTGTCGATTTCGATCATAGGAGAGCGTTTGATTGCTGTTGATGGTCGATTATACTGTTACTATTGCCTTTGGTCTGAATTTGCAATTTTCTAGTGTCAAGAACGAGTGTTCATTTCAAAATTGTAAGGTGTCGTAATCATCTCTGTTTTTGATTTCGAAAAGAGCTTGTTTATATTTGTCGCTTGAAAAGAAATTCAGATTTGTACATCAACTTTCTTTTTAGCATCAATACTAAGAAAGTCGAAAACAAATACATGCATGTGCATTTGCATATAGACAGTCTGTTTGGCTTGATTTAGGAAAGTGCATTTACAGTGTGCTCTTTTCTCTTTGTGAAAAGATTCTATCTTTCTTTTCCCCTAGTAGCTAGGATTTTCATTGCACAAAAGAGATAAAAGTTTGTTTATCATCTTTAGATTGCATTTTAGGAATTACATCTACATCTCGTGGTGAACCTGAAAGGCAAACTTCATAAACAAGATCAACTTAAAATAAATTCAATGAATCTAACAACGCTTTGGAACTTAACGCACAACATTTAGAGGTCTAGGCTAGAGACGTATTCCGGCGTCGTAAAGCCTGGTAACTGTTGTCCTCACTGATGGTTGGGTGATTCCTCCACTTTGAGACGATAAGTGCCAGTACGGACTTGTGCTCCCACGTACCGTTGAGTATATTTTGGGAGACCCCTATAGGCTTAAATCCTTTATCCTTAGGAAGCTGTGTCTGCCGCCCTATCGATCGCAATGCACTGAACACAACATTCGGGAAGATTGACTGCCGTACCGTAAAAAGTATTCTGCAGTTTGGCGATTGGTTTGGTACTCCCTCTACCTAGATCTCCAGAGTAGTCCCTTTCATTCCTTTTCAGACTCCTTAACGGAAAAGGTCCATCTGAGCACTTGTCACTTCAGGCTCATTAAAAATCGAAGGAGACTAGAGTCATCTTTTGTTTTTTCTCGACTCTTAAAAACTGAAAAAACAAGTTGTGTCAAAGCGTCTAAAAATTTATTTTAAACGGAATATTCATTACTCCTTTCCTATGTTGATCTTGGGTTGAGAAAATGGATTCCACCAACCAAGGAATTCGCCTTGGAGGAAATCCTAGTCCCTTCTCCTCTTGGGGAGATGTTGGTGCACCCCATATGGCCACATTGTCGCTTCCAGGACTGACAATTGGTTTGCCTGCATGGCTTCTCTCAACCTCTGTCGTTCAGAACACCACTATTCCTGAACAATCAAATCAGCAATTAGACGAGTCCAGAGTTACCCACCAACCTTCTACTTCCTCTAATTCTTCCTCTCCTCCCTCCTCTTCGCTTGATGGGACTGGTAAAGCCAAAAGTCAAGTAACTAAGGAGAAGAAGGAAAAGAAGAAGAAAGAGAAGAAGAAGAAGGAGCCGAAAGCGAACGGGGGCAAATGAGTGTCATCTAACAAAAATCCACACTGCACCGACTAGGCCTAAATCGCCATGTGTCATTTGCAAAGGAGACCATTTTCACAGAGATTGTCCTTGCATCCCTCGGATCTTAAGGGACTGGTCTCCTCGTTTGCACAACCCAGTGTCATCAACCTCTGATGATCATGTTGAAAACACACCATCAACTAGTGAAAGTGAAGCCCCAGGACAAAAAGGAAAATATAGATTTCCTTGTAAACTGTGCGAAGGCGATCATGTCGTCCACCATTGTCCCTTCTTAGACGAGGCTAAAAGAGTTTTGGACGATCGTCCGGTTTCACCGTCACGACTTCCTCCTGGATATACAAAAACTCTTTCCGAGTCTGTCACCAGTTGAAAATCCGGCTGACCCGCTCAGGTGGTCGGCTGAAGCATCTATCATTGAAGATAAACCATCTGAATCCATACCAAACGAAAGTCAAAAGGTCGAGGCGGAAGTTGACCCGGTCTTGCCTTCAGAGGTTTCATCTTCAGATGATACAGTCACTGAAGAGAACAAGGATGACACCGTCCAAATTCTCTTCATAAGCACAGACTCCAACGAACATGGGGGCAATTTACCCGTTCCTTTACCGCAGGAAGGAAGTTCGTCAGAGTCGTACCCGGCCGTCTATTCGGTCCCACCTCCAAGCAACCTAGTTGTCTCCTTCGACTGGAATCAACTAGGCAGACCCCGTTTACTAGCTAGTATACCATTCCGAATTATTGTTCAAATATATAGAATGGTCATGGCTGGTACCATCATAGATGAGGGGGCTTCTGTGAGTATCCTTTCCTCAACTGCTTGGAAAGCGCTTGGTTCACCATCGCTTTTGCCTGAGATGAGAAATCTGACAGGCTTTGATAAAGGAACCAGTCGACTGTTAGGGATCCTTCCCAATGTGCCCATAACACTGAGAGGGAAAATCGTTCACATGAACGTGATGGTAGTTCAAGGACCCCTGGATTACAATCTACTCCTTGGACGACACTATATTTATTGCATGGGAGCAATTGTCTCCTCACTCTTTAGAGTAATGTGTTTTCCGCACGAAGGAAGAGTGGTCAAGCTCGTAGACCAGCTTTCATTTCCCGGATCACGCATAGCAAATAGTCATATACCATCCCTGAATGGTCTTTTCATGCAATAAATGTCTCAATCTCCAGTCCGTCCACCCGATGAGCGCGAGTGATTCGAGGGGACATGACTGAAACCCAGGGGGCATGCATCCTGGTCTGCTTCGGCAAGAAAACTTCGGGTATAAGGTAGGTTTCTGTGAGAGAATATGACCTCCGTACTCCCGTCCGTGATTGGAAGGGGGAGTTGGACTGGAACAAGATCCTCTTATCAAAGTTATGTCAGGGACGGTCACGCCATACCATCCGCTCACCTTTGTTTATTTCGGTAGACATCGCCAAAGAAGAGTTTTGTTTGCACTGCGAATAGAACAATCTTTGGGTAACCTGTAAGAGGTAGGCCTCTCTCGGTAAAACAAATGTTTTAACGGACTAAAGAAGGGGTAACCTTGAAACTCTATTTTATACCTGGGGGCATGCAAACCTTTTGGAGTGTAAGCGAAGAGCGACTATTTATTTTTTTAAATTTATAGGACCTCTAACCCTTTAAACTCGTAGGATTGGTCGTCTCCTAACTTGCATAAAGAAAGGATGTGGGGCAAAACTCTAAAAGTTGTCGTTTTTATATGAGACATTCTTATCATACGACTGGATTAATCGAGCAGTTTTAGCACATAGTTCAAGCTCGTTAAAAAATAAACATAAGACATGAGCAAATGTTTCCACCCGTGTTTAAGCTCGTTAAAAAATGAACTATTCCCCGATAAATAACCATCGTGAATGTAGTACTTCAGCCATTAAAGCCTTGGCCATGTTTGCACCTTCACCTCCACTTTTTCATTGGCTGATCATTCACCTCCATTTGATTGTTTACCCATTTTGAGGAACAGCTGCGAAGAGTGATTTCATTGGCCATCCTTGTGACACTGCCGTGATTGGAAAATTCCAAACCTTACCTGGAATCAGCTGCTACCCGTTTTATCACTCATTCCTCAAAAAACCTTCAACTGACTGAAATATGAAAAGATTGCCGAGTCCTTGGCCTTTCCAACTCGTTAAAGGGACAGGAAGTGCTATCCCTCCTCTAGATTTTAATCTTTTTGGACCTGAGGGATTATTACACAAAAAGATCGAGCGCTTGTTTTATTCAGCTCGTTAAAAGTATCGAAAATTCATCCTTTCTGTATTGTTTTATACTTTTTCGGACTTAAGGGATTAGATGACGAAAAAGGAATTTTGGAGTTTCCTTTACGTTCCTTTTCAGACTCTCTAAAATTGAAAAGGACCAAGTTATCTTTGTCGTTAAACTCGTTAAAAAGATTAATAGCGACAAACTTGTCTAGAGACGAGAATGAGTTTCACTATCGCTAGGCTCGTTAAAACATAGCGATGGGTTTGCCCGAAGGGAAAATTATAGAACAAGAATATGTTATCCTCCTCAAGCTTGACAAAAATAAAGAGGTACTGGTTAGCAATGACTAGGGAAAATTGGGAAGAAAACTCAAAGAAACTTTATTGGTAGCAAGTCGCTCTTGAACATGACACTTCCACTCCGTGTCCGAGTCGGGTTGGGTTGTTTCATTCACCGGTCACATCACCATGGTCACGCCATACCATCCACATTTGGGGTTAATGCTAGCAATCCATCACATCAGTGTCGCCGATATGTTCAAGAGAAGTCATTCAGAGAATTCACCTGTGTCTCACCCACTACCATACATTATACTCCATTCTTTCATGACTGCCACCCTGAACCTTATATCACCAGATCGTTTTCACCTCCATCAAAATCATTTGCTCCGTTCTGTGTCATTGATGTGGGATTCATTAAGGCCCTCCTGTGATGGATCACTTCTTGTCGACATCAGCTCATTATCCAAGAAGTTGATTTAGGAACAACCCATTCAGTACTTTGAAGCTTGCATGCCTCAATGGCAAGTTTCTCACTTCGGGCGACAGGTTTACATCAATGGCCTTCGACCGAAAGATTTTGCGTGGTGTTTGACGCCAAGTCCTTTATTCACACTACGTGAATTGTACTGCAGTACCTTGAGGGTCATTATCATTATCGGTGATTCCTCTTGTGCTTGTTAACGATTTACATCATTGACTGGTAATCAAGTGATGTCTTTCCATGTTCGACTTCAAAACATTTCTCACATGGATCGACTTGTACTTCGAGTGAAGATCAAACGAGATTGAAGACCCCGGATCTAGTTTCATCCATCAAGGCTGCGATATATATTCAAGGAAATAAAGACATTAAATGTACATCATTGCTGCACAGATAATCATCCACTCAAAAGGATGATGGCTCTACCAGAATCATCAGTCTACACTCAGACGATTGTCTGTCCTATGTACATGAAAATGAATTTATAAAGCTTAGCATGGGAATGCCCGCCTCAGCTAGATCATGAAAATAGTA
Organism: Pinus tabuliformis; assembly: GCA_031772625.1. NCBI lineage: Eukaryota > Viridiplantae > Streptophyta > Pinopsida > Pinales > Pinaceae > Pinus > Pinus tabuliformis. The sequence continues at coordinate 1,055,664,756 of CM062817.1, read as the reverse complement.
TGAATATAATGTATTGTATTGTATCTTATTACAGGTCTCCTCCCAGCATTGAAAGAACTTCGGATCCTCATAATAAAGCATTTCACCTGACACCAAAAGGTTAACGGCCTCATACTTTAGGGGGCAACTGTTATAGACATTTTTGGGCCCTACAACCCCAAGCATGAAATGTCCATAAATCAAGGGCTCCTAAGTCCCTAAAAGTGTTGTTCTAGCCCCTAAAGGAACAAGGTCAACAAATTACAGCTTCTCCTAGAAGTTCTCCATGAGAAACTGCTCAGAATTGGTCAAAACAGGATCATTTCAGCTGCTCCACTAGCTAGGTGCGTTGCATTGCACCTAAATACACTGTGAGGGTGTGTTGTGTTTCAAAAGTCCCTTCTGTGGGGTGCGATGGGCGAGAAATGACAAATGGCAGTGTCATTCCACGAGGTGGAGAGACAATGGAAGCTTCCAGAATCTTCTCCTGTGACACTTGCCTCACTGAATTCGACCAAGGATGAGTAAGGGGCCTTCAGTCTCCAAGTGGAAGCAAGAACTATCAGAGAGAAGACACTAATCAAATAACAAGCTGACTCATCCCCCTTACAGATATCTATATATGGATCCCTCATCCCAAAGATCCAGAGGCTGGAATTTTGCATATTGTAAGGAATTGTTGTTGGTTTTTTGAGACAAACATCAGATTGTTGGGTGATCTATGCTTTGTTTGAGGTGAAGAGGGGCTTCTTTGCTGGGAGGTTGATGCTGGGTCAGGAACCACTGGTTGTAACTCCTCCTAGATCTTTTCTTGTTTATCAATAAAAGCTATTTGAGTTTTCCTCCATGCTTTTGTATCATTGATGCTTGTTACATTTGTATGGTTAACTTAAATCTGATCCTAAGTTGTTTATGAATATAGATCCATGTCTTTGTATAGTGTTCTTCTTCTGTGATCTTACAAGTACTTTGTGAAGCTGGTCAAGTAAGGGAGCAGGTAGCTGGAGACTATCAAAGAAGAGAGGGATTGGATCAAAGGATTAGCACAAGACACAGGTTGGTTCTTTCTATTCCTCTCTATCTATAGTTCATAAAGGAAATACAAAAGCAGTTTTTCTCTGTTTGTTTCTAAGGCAGCTGTCACACCTTAGTGGGATAGAGCAGTTCTAAATAGACACTTTTCCCAGTAACACTAATGAATGCATGGTTTGAACTTGTAGAAAGGTCATGGTAAAAAGGGGCTTATACATGAGTCCAAAAGAAGCTAGCTTAAGACCAAAAGGGTAGAAGTAGCCAATATGCAACACAGTAGTACAACTTAACACATGGGAGTCTCGAGGGTATAAAGCCAAAATACAAGTGGAGAAGAAAAAGAATGCATCTTCAAAGCTAAGTCATGGTGAGAATAAAGAGGACTCTCGAGCCTAAGAAAAAAAATTAACATGGGTACCAAGTGACAATGAGGTACTATCTAGGGCACCCATGATAAGGTAGGCTCTACCACACAAGTTATGACACTTCTAAGCAATGAGAAGGTTTCATGTCACAGCTTGGTGGGGTCGATCCTGAGGCAAAAACAGAAAAGGAAACTGACAAATGCACAATGCAGGTGGGAAACCTAACCTATATGCTAGTTTGGAGAACCAAACCTGTTAGAGTAGATCAACCATAAAAATTCTTGAAGGAAAAGTCTTTAAAGTTATGTATAGATAAATAGCAACACTAGGCAAGAAGCTAATACATCCCATATATAAACTTCAGATACAAGCTATGTAATAGAATACAAAATTTGAAAATATGTACCTTACATATACAATATGGTACAGGGAACCACGCAGCCTTGTAGTTTACGCATAATAGTTCTTTGGGACAAACCCCTTATCGAACTCAGGCCAAGGACTCCTTTGGTAATTGAAACTCATGGCTTCAAAAAATTCCTCCTGCGAAGGCAACTCAACTTCCAAGAAATCATGAGAACTAGAAGGAACAAAAGAGGGAATTAAGGGGCCCCATGCCCCCATAGGAGAAATCACTTGATCAACTGTCAGGAGAAAGTCCTAAGAAGGAAAATAATAGTTCAAAGGATCCTTCTCAATAGAAATTGAGCATTCAAGATACAATGCCACATATTTCACTTGTGACGGTGCAGAGTCTACTTGAACACTTGGAACATACCAAGGAGTATTCTGAACTAAATTTGAATTAGGAGGGTGATTATCATATGCAAGTTGATCAATAGTGACAATACTTCCATTATGAGGAAAATACATCACTCAAAAGAGTGAAGACACCACAGCATTCATAGCATAGACATAATCATGCCAAATTAGCATATTAAAATCTAAAGGGAGACCAAACACCACCATATAAATTAAGAAAGTATTCCCACCTAATGTAATAGGCAATTGAGGAAGAACACCCATTCACCAAGTCTTCTATCATAGGCTAACACCTGACTATCAGCTACCAACAACTTTGGAGAAACCAAAGGTTTCCAATTCAAGGAGGTTATAATACTTGCAAAGGATCCTTCATCCACCATACATTGATAGACATTTGTGGAATTAACTCTAACCCTTATTTGGAAAGGTGCAATAGAAGGAAGACGAGGCTTAACAATATTGTCTCAATCAAAGGAGACACTCCTAGAACTTGGAGGGGGTACACTAGATGACATCGGAATGACCCCTAGACTGGAATAATTTGTACTAGAAATCAAGAAGACTTTGTTTTTAGGAACTTCACCCCTCAAAAGAGGAGTGGAATCATCCAAATATTTCACTATCTTGACAACTTGATCAACCAATGGTTGACTAGATTGTTGAGAAACTAGAACAGATTCAGAAGTATAAGAACCTTCATACTTGGACCATAACCTTTGTACCACTGAAATACCAGGGCACAAATGAGTAATATGGTCTCACTTACATATCTTACAAGGGAACTTAGGTTTAAATATTCTACACCTATGTTTCTAATCAACACCCATTCCCCCAACATGACTAACAGTGGTTGGTGGAGAATCTCCAACATGACTTGTAGAGGTTAGTGATTCTTTCTTGAGAGAGAACCTACTTGCTTTTAGTCCAACTACCCTTAGAGAATAAGTCCCACGGCAGCCTTAATAGACTTATCTTAGTCCATGCATTAAGTTCCAGGGACTTGTTCCCCCAGTCCTAGTCATAGAATCAGGTGTGTCAATAGAAATATGACTCATAGGTAGGTGACCCAGTGCTATTATGACTTGCAGTGACTAGAATTACGCCCCCAGCATGACTTTCAGTGGTTGAAGGCTCATCTCCAACATGACTAGCAGAGGTTGGTGATGATTCATGGACAAAACTATTATTCTTCTTATTCTTCCTCTTTCTATTCTTTTTAGATTTATTATTAAAATATGGAGGATAAAGAGGAAGCCTAGATTTCTCTTGTGAAGAAGATGAACAATTAACACCCATTTGATGTCCTTGAAATAAAGCATTCATCTGAGAAAATTCAAGAACATTTTGAATATTCGGAGTGGCCCACAACTAAATTGGTAGTCCAACATTCAATCCAAGAATATTCAAAGTGGCCATCAGGTGTGTACCAATGTTTCCAAAGAAAGGCAAAGCACAAGGATCCCCTTTTGGAGGGGTCCCTTGGTTGACCTCCACAGGAATATTGGACATACCCAAATTACACGTAGATCCTTCCCTTATTGGATTGTTCAAATGACTTTTCAAGGAAGAGAGATGCACAATCAAACCTTTTCCATTAATGAGCAAACTGCACAATTTCAAAAGAGAGATCAAAATCCTTTTAATACCAGTCGATTGGTTGGTCATTCACTCAGAATAAAAGGTCCAAAAGTGACAAGACAAATCCACCTAAAGCTAGCTAAATATAAAGGGAAAATAGAATTGCACTATAAAGTCCTAAAGATACAACCAAGAAAGAAAATTCTAAGTATTTCCACTCTGGGTTATTAGGACTGGACATCAAAATACAATAAAGTGAAGTAAAGGACCTCCCAAAGGTAGTTTGGGATGATAATGACCAAAGCCTACTAGTGAAGGTATCAGAAGCAGTCACGCTAACCTCCAGACAATAACATTTTCTAGTGCAAGTACACAAGCTTCACAAGGGCACCCTCCAAAAGTACTATGAAAGTGATGCAATGTTTGCCTCAGGTACCATGGGCATTCCCCCCCACAGTCACTTGTGTGTTCCCTAAGAAATAAAACTAAGGTCATCAGTCTATAATAAAAAATCGAGTGGAATAGTCCGGGGCGCGAGATCCAATAAGTAGGAGAGGGGGTATCTCTCTTTCCTTGTCTTCACTTGTCCTCGTTCTTAACTCATGTGTTAGAAGAGCTTTCTCAAACAACTTAACCAGACTGGATTTGCACTGTTTAATCACTTCTATGTCTCAATTTAGAGTGGCCTTGGAGAGATTACTCTCCACACGCCTATTCCAAGGCCCTAAATTCCCTAGACTAGTTGATGTATCTATGACAAAAATAAAGTCTAGTTCATTTTAATTGAGTGCTTATTTTAAGTGGTTGTTATTTATGACATAGGGAAACGAAAGTGTAACTGATGGTTTTTGACACGAAAGACATCAATAGAAAACCTAGCTACATGAAAATGCAACTCTTTTTCTTCAATGAAAAGTGATTTCTACAAAGGTTTTATGGGGAACTTAATAAAGTAAAAAAAATAATTGCATTCACACATTTGGCATCTATCGAAAGAGACTAAAATGCCTAAAATAAAAACTACCTTAATGAATACTAAAGTGCCTAAATGCAAGATTCTATGGAATGGTCTAAAGAAACAAATGTGTTCTTTCAAATACAAAAATCCAAAATTTGACCAACAAGGAGAAACAAATATCCAAGAAAAGATCTCCCAAACGAAGAAAATTTCAACCTCAAACAAATATTTTCACACTCGTTGATAAGCCAAAAAGACAAAAAAACCAAAAACCAAAGAAAAGAAACGCAAAAAAAAAATGTTTTTTCTCTTTTTCTTTTTAAGGACTTATAACAAAAGTTTCAAGAAGGCAAAGCAATCCATCACTTCAAGATCAAAATCAAGAGAAAAGACTCCAAACTTCACAAGACATAAACAATCACCAATATGGAAAGACTAAAGTGAATAAGAGACTAAAACACTTGAACAACTTGATCTCAAATATACATAAAAGATTCAGAAAGACATAAAGATTTCAAAGAACCAAAATCCCTCACTAAACCAAAATTGCTAAGACCCTTCTCAAATAATAAAAAATAAATTGAATCAACTTCAAGAATGCAAAGCAAAGCAATGAAAATATTGGATCATAAGAAAGTTGAGAACCAACTCCTTGTTCCAGAAACATAGAACAGTCAGGCACTTCACCAAAAAGGTCTGAAGCCCAAACTTAGATTGCAAAAAACTTCAAAAAATTGAAAACCCTATATTGACAAAATATTTTTGCAAAAAGAGACAAAGAAACTAACACCAGCAAGAAACAAGACTAGTCCAGATTGCAAATAACCTCAAAAGAGCAGGAAAACCAGGCTACACCCCTAACTAAAGGAAAAATTTTGAAAAATTCAAAATTTTCCAAATATACGCGACTATGTAATGGTAGATCCGCAGGTACATGTGACTTTTTCTGAAGAAACTAGCATATACACGGGTTTATTTGGAAGAAAACACATGTGTACGCTTTTGTATAAAATAAAAAAACGCATATATGCAGCAAAAATAGGGAAAAATAAAAAAATACAGACTTGGTCCAGAAGATCAAATTGATTGCCCAAACTACAAATGAGTCAACAATACTAGAAAAATCAAGAAACAAGAAAGGAAAGCCCATATCAAGGAAAAAACAACCTTTCTAGGAAATATGAGACTGTATTTCCCAAAGGAGTCGCCAGCTCTGTTGGTGAGAAAAACTTCCCTAAGGTAAGGGTTGACAACCTCAACAAATCAAAAGAAGATTATCAACAAGAAGCATGCATTCAAGCAAGCAAACTATATAAACTACTAAAGTTGGGTTTGAGAGGAGTACCCGTAGATCCTACATTTGATGTCAATCCCGTAGGGTCCAAAACCTTTGATTCTTCCAAAGTGATCAGACCTGCAACATAGTTTAGAGAAGCATATATAGCACATAGTACAAAGTGCATGCATAATAAACATGTTAGATCATCAATCATAAATATATAAACCATGATATACTACACATGAATCATAAAAAAACATGAGATCATAACATATCAGGAACAAGACAAATCTTCTTTATTGATATTAGCAAATAGTATTGGAAAGATACAACCTAATCTGACCACAACACCAACGAAACCTTCCTCTGGATCTGTCCAGCCTAAGCCTCAAATATCTCCTCTCAATCATGTGAAAAAGGATGCCATATAATGGAAGATGAGCATATATGCAAGGAAACAAGGGTTTCCTACGACTGGGATTGCAGGAGGCACAAGGAAAATCAGACTTTATCTGGGGACAAAAAGGTCTATAATGTCAATATCCTCTCTCCTTCTATGATTGGGCATTCCCATGAGGTGTATAAATACCACCATAAATTAGTTGATTCAGTTAGGCCACAGGCTCCTGTAGGTGGGATTTCGGTGAAACACGTAAACCTTGCCCGAAAAATAGGATATATGTTTTTTTTTTCATAGTTTAAATTATGTACGGGGATTTTGTATTATGGTACCCATGTGTGTACGTGATTTTTAAAGGGAAAAATCATGTATGGAATTGAAAAATATTATTTTTTAATAAATGAACAAGTCTGAACGGGAAAGGGATGCCCAAGGCCATATCCGAGCATCAAAACAACAAGAGTGTTGAATGATGCTATAACAATCCACTCTTGATGGGAGGATGAGCTCAAGGGATAAAAGGTGAAATCACCAAAGTAGGATCAAATAAGATTCTAAGTTCTTATTCAAGGTAAATGGTTGTAACAACTCTTGGAAGCTTTTGGAACAGGAAGCTTCAAGATTCTTTTCATTTTTCTTGAATTTCTAGAATCATCACACCCTGAGCAAGGGACAACCTACTATGATCAAAGCAGGTGCAGAACTGAGCAACCTGGTTCTTTACATAGATCCCTAAAGGGCCAGGGTGAGTCGGGCCTTATAAGCACTAGAATGAAGCAATCAATGTCAGAAACTCAGGGATTTGGGAGAGCCATGCTTAGAGATTTTTGCAGGGATGATGACAAGGTGTTCATGGATGTTAATTGATCTAAGTTGTAGGCTTATTGACTAGATTTGACAAAATGGCCTATAACATTGTCCATTGAAAAGAAATGGGGCATTCCCATAAAATACCAATGCTTGCAATATGAAGGAAAGGTCCTTCATGACTTATCTATGCGGAAAGAAACCAATATATCTAGAACTCAACAAGAATAATGAATTCCAAACTATATGGAAGTGATCATGGTCCTAGTACATCAAATGGAATAGTTGTACCTTTTAATGAAACAATTCAGGGTGGGCATCTTTTGTTTTGCAAAACAACCCCAAATTGTTCCAAGTCTCTATATTGTTAACCAAATGGAACATGCCCCAATTTTGAAGGCTTATAACATAGAGGTTTTCACTCTTTTTTCTACCCTCCAAAAAGGGAAATCATCTGTATATTTAATGGATTTTTGCGTAAACCACAATCTCTTACCCAATGGATATTCTCATTTTAGACACCAAACTGCAACATACACCTATGTTCCAAAGGATTCTCATTATCCAATTTGAAACCCAAAAGGGCATAGATTTTGTTCTTTAGGAAGGGCCATGGTTTTGGGGAAATGCAGGTTTATTTATCAGCCCATGGTTTCCAGAGTTTGATGCCTCATTAATGGTGGCATTTCCATGTTGTTTTGGGTGAGGCTTCCAAACCTACCCCTTCCCTTTTAGCACCAAAAAGTTCTTGAAGATATAGGAAATGTATTGAGAAAGTTCAAAAGAAGGGATATGGAAAGAACAGAAAAAGGTCTTTTCACCTTTGCCAAAATATGTGTGGAAATAGATCTGAGCTTCTAGATCATGTAACTTTGAACCACAAAAACTTTCAGTGGACCCAAAATTTAGACTATGAAAATACGACATTATGATTTTGCAAATGCTTTCGAATCGGTCACCTACAAAATACTTTCCCGCAAACAAAAAATCTGCAAAGAAGAAAAAGAGGCAAGCCAGTCGTCCGAAAGGATGGAAATTTTCAGATTCGTCCACTTATGAGGATGAATAAGAAATTAAATAGAGCCAGCAAGACCAACATGACATAGATAATATGACTCCCTCTAGATATCAGTGGGAAAATTTTCCCTCGCCACCGATAAGAACAATTATACAGATTCAACAGGTCCCTATCTTGGATAGTTTGCAGACTTCAAATGGTTATGGACGTACAAAAATATCCCATGTTTCAGAGAGCTCTGATTCTAATAAAGAAATTTCCCAAGTTTTCATTCAAAACATTTTGGAAATGGTTCTTATAAAACCAGCTCCAAATGTTTGGCACAAGGTGCAAAAAAAGAAGGGAAAAAAGTTTGGTTAATGTATGTTTTCTATGGTTGCTCCTATATTTTGTCCATCATTTTTGTTTAGTTTCCTTTTTCTTTTTAGCTTTGGGTCGAAAGGATTTTTATCTCAGGAATTTTTTATAGCATATGCAAAATATAATTGTATTTATCTTTGATTAATAAAATTACACATCATTTTCCACAGAATAATAATAGTAATAATGTTGGCTTATATGGGCTTGACCCAGGTTCGGAAGAATTATTTAGCTAAACAAATCCCACAGCTACCAGCCCTTTCAGCAACAATCCGTGAAGTGCAGACTGAGGTCTAACCCGAGGTAGCACGGGAGGGTGCTGGAACCAGGTTTCCACACCCTGGGGATGCCTTAGATGTGGTTTGGGGCTCGCGTGTTGTTCTACAGCTTTGCACTATGCTAGATCCACGCAGATCGGAACACCTTTACCGCGTTTATTACAGATTGAATCACTTATTACTGGTCTGATCTAGTTAAAATGGTATTTAAGCAAACATTTATTACTTTTGGTTATTTCACGCATCAAGATTAATCTAGTTTACATGAATTCATTCGTAGTAAATGCAAAAATCATAACAATTCATTTGTCATAAAAGAGTACAATCACAATCAACACAGAATTCAGAAGAAACTTATCTTTATTATCAATCTTCAACAATACATCCAGATCCACCCTGCACACTCAGCTACAGGGGTCCACACACACAGCTGCAGATTTTCCAGGCCTCTACGCACATAGCTGCAGAGCCTCTACCTTCTACCCTACTCCCTCTACTCAAACCTACAGACACTTTCAAGTTATTTCCTTTCAGAACCCATTACATTCCATCTTTTTCCAGAACTACTTTTCCTCGTAGAGCCTCACTCTATTTATACTTTCCCTTGGCCCGCGGTCCCTCCGCAGGTCGACTCTATTACTATTTCTTTACATTATCTTTGGGCGGACTACCCTTTTGACTCCACCTACTATAGTTCGCATTCTGCACTTTCCGCGGAGTCTTTTACCCTGATATTACCCAAAATTCCAGGCTTCGCACCCCATACTCGTTCTGTGGGGCTTGCGCTACCCAACAGTCCCATAACACAATTATCATGACTTGTCCTGAGTCACTTAGCTGGTGCGTCCATCTTTGTGCGAAGGTCGTTTAACAAGTTTTGCGCTATACGTGTCTCTTCAACAAATTTTGCGGCGGTCTATTGTACCAGTGCCACTTGGGTCGCTAATGTATCTGTGTCTAATGGATTCACTTGTTCAGAATCACGAGTTGCCTGCATCTGTGCTATCTTACACTCCATCATTACATAAATGGTAAACGCTTGATCGATCCATGGCTGAATGTGGTCTTTAAGTTCTGCCTCCTTTTTTCTTGCCACATCCATTTAGGCCTTGAGAGCCTAAGCTTCCCTCATCTTAGCTAGCCATTGTGTGATAGTGACCATTTGTGCCTCTTCGTGAGCTATATCATAGGCCTTCTGCAACGTGCATACCTCAACTTCAACACACTAAACGGTGGGGTCCTCCTGTAGATATGTAAGTAGGCCAATGGACTAATCCAAAAGTCCTGAATATTCTCAGGCCGTGCTTCGCATGCTTTCCATGCCTTCTTGAATTTCCGCGCAACAGTGTCTGTCATCGAGCTGGGGTTGCTATGCCTGGAGCCAAAGCTCTGTAATCTATAGGGAAAGCTCTCCTTGTGCTTTTGCAGCCTCTTCCTGGACCATGAAAACTTCTAGGGCCATGGGTTAAACCTTGGTCAGAGTTGGAATATCCTTAGGGATAGCTACCCTCGGAGCTATGCGGCATGCTTCTGTGATGGCTTGTTCGACGTTCCTGTAACGCTCGACCCAGATAGCGTATTGAAGATTGACCTGTTCAATCTCATCTTTCTGCTCCTGTAAAGTGTAGAGGGCATGACCTTCCCTTGTGTGGAGTTCACTAGTGAGCCCCTCTTGTAATTGAAAATGTATGCTACCAGGTACGGTGGTCAGATCTAAATCCCAACTACCCTCATCACCAGGTCTTGTGAGCAGCGGCTGGCAATGTTACAGTGTTCGGTGTGGGTGTGCTCATCAGTGGCTCAGTCATACCTATGTTGTTGGCAAGGTGAAACTTCCCCCAAGATTGTGCCTGCAATGTTTCCACTTGCTTCTGGATTTCCCCCAACACAGTTGTCTGTTTTGTAAGTAGAGCAGGCAATGCAGAGCTTGCTGTGAATTCGTTCTCCACCCTTGTTATTACTTTGGACTTTTTCCTCATACTTAGTTGTTATAGGGAAATCTAGTGTCCACTCGGAGCTGCTAGTCCCACTAAGACTGGTAGCTATCTTAGAAACAAACAAACTAAAACTACTTTCATTTTCCTTTATGAGAAGTAGATAAGAGGGGAATGAAGGACACCCACCTCAGTCTTGCACTTGGTTCCTTGCCCGATTCCTCTCCCTTCTGACAGATCCTTGTTGCTTCTCCTTCGTCTACCCAGCTTCAAAGAGCACCTATGGAATCAAAGCAGCATAATACTATCGAAGAACAGAGATCTACAATCATAAACAATATAGGACCAAATATAAATTGACACACAAATGCATATATCATCAAACATACAAGAATGTGGAGGAAAACTTGAATATCTTTATTAATATCAAGAATAGCAAAGAGGATTACAACCAATTTTTCTGACCCAGTGTCATCCTCCAACATGAAAGCCCTTCATTCACTTCATGAAAAGCTTAGATCACCAAACACTATGATATTCTACCAAGAAACCAACAACACTTCCTTACAAGATACAAAATTCCAGCCTCTAGATCTCTGGGATGAGGGATCCATATATAGATGATTGTAGGGGGGTGAGTCAACTTCTAGGATTTTGATTAGTGTCCTCTCTCTGATAGTTCTTGATTCCACTTGGAGATTGATGATCTCCTACTCTTCCCTGGGCGAATTCAGAGAGGCAAGTTTCATAGGAGAAGTTTCTGGAAGATTCTATGATCATCCACCTCGCAAACTATCTCTGCCATTTGTCCACTCTCGCCCATCGCACCCTACAGAAGGGCTTTTCAGTATGCATCGCACCCTTTACATTGGGCAGGAGGAATGCAACGCACCCTTAGCATTGAGCAACCTGTATGGTCCAGTTTTGACTAGTTCTGAGCAGTTTCCTGTGGAGAACTTCTAGGAGATGATGTAATCAGCTGACCTTGTTCTTTTAGGGTATGGAATAACACTTTTAGGGACTTAGGAGCCCTTGGTTTATGGACATGTATGATTGGGTTTGCAGTACCCAAAAATGTCTATAACATTAGTGGGTCCTCCCATCGCGACCGCTTGACCTGTTCTCTAGGAGCCTGAGTGTCTCTCTCCTATGTTGGTTCCAATTCCTGTGCTACCGAAGTCTCTTCAGCTGGAATGTTTTGGGAAACCCCTTGTTGCAAAGCAAGTTGTTGTTCCTGTCGTGCTTTTTCTACCAGATGCTGGCAGCAAGTTGTTATAGGATGCCCTTGTCCGGAGCATGCCATTCGAGAGGCCATTTTTCCAAAACCCCATAGATTGCTTCGTTCGATGTGATGAATGGAAGTGTGGTCCAAGTTTGGTTTAGGTTCTTTCACACTCAGATGTACACATGATGCATGTCAACTTTAAACTCGGCCATGCTTTGGAGATTATTGTAGATTGTGGGAGACATGCGCGGTCAACGAGCAATTCGGATATGTATTTGTTCTGCCATGGAAGTCCAAAATGCTCAAATTTCATAAACCCTTGTCACGTCCCTTTTTTAGCATAGCGCCATAAAGCGTACGGCCTTAGGTAGGTCATATGTAATGCTATGGAACTGGCTATCCACTAGCAGCGTGCTTGTTACCAAAAATATTGACAGAAGCAACCAAGCATAATGAAATGTCTTACCTTTGTCTTATGCTTCTCGGCAGTTGGTCAAGAACTCTGTGCATAAGAACTGTGCCCAATTAAATTGTACCCCCTGGACGCATTGCCCGGCCAGCGCAATGACAGATGCGGGTACCTCGTCTACACAGCACTTCCTCATGAGTTTTCCCTTGAGGAGTTGTGTAGCCACTAGGATGGCTCGGTCGTTGATGCTAGCTATGACATATCCGCACTTTCCTTTTGTCAGCTTGTACCGCATCTTCATTGTTTCGGCGAGGCCGACCTCGATGCTAGTTCCTGCGGTGTTAGCGGGGTCATCTCCTTGCAGTGGTAGAGGTGGATTAAATCAGTTGTGATCGGAATCGGCTCTTCCAACCATAAGAATCCATCATGTATAAGGCAGAGAAGTTGCCAAATCACAAAGGCCGTAATCGTCGCGCGGTGGTAGTGAGGTAGCCATCGGAGGTTGAGGATCCCGGACCTCTCTATACCCAGCAGCCACACCCATGGTAACAATTTGTCTACAACCAATTCAAGGAACTTCTCACTGTCGGCCAGATCCCAATCTTAAAATTTGAGGGTCGAAACATGTCCCCACAACGAGCCTTCAATCTTTATATCATCCAAAAGAAGAGGGGTCTGAAGTTTGGCTTTCGCTCCATCTAATTCCTTTGGTATCTTTGTTGACCCTGTCCATGGAGACAGATATGGGGGAAATGATGGAATTTGGAAAGCATCTACTTCGTCCTCATTGATCTAGTCAAGGAGATCCTAAAGAGCCTCGTCCTCTTCCTCGTTGTCTATCGAAACAGCTTTGCCCTTATTAGCTGCAGCTTGCTTGGTGAGCCGCAGTGAGGCTCATATTGTGCGGGTATTCTACTTCGTCTTCTGTCTTCGTGGTGTTCATGGGGATTTTGGAACCTGCTGTTCCCGGCCCGCGCCTGCTAACTCTTCCTAATTCAAATGCATTTCTTTGGTGAATCGTGCTCAGGTTCTGGCCATAGGACGCAGGGGTTGATTTGTGGCCAGATGTATACTGATTGATCCTAATATATAGGGCCAATGTGCCTGTACACTCCCACAGTCATAAATTAATACTGTCACTTTGAACAGTATCGTACCAACGTTCCCTCGAGTGATCTTAATGAATCCACCTCAGAACTTTCATCTTAATGATTCGCCGCCCGCTCCTTCCTATCGTACCCTAACATCTCTGTTATGGAAAGGAGTGTTAACGCTTATCTTTTGGCTGGGCTGCATGGTAGCGCAACCCATCACTCACAGTTGCAATTGAGGAAACAAGGTAATGTAGGTAGAACTGGGTACGCTATATCGGCTTCCTGAAAAAAATTTTAAAGTCCCGCTTCCTATTTCAGCTGCTTTGGGTGCTGATACTGTGACCTTAACGACTAGTCAGGTGTCCACACCATCGGTGCAGATCCGTACTATCCCTACCTCCTTGTGCTGCGGGCATCGTCCGAGCACTTGGTTAGCTAGGGTTTTGCGCCATGGATGTGTGTGATGTCTTGATAGCCTGGTCCCCTCTGGATTAGTTCTAGTAATATTCCGTGAGGGTTTGAGTCATCTTCGGTGAAAAAGGGTTGAGCTTCTATAAGCATTACGGTGTGATATCCTCCTGAATTTAGTCCTTTCTACCAAGCTTTGATCTCCGGATCGTACCTTAAAGGTGTTGTCAGTACGGGGCTGGTAGCTACCTAGCTTCTTCTGGTTTTTCTTCCATTTCCTAATGCAAAGCCATCTAGGTCACAGTGCCTGCAGCCTCCAAGCAATTCGTGTTATCGCAGTGCCGCAATGTATGTCATCCCTTGGGTTTTCGTGGATCTTGAGGATAGCTTCTAGTGATTCATTTTGTTGCGGGTTGCTCTTCTTTGTTTTCTAGCTACTGGTATTACCGTGTGTCCCCGACCTCCATGCTTTAGGTTATGCTTAGTCGCGCCTACCTCCTTTGTCGATGTCCTAGATTTTCAAGATGCGAATACCTTCGGCGCATCAGGTTTTGATTTCATCAAGACCACTAGTTCTCTAGAGAATTTTGCAAATGACACGGCAACTCCTACTACCACCATTTTGTTACAGTTCAATGTGGTTACTTCATGCAGTCGATTTTTCCATCGTTCAAACTCTTCATCTGAATCTTATGTGTAAGAGCTATCACGATCCCATGAGAGTCGTCCATCCGTAGTTGGGTTCACTCGGTCCTCATTTTGCATGGTGAGCTAGTAGATGCAGTCTAGTTCCCTGTTACTATTGTCGTTACGCACTGGTTCTGTATAGCGGGCACCTTCAACTGGATCCAAAGGAATGACTACTCGGAGTGCATTCTTTTCGAAGATTATTTTCCGCTTTTTGAGGTTAATGATTCCATTCATGTCTATTGCCCAGTCTATTCCTAGTAGTGCTGGATAGGGGTTACTGTTCTCCATGATTTCTATGACTTCAAAATTAGCGTGTGTGCGGGCACCATTGATATCTACAACAACTCCTTCCAATCTTCTCATCGGCGGGAGCTTTTGTTGGTTTGCCAATCGTAATTGGATCGAGGACCATTGCAGTGTAGGCCTGCCCATGCGCTCCCAGGTATGTTTTGGTAGTACATTCGCATCAAAACCCAAATCTAAGATGACCTCATCCATCTCGTAATCGCCAATCTATGCAATCAACCGCATCTCCTGTCCAGTGCGTAAGATGTGTTTGCCAATTTCCAAATTATGCGTGGTTCGTCTGCCCCTGCCATCTAGTTCTTAATTCTTGTAACCCTTTCACCGCGTTGGCATCCCGCAGGAGCTTCATACAGGTTTCTAAAAAGGCAGTTACCAAGGAATTATCCTGTTGTAGGTCTGATTGCTCCTTATTACCCAAAGTCGATGCTTTTGCAAAAATTTTCTTAGCCTCCAAAAAGGTTTCCTTTTCTTGCACCAAATCAAATTCTGGTTGCTTTGCGGAGGCCTTATGAACCCACGTATCCTCTTCTGGATTCTTCCCCTTATCTTCCCCAGTAGCTGCACCTCTTTTGAGCATCATGTTTATGTTGGGGCCTTTAGTGCAGGGTTCACATCTAGATGTTCTGGGTAGGACTAGCTGGGAGCACTGCTTTCTCCCTTAATTGCGCGAGCAGCATAGGGCAATTAACTGCATTGTGATCAAATTGGTAGCATGAAGAACAACAGGTTCTAGTAGGATTCATACAATCCTGCACGTAATGTCCCTTTTCACCGCAATTATAACAGATCAACTGTCCATGGCCTCATCCGAACCCCCATCCTCCACGCCTTCGTCTGCATATTGGGAATTCCCCGCGCACGAATGGTGCAGCCGGGTCGTGTCTGCGCGTCTCTATTTGCATCGTATATGTAGGGGGTCGATCCATCAACATGCGGAAATCTCTCTCCTCGTGACCCATTGTTCTGCAAAAGTTACAAAATAAGTGTTGAGGAGGTTGTCGTATGTTCGGCAATAGGTAGAAGTTGTCTGTCGCATGCTTTCCCCCTACCTGGAAAATCGCACACCAAAGTTGGGAAATCGCACTCGGTCCCATCTGTACCTCTGGTCGCAACGTTGTTGGCCCCCCTGTTGCCGCAAAATTCACTGCAACCGGACAGTGATCCTTATCGTGTCCTTGGCTTCTACACGACCCCCACCATACTTCTTCCTAGACTTCTGAGCGTAGTGCCTGGTCTTGTTTTAACTTCTCTATTTCCAAACAAATTTTGGACCTGCGCTTGGATTTGTTGAACTCCCAACCCTAGGTCCTATATTGGGGTTTCATGCAACCGCATTGCTGCCTGCTTCTGCTTGGGTTGAGATCTTTTGTTGTGACAAAGCCGATTTCAGATATGGAATTAACAATGCGATAAACCAAGCGCAGAGTTGTGCATCCATCAAGGTCATGTTGGCTTCGCAAATAATGCTTTTTAACCTCTGATCCAGATCCCACGGGGTCTCACCAGGCATCATCATGATTTCTTTGAATCCTACAACCAACTGTGACTTCGATTTTGGCTAGTTGAACTCCTTTTTTAACTCCATGTAGATGTCCACTATTCCCACCGTTGGGTTGATGCTCGAATACTTCATATACCATGTTAGCGCTCGGTCTTGCAGTTTGCTGACTAAGACGGCTTTCTTGATATCATCATTCATGATGTACTGCGTGTTCCATACTGAATTCAACACAAACCAAAACTTTTCCAGATCTTCACTTCCTGCTCCCTTGAATATTTGTAACTGGATGGCGCTCGCCATTACTACGGTCCTAATCCTTCATCGCTCTTTCCTCTAGCGTCCTCGCCTTTCACACCAGACACCCCTTAAGTAGATCTCGGTCCCGACAACGGAACCATTTGTTGGCTTTTATGGGCTTGACCCAAGTTCGGAAGAATTATTTAGCCAAACAAATACCACAGCTACCAGGCCTTTCGGCAACAGCCTGCGAAGCGCGAACTAAGGTCTCACCCGAGGTAGCAGGGGAGGGTGCTAGAACCAGGTTTCTGCACCTCGGGATGTCTTGGATGTGGCTTGGGGCTCACGCGTTGTTCTGCAACTTCGGCTACGTGAGATCCGCGCAGATTGGAATACCTTTTTCGCATTTGTTATAGATTGAATCACTTATTACTGGTATGATCTAGTTAGAACGGTATTTAAGCAAACATTTATTACTTTTGGTTACTTCGCGCATCAAGATTAATCTAGTTCACATGAATTCATCCGTAGTAAATGTAGAAATCATAATAGTTCATTTGTCATAAAATATTACAGTCGCAATCAACACAGAATTCAGAAGAAACTTATCTTTATTATCAATCTTCAACAATACATTCAGATCCACCCTGTGCACTCAGCGACAGGGGTCCGTGCACACAACTGCAGACTTTCTAGGCCTTTGTGCACACAGTTGTAGAGCCTCTACCTTCTACCTACTCCCTCGAATCAGACCTACAGATGCTTTCAAGTTATTTCCTTTCAGAACCCATTACATTCCATCTTTTTCCAGAACTACTCTTCCTCATAGAGTCTCGCTCTATTTATACTCTATTACTATTTCTTTACATTATCGTTGGGCGGACTACCCTTTTGACTCCACCTATTATAGTTCATGCTCCGCGCTTTCCGCAGAGTCTTTTACCCTAATATTACCCAAAATTCTGGGCTTCGTACCCCATACTCGTTCCACGGGGCTTGTGCTACCCAAAAAATAATTATTTATATATATTAATTTTTGAAAAAATATTTATTTTTACATTTCAATCTAACATTATTTTTAATGTATAACCATTGAAATATAATGGATGGGTATATTTTATATATATTTTCAATATCAACATTAAACTATCTTTATCTTGTATTCGGGCCACTTGGCACAAAGGTGGTTGCCTCCCCCACGACAAGGTCATCCCCTTTGACGAGGCATACTGAGATAAGATAGATGAGATGAAACTGTTAAAGGAGAGGGAAGACAAGAGACATCAATTCACAAAACCTATAAGAAACACAATAGTAAAACTTACAAAAAAGCAAACTCTGAGGAGTGTAAAACAACAACCCAATACCATGCACGAAAACACATATAAAGTCTATGTAGAATCATTCATGGGGTGTGATTGTTTGAGGCACCTTCCTTCACCCCCTGAACTGGAAAATGAAAAGGCGCCTATCCATGGACGTCAGAGATCCAACACACCGACTTTTCACCTTTCACTGAGGCCAAAGTTTAGGCCCCCCAGAGGAGCGTATTGCATCTCAGGACAACCCCTCCCTCCAATTGTAGTAAAATCATGGAACAGAAGAACTCGTAAACCAGGGCGAGCCTAATTATAAGTCCAATTATAAGTCAGCTGGGCACCCCAATTCTAAGGGCGAAAATAGAATTATAGGGGAATGACCTTACTCCGAATAGCATACACAAGCTCTAACGCCTCCACACAGTTTTCATCTCTTAAGTAGAAATTGCAGGCGGGAAGGCGAAAAGGAACCCCAGCCATTTGCATTCCAGGGTCCCATGGATAATCCCGGACTTCAGTATCACACCACCCCCAGCAATCCCAGGTGACTACCTCTCTACTCACCCAAGATCTTGACCTCGGTGAGGCATCTTGGGACTCAGCTCCACTTTTCTTCACGCAACCCAAATTCATCTCCTTAAACTACAAAATGAAGGAACTACCATTGTAGGTCTTGTATTTATCGACTAAGCATGCGAGCAGGGTCTCCACTCGCGGGCAATTAGAATTGATCAAGTTTATCATGATGATATAAAGGCACATGGAAGTCGGACATGCTCCTGTGACAATTTAACTATCAAATAACAATCTTGAAGTACACCTCATCTGAAAGAAATTAACATAATCTTAATCTAATACCTACTATTTTAAATTATAAAAACAATAATATTACTTTTAAATTTTATAATTAATTAGCTAAATAATTATTTAAAATAAAATTATTATATATGAGAAAAAATTACACTTTCAACTATTCAATAATTATTTTTCTAACTCAGCCATTCAAAACTGGTAAACAATCGAATACCCAGTAATAAATAATGAAGAAAGAAAGTAAAAAACACACACAAGCTTTATAATTAATTATTTAAACTATAACATAAATGACATCCTAACAATTTATATATAAATACTATTAAAATTTAATTCTAACAGTATTAAATTTGCAATGCCCTCAACTATTTTTACTTTAAATTATAGAGTTTGTATAAAAATTGTAGATTAATGGTTTATGTAAATAAAGAGTGCATGGCCAAATCTAACATTTATATTAAAAATAATAATGTTCACAGTCATGTTTATATATAAATTTATATAAATAATTTTATACGCAACGGGTTAATTCAAAATTAATTTTATATATATATATATATATATATATATATATATATTTTTAATAATGATTTGAAAAGTGAATAAAAAATGTTATTTATATTCAATATTATTTAGATTATAAATTAATTTTAAAGTATTAAAATAATCAATAACTTCTAACCTGACTAAACTCCAAAATCTACTTGGTGGCATAATTGATTTTGAGTCGTTAAAATTTTGAAATTTGTAATCTAAATGTTTTATAACTGCAACTTCAAAATAATATCTCCTCCCTAGTATTTCAAATCAATAAATTGAAAATTGAAACTATTAATTGATAGTTATAAAATATTTACCAATAGTTTGTGGACAAAGGTTTGTTTCTCTATCAGTTTCTATTGAGATGCGGTTTAAATATGGACACATCTAGTTGATCTATGTGTTGACATTTTCCTCAAGCAATGTGGATACGTAAGTGTTAACTTGCAACATTAGTAAGTAATGTGCAAGCTAGCAAATAGACAAATGGTATATCACTTGCTAAGTTATAGATTAGTTCCTACTTAGTACTAGTTCCCGGTTCCTCTATGTGTTTGTTTTGGTCACTATATTGACAGTGAAACTATAATGCTTGGTTTGGTAATTAGGTTGACAATGAACCTATAGAGCATTTGGACATCTTAGTTTCTTTCGCAGTGTAAACTCCTTTGGCAGTGAAACTATAGAGCACTTTGGAAAGTTATTCATGAGTTGCATTATCCTTATTTGAAGCCCAAAAGTCATCCATGATACCTTGTAGGTAGTTATTCCATGAAAGGCTTAAAAGCGTCTCCAATACATAATTTGATTTTTTCAAATGTTTGTTTCTGATATTTATTTTTGTCAAAACATTGAAATCATTGTTTCTAATATTTATTTTTGTCAAAACATTGAAATCACTGTTTCTAATATTTATTTTTGTCAAAACATTGAAATGCTTGTTTCTAATATTTATTTTTGTCACTATTTGTTTTGATGTTTTGTAACAATGTGCCAACGTATTTCCCTAATGATCGTCCTCAATTCATGGGGATGGGAAAACATACACTTATTCCAAGCATTCATCTCACATGTGTTTATGGTTGTCTCATATTTAGGAAACAAAAAGAAATTGTTATAAAGGATAGGATGAGCTCATCAATGCCATTTCTATGGAAAGTGAGCATTTTCATAAAACCATACCTTGATAGTCTCTTTCATGGACAATATAGCAATGAGCATCCCAAATAGTTTTCCAGCTATTTGGTAAACCTAATGATCATTGAGCATGCTCCAGAATAGCTAGCAAAATTAATAAGAATGACATCCATATGCATAACTTGTGTGTAGCAAGCAAAGAATTGGTAGTTATTTTGTTAAAATGCAAGCTTATTTGTATAAAATACATAATATTATTAATTAATAGATAAAAAAAGATATCCTATTTTCAAAGTAACATATATTATACTATTGGAAATGAGAATAAATTTGTGAAAGTCCACAGATGGTGATAATATTTCAAGTGCATACCAGCATGTCTAAACCAAGAATAGTTTTGAGCCTAAATCTTCTCTATCTTTAACAAAATTTTATCTTTTTTTATATATAATCAAAACTGGTTCAACCACCCTAAGAATTAATATAGCTTTGGTTTACCTCCAATAAGAGAATGAATGATGCCACGATGAAAATGTCTAAATTGTAACGAAGATTCCACCTGCGACACATTTTGTTTATTATTTTTAAATATGAATTATTACTAATGCATGATGAAATAGAACATGAACGGTAATTGTAATGAGCCTTTTTTCCATCTTTTCTTTCGTAACACATTGATCTCCTAAAGTGACTACAATGAAATGCATTTGAAATATTTCAGTGGACCCATTTTTATAAGCTTTCACGACATTCCTGTGTTTCTCTCATAAATACCGGAGATGTTCCTACAACGAATTAATTGCCATTAGATGGCAAAAATTATCAAAAATTATTGCGCTGTCATTATGACAAAGACAAAACTTACTTATGTTTATGTCCAGCTGTTATCCAAAAGAAATTACTAGAACAACAAAAGCAATATGTATGTTGTGGGAGCAAGGATATTGTTCAAGGACAATTCATCCATCAAATTTTTAGATTACATACGAAAATTCCTCAGCGTAAAGTGCATTGGAGTATGGATAACTATATATCTAGCAAATGAGTTTAAGATCGTAGTTATTCTTATATAACAAATCGAAACATTTTAAAAGAAATTCCAATATTTTTTTTTACTGGTATACAATTACCCACCATAAATTCTTAAAACTTTAAATGCTAAACCATAAACTATACTTTTACATTAGTCAACCTGACATTGAAATATGGTTTGAGAAATAATTTAAAATAGATTTTACATATGATTAAAATTAGTATTAATGAGCATGAGAATGAAATTTTTTGGTTTTTACGTAACTCATTTGTATGGAAATGAACTAGTGAATTTTTTATTAAGTGGATAGGTGTTTCTTTTATGAGAAGATGGTAAATATTAACATTATAAACCCAAATATTACAAACTCTAATATTAAACCCAATATTATAAATCCAATGTTAAACCTAGTATTATAAAACTTTATATTAAACCCAATATTATAAACCCTAATATTAAAATTAATATCATAAATTCTAATATTATAAACCATATATATTAAACCCTAATATTATAAACCATTTATATTAAACCATAACATTATAAAATCTAATTATAAACCCTAATATATAACCATAATATTATAAACCCTAATATATTAAACCTTAGTATTATAAACTTTATTAAACCATATATGTTAAACCATCAATATTATAAACCTTAATATTAAACAATGGTCAACGATATTAAAATATAGTCAACCATTTTCAACCTTAGTCAACTAAGGTCATCATTGGTCAATCATTATCAAGATTTAGAAATATTTATTAATATCAATATTACCGTTGCAACATGACAAAACAATGTTGCAATGTACATTACATTGCAATTTATCCAATGTCGCAATGTTACATTACATTGCAATTTATCCAATGTCGCAATGTGACATTACAAAATTAGTCAAATATAGTCAACCACAATTTTAGTCAAACACAGTCATCCAGATTAACATAGTAAACCGTATTAATAGTCAAAAGTAGTTAACAACATTATTCAAACAAAGTTAATCTTTATAGTCAATGTTTAAATAGTTAGCCATGCTCAAACTTGGTCAATCTTATGTTTACCATATTTAACTATACTAAACCTTATTCACTCATAGTCATCCTCAGTTAACATAACTCAACCATATTCAATTATAGTCAAACATGGTTGACCAAAGTCAAACATTGTCAACCTTAGTGAACTAAGATCATCTTTGGTCAGTCTCAATCAAGATTAAAATATATTTAATAACATAAATACTAATATTAATAATTTAACAATACTCAACCTCGTTCATTCACAGTTGTCCTCAGTTGACATAACTCAAACATATTTAATTGTAGTCAACCACGGTTGACCAAAGTCAAACATTGTCAAGCTTAGTGAACTAAGGTCGTCCTTGATCAGTCACAATCAAGATTTAAAAATGTTCAATAATATCAATATTAAAGAGTTTAGACTTCTGTGATTCATACTTGATTGTGAGAATGATTGCAGCAAAATCACATCTTGACGATGAACCACACTAGTTGGTTCGAAACGCGTCGGCAAATGATTCTCTATGTGATTTTGCTGAAAATCAATATTAATATTAATAATATTAGGTTTTCTAATATTGGGTTTGTAATATATGGTGTTTAATATATAGGGTTTAACATGTTAAGGTTTAATATTAGGGTTTATAATATTGAGTTTATAGCATAGGATTTTTAACATATATGGTTTATAATATTAGGGTTTAATATATAGGGTTGATATATATTAGGGTTTGATATTATGATTTATATTAGGGTTTGTAATATTGGGTTTAATATTAGTGTTCATAATATCAAGTTTATAATATTGGGTTTAATATAAGGGTTTATAATATTAGTCAACCACATTAATAGTCAAATATAGTCAACCATATTAACACAGTCAAGAATATTAATAGTCAACCATATTAACATAGTCAACCATATTAGTAGTCAAATGAATATTAATAGTCAAATATAGTCAACCACATTATTCAAACATAGTAAAAAAAAGTCAACCTCTATATTCAATGTTTAAATAATTGACCATGCTTGAACCAAGTGGATATTTGTGGCCAACTACTTATTTCACTTCGACCCCCAACATTGTTTCCTTTAGATTTCCTTAATACTCGCACAATTTCTATTTTTGGAATTTTTTGGGTTTTGAACTTCCAGAGCCATCTTGAGGCCCTAAACGATGTTTTTTGAAAAATGTGCCAAGCCCATATCCCACGGGAAAGGGATTTGTGGGGAATTTTTGTTGTCATCAAATATATCTTTCTAACCAAGTATCATGCACACCAAACAGAGATCATATGGAAAAATTATGACCCTGGGAAGTTAGCATTCCAACTAATCCCAATGAGGCTCACAAACTTTTGGTGCTTCATCTCCTAGGGTTAGGTTTTTGGATGTTTAGGGTTTTCCAATATTTCTCAATAATAAAAAGGTCTTCGAGCTTCATTGTGACACAGTTTAGAAAGCATATAGCCATAACATCTCTTCACAAAGATAAGCTATCATCGCCTAAGGTAATTTGTTTCCATTTTGCATGTAAACAGTGTGATTATTTATTATTAATGAGTTGAAGTTCAGTTTTCTTTATAGCTTTATTTTTTTATTTTAAGTTTATATTTAATTTCATTCCTGCATAAATATGGATCAATGCTCAAACTTGGTCAATCCTATGTTTACCATATTTAACAATACTCAACTTTGTTCACTCATAGTTGTCCTTAGTCAACATAACTCAACTATATTCAATTATAGTGAACCATGGTTGAACAAATTCAAACATTGTCAACCTTAGTGAACTAAGGTCATCCTTGGTCAATGACAATCGAGATTAAAATTCATTTAATAATATCAATTTTAATAATATTAGGGTTTATACTATTAGGGTTTATAATATAAGGTGTTTAATATATAGGGTTTATAATATAGAGTTTATAATATTTGTTTTAGCATTAGTAAACTTATCACATTAGTAAATGTAGTTTGATCATATGTAAAGGAGAATTTGAGGTTAAATCCCTACCATTCAACTAACAATAATCACACATGGTCAACCATAGTCTAACCATGGTCAACCATGGTTGACCAAGGTCAAACATTTTCAACCTTAGTCAACTAAGATCATCCTTGGTCGGTTACTATCAAAATTTAAAAATGTTTAATAATATCAATATTATCATTGCAATGTGATAAAACATTGTCACAATGTGACAAAACATTGTTGCAATGTCACTAACATTGTCGCAATGTTACATTACATTGTAATTTATTCAACGTTGCAATGTCACATTACAAAATTATTCAAACATAGTCTATCATAGTCAAACATAGTCAACTATATTAATAGTCATACATAGTCAACCACATTATTCAAACAAAGTCAACCTTTATAGTCAATGTTTAAATAGTTGACCATAGTCAAACTTGGTAAACTCTATGTTTACCATATTTAACAATACTCAATCTTGTTCACTCATAGCCATCCTCGATCAACATAACTCAACCATATTCAATTATAGTCAACAATGGTTGAATAAAGTCAAACATTGTCAACCTTAGCGAACTAAGGTCATCCTTGGTCGATCACAATCAAGATGAAGAAATGTTTAATAATATCAATATTAATATTAATAATATTAGGGTTTATGATATTAGGGTATTTAATATTAAGGTTTATAATATAGGGTTTAGTATTAGTATTCATAATATTGGGTTATAATATTAGGTTTGATATTAAGATTTATAATAATAGGTTTAAAATGGGGTTTATAATATTGGGTTTAGCATTAGTAAACCTGGCACATTAGTTAATGAGATCTGATCATGTGTAAAAGTGGCTTTGAAATTAAATACTTACCATATACCTAACAACGGTCGCACATGGTCAACCATATTTAAATATAGTCAACCATGGTTGACCAAAGTCAAACATTTTCAACGTTAGTTAAATAAGGTCATCCTTGGTTGGTCACTATCACTATTTTAAAATGTTTAATAACATCAATATTTCCATCACAATGTGATTAACATTGTTGCAATGCTACATTATATTGCAATTTATAACTACAACAAATCTTTATGAATAGCTTCCTCTTTAGGTCCCTATTTTGCTTCCATTGATTCTTTGTGTATTTTCTCTACCTTTTTGAAAAAACAGTGTTATTGATAGGGATGGTGGTAATTTTGGCATTTCTTTTTGTTGATCATAGCTAGTCAACACTAAAGCTAGCACTAAATAGCATCAATGTAAACGTCCAGTTTAACCTCTTCTTTAGCTCTTTATGTAGCTTCATGTATAGCTTCATGTGTAACGTCTTATTTCGATCTTCATTATGGCATTATTTTTAGCCTCCACTTTAGCTTCCTTTTTAGCTTTCATTTTAACGTCTTGTGTAATGTCATATTTTTCTCCTTGTTATGGAATTGTTTTTAGCATCCACTTTAGCTTCCTTTTTAGCTTTTGTTTTAGGTTCTTGTGTAACATCCTATTTTTCTCCTCTTTATGGCATTTTTTTAACATACACTTTAGCTTCCTTTTTATCCACACATGAAGTATTGCACAACATTGACCCACTCACTTTCCTTGTATATCCCTACATCATCACAATGGTAAGCCAAGGCAGGTACGTTTGATCATCATTTACTTGTAGGATTTTGATTTAAGGGATGATATGACTTTTTTTATTACACATGTTAAGGTCAAATTTTGTAATTAAGTTAGGGGGAGGAGTGTACTGTATCTATCGTATGATACATTATGACTGTACTCTAATCAGTAATTGTTGTGGGGAAAAGTATCCGACTCGGAATGACCCTATCCCTACTCTAAGGGTGATAGTTCCTTAGCAACAACTGAAAGTAAAGCTTTGATATTTTTCCTTTATGAAAGTACAGAGAAGGAAGAAAAGATTGACCAACCGATGTCTTTCGCTTTTGTCGATCCTGTCTTCTATCTTTGCCTCTTGTTCCCAGCTCCTTGCTCCCTTTGCCGGCCCAGCTACACAAAGATCCTGCAAAAACAAGAGAGGGAAACTACAAGAAACATGTACTCATAACTGATGCATGGATTAGAATGAATCAAATATACAGATAAAAACAATACATCATTGCAATACAAGTATATAGGAGAACATCAAAGCTTTATTGATAGAAGAAAAAGGTTCTGAGAAGGTTACAACCATAAATGGCTCCAATCCAGCAGCACCTTCCCAGCAGCAAGAAATCTCCTCTTCTCCTCTATAAAAGCAATCACCCAATAGCTCTAATTGTAAACCAACAGCACTTCCTTGCTTTGCACAAAATTCCAGCCTCCTTAGACCTCATAGAAGAGCTCTATATATAGGAGATTTGGAGAAAGGATGAGTCAGCTTGAGGCTGGCATAAAGCTGACTAGTGTCCTCTCCCACTTTAGTTAATCTTCAGTTCTTGAGTCCACTTGGAGAATCTTGCTTCCACTTGGAGATCAAGACCTTCTTACTCATCATAGGGCGAATCCCTTGAACCAAGTGTCAGTTTGGAAGCTTCCTGGGCAGTTGACACCTTGCAGAATGACTGTGCCACTTGGCCAATCTCGCCCAGCGCAGGTAGCCTTCATTAGTTTTGACTTTCAGCGCAGGTACAAGGAGGAGCAGTTGACATTCAGCGCAGATGCTCAGTGAAGCAGCTGACATGATCCAAAAATAGCCTGTTTTTGAGTGTTTTCAGGTGGAGAACTGATAGGAAGTGCTGTGGTTTGCTGACCTTGTTCCTCTAGGGGTAAGAACAACATGTTTAGGGACTTTGGATCCCTGTAATTATCGACATTTCATGCTCCATGCTGCGAGGCACAAAAATGTCTATAACAGTTGCCCCCTAAAGTATGAGGCCGTTTATCGGGTGAAATGCTTTATCCAGAGGGTCCGAAGTTCATTCAAGTGCTGAGAGGTGCCCTGTAATATAATACAATACAATACATTATTTTTCATTCTGTTTTCATGATCTAGCTGAGGCGGGCATTCCCATGCTCAGCTTTATAAATACATTTTGGTACATAGAACAGACGATCGTCTGATGGTAGACTGATAATTCTCTGCTGAAATTATCATCCTTTGAATAGGATGATCATCTGCTGCAATGATGTACATGACAAATGCTTTTATATTTCCTGAATATGTATCGCAGCCCGGATGGATGAAACTAGATCCGGGGTCTTCAAACTCGTTTGATCTTCACTCTAAGTACAAGTCGATCCATGTGAGAATTTCGCTGAAGTCGAACATGGAAAGACATCGCTTGATTACCGGTCAATGATGAAAACCTTTAACAAGCGCGAGAGGAATCACCGATAATGCTAATGACCCTCAAGGTACTGCAGTACAATTTACGTGGCGTGAATAAAGGACTTGGCGTCGAACGCCACGCAAAATATTCTGGTCGAAGGTCATTGATGTATACCTGTCGCCGGAAGTGAGAAACTTGCCATTGAGGCATACAAGCTTCAAAGTACTGATGGGGTTGTTCCTAGATCAACTTCTTGGATAATGGGCTGAAGTCGACAAGAAGCGATCCGTCAAAGGAGGGCCTTAATGAATCCCACATCAATGACACGGAACGGAGCTAATGATTTTAGTGGAGGTGAAAACAAACTGTGATATATGATTCAGGGTGGCGATCATGAATGGATGAAGGATAATGTATGGCAGTGGATGGGACACGGTTGACACTTTCAGAATGACCTCTCTTGAACATATAACGACACTTATGCAATAGATCGGTAGCATTACCCCAAAATGTGGATGGTTTGGCGAAGACCATGGTGATGAGACCGGTGAATGAAACAACCCAACCCGATGTGGTACGGAAGAAAAGTGTCATGTTCAAGAGCGACTTGCTACCATTAAGCTTTGATGTTCTCCCAATTTTTCCCCAGTCATTTCTGACCAGTACCTCTTTATTTTTGTCAAGCTTGAGGAGGATAACATATGCTTGTTCTATAACCTGCCCTTCGGGCAAGCCCATCGCTATGATTTAATGAGCTTAGCGATAGGGAAACTCGTTCTCGTCTAAAGACAAGTTTGTCGCTATTTAATCATTTTAACGAGTCTAACGACAAGGAAAACTCGGTCCTTTTCATTTTTAGAGAGTCTGAAAAGGTACAGAAAGTTAACTCCATAATTCCTTTTTCGTCATCTAATCCCTTAAGTCCGAAAAAGTATAAAACAATACAGAAGGGATGGGTGTTCGATACTTTTAACGAGCCGAACAAGACAAGCGCTCGATCTTTTTGTGTAATAATCCCTCAGGTCCAAAAAGATTAAAGTCTAAAAGAGGGATAGCTCTTCCGGTCCCTTTAACGAGCTGGAAGGCCAGAACTCGGCAAACTTTTCATATTTTACGAGTCAGAAAAGAGCTCAAAGATGACTCGTCTTTTGAGGAACGAGTGATAGACAGGGATAGCAACTGATTCCAGGTACAAATTGGAATTTTCCAATCACGGCAGTGTCACAAGGATGGCTAGGTGAAATCACTCTTCGCAGATGTTCCTCAAAATGGGTAAACACACAAATGGAAGTGAATGATCGGCCAAATGACGGTGGAGGTGACGGTGCACAAACACGACCAAGGCTTTTATGGCTGATGAATTTACGATCTCAAAAGGGTATTTACCGGTTCATTTTTTCTGAATGAGCTTGAACTCTAAAGGAAAGCCTGCTCATAAACTTATGTTTATTTTTTAACGAGCATGAACTATGCGCTAAAACTGCTCGGATCTTGCGTTTATTTTTTAACGAGCATGAACTATGTGCTAAAACTACTCGATATACCAGTCATAAGATAAGAATGCCTCCTCTAAGGATCCATTTTTTATAGAGCTTGCGCCTTACCACAGCTATGCTCCAACTCATCCTTCCTTTATGTAAGTTCGGAAAACGGTTAATCTTAAAACCAGATAAATAACCGCTCCTAGCTTGCACTCCAAAAGGTTTGCATGCCCCCAGGTATAGGGTAGGATTTCGAGGCTGCCCCTCCTCTCCCCCACCTCTGCTTTTCTTTGGGTGTTCACAGCTACTTGTCATCTTGCCAATCTAATGTTAACGATACTAGTCTTCTCGTTATTTTAAGGGGTCTTACGCGGTACTCAGTCTTCCCGTCGGCCCACCTTTTAACGAACAGCTATTTGTGACAAGAGAAGAACACTACTCAAAGACAAAACATTGGTATTATTGAGGGAGGCTTGCCTCTTTCTTATTATCCGAAGAGGGTTCTATTTGCTGCCGCAAATCAATCTCTTTCTTCGGCGATGTCTATCATTGGGTTACTCAAAGATGGTTACCCTATATCACAACAATAGAATCTCTTTCTTTGGAGGCTGCCCCTACTTATCCTTCAAAACATTTGTTTTAATGGGTGAGGCTTGCTTTTCCCCAAAGATGGTTACTGCTTGTCGCAATAGGAGAATTCCTACTTGGGCAGTGCCCACCTCTTTAGACAAAGGTGAATGACTCTTTTGCCAAACACATAACTTTAACAAAAGAATACTATTCCAGAACAACCCCTCTTCCATCCACGGACGGGGTACGGACTAGTCATATTCTTCTGCGGAAATTCTACCTTATACCCAGGGTTTCTTCTGCCCGGAGCAGACCAGGGTGCATGCCCCCTGGGTTCCAGTCCCTCTCTCCGAATCACTCGCATTCATCGGGAAGGAGGACTGGGGGTGGAGGCATATCTTGAGTGAACAGACCATTTAGGATTGGTATTTGACTATTTGCGATGCGAGATCCTGGAAATGAAAGTTGGTCTACGAGCTTGACCACCCTCCCTTCATGTGGAAAACACATTACTCTAAAGAGTGAGGAGACTATCGCTCCCATGCAATAAATATAGTCACGTCCAAGGAGTAGGTTATAATCCAAGGGTCCTTGGACGACCATCACGTTCAAATTGACGGTCTTCCCTTTCAATGTGATAGGCACATTGGGGAGGATTCCTAATGGTCGACTGGTTCCTTTATCAAAACCTGAGAGATTTCTTAACTCAGGTAAAAGCGCCGGGGAACCCAGTGCTTTCCAAGCAATAGAGGAAAGGATACTCACAGACGCCCCTTCATCAATGATAGTACCAGCCATAATCATTCTATAGATCTGGACAATGATTCTGAATGGTATACTGGCTGGTAACCGGGGTCTGCCTAGTTGATTCCAATCAAAGGATACAACCAGGTTGCTTGGTGGTGGGACCGAATATACGGCCGGGTATGACCCTGATGATGTTCCTTCCTGCGATAAAGGAATGGGCGCATTGCCCTGACGCTCATCAGAGTCGGTGTTAATGAAAAGAACCTGGATGGTGTCATCCTTATTCTCTTCAATGAGGGTGTCGCATGAAGATGACTCTTCGGCGACGGTGTCATTTGAAGAAGAAACTTCTAAAGGTAGAACCGGGTCAACTGCCGTATCGACCTTTGGACTTTCGTCCGGTCTGGATTCAGTAGGTTCATTTTCAGTGACTGACGCTTCAGCCGACCACTTGAGCGGGCCAGCTGTATTTTCAACCAACGAAGGACTTGGCACAAGTTTTTTGTATCCAGGAGGAAGTTTTACCAGTGAAACCGGACGATCTTCCAAAACTCTCTTCGCTTCGTCTAAGAAGGGACAACGGTGGATGGCATGACTGCCTTCGCACAACTTACAGGGGAATCTTACTCCCCCTTTTTGTCTTGATCCTTCACTTTCACTGGTTGACGGAAAGCAATCAACCTGATTGTCAGAGGTTGATGCCCCCGAATTGTGCAGACAAGGGGACCAGTCCCTTAGTATCCGGGGAATACAGGGACAATCTCTGTGGAAATGGTCTCCTCTACATATGACACATGGCGATTTAGGCCCGGCCTGTGCAGTGGGTGGGTTTTTGTCAGATGTCTTTTGCTTGCCCCCAGTCGCCTTAGGCTCCTTTTTCTTCTTTTCTCTCTTCTTCTTTTCCTTCTTCTCCTTGGGAGGCTGACTTTTGCCGGCTCTACCTTGCGAAGATGAAGGATTGGAGGAAGAGTTGTCAGAAGTAGAAGGCTGGTGGGTAGCTCTAGACTGATCTAACAGTTGACTCGATTGATCAGGAACCATGGTGGCCTGAACTACATTGGTCGAGAACAGCCAAACTGGCAGGCCTATTGTCAGTCCTGGAAGCGACAATGTGGCCATATGGGGCGCACCAACTTCTCCCCAAGAGGAGAAAGGACTAGGACTCCCATCTTGTGGACTTCCTTGGTTGGGGCGTTCCATGTTCTCAACTTACAGATCAACGCGGGAATAAGAGGTGATTATGTTCCATTTAAAATGAATTTTATAACGACGCTTTATTAGACACAACTTTGCTTTTTCATGTTTTAAGAGTCGAGAAAAAGCTAAAGATGACTCTAGTCGCCTTCGATGTATTAACGAGCCCGAAGTGACAAATGCTCGGTTGGACTTTTTCAGTTATAGAGTTTGAAAAAGGCCAAAAGAAACTGCTCTGGAGATCTAGGTAGAGGGTGTGCCAAACCTTTCGCGAAACCACAGAATACGTTTTACGGTACGAGTGGTCAATCTTCGTGAATGCTGTGTTCACTGCATCGCGATCAGTAGGGCGGCCGACACGGCTTCCTAAGGATAAAGGCTTTATTCCTATAGGGGTCTCCCAATATACTCGACGGTATGCGGGAGCACAAGTCCGTATTGATACTTATCGCTTCACCGTGGAGGAATCACCCAACCACTCAACGCTAAGATATCACGTTTAACGACGCCGAAACACGTCTCTAGCTTAGACCTCTATGTGTTTGCGTTATGTTTCAATGCGTTGTTATGTAAATTCAATTCATTTTAATGTTGATCTTGCTTAGCAGTTTGCCTTTAAGGATCACCACGAGATGTATATATACAACTTCCTAAATGCAATCTAAGATGAGAAGCAAAACTTTTCAATCTTTCAACTTTGAAAACCTTAATCTACTGAGGGAAAAGAAAGACATCAACTTTTCACACAGATCATAGAACACACACTAAATGCACTTTTTCCTAAATCAACATGCAAATTGTCAATAATGCACATGCACAATGCAGATATTTCTTTTCTTTATCCTTAATGTTGATGTAAGACAAAAAGGAAACTGTTGTATAACTTTGAATCTAATTTCAAGCGAAAGTAAACAAGATTGTCCAAAATCAAAAGACACCTTAAGATCGACTTGTTTAGACACTGGAAATGTATAGATTCAAACCACGAAATGAAAAACAAACAAACTCAAACAGCCATGAACAGTAATAAAACTAGCTCTTAAGATCACAAAGACACTTTTACAGTTCAGGATCTAAGAGGCCACAGCTATACTAGTTTGCTTTTCACAATGGGAAACTGTAACTGAAACAAGAAATACTGAAAGAACAATCACAGTTTCATCATACAACTGAGGCGGAATAATGTCAAGGAAAGTTGGTTTACAGCAAGTACAAATGACAAGCAATCAGCAGCAAAATAACAGTGAAAACAGGGCCAAGACTCAGTGGGAAAACTCAGGAAGACTCAGCCTAACTGGTTCAGCGCAGGCTCTGGTCTATCAAACTGACTTTCAGCGCAGTTCCCGAAGGGAGTACCTGTGCTGAAATGCAGACTGCCTTTGGACAGCCTGCACTGAGACACGAGAGCTGCGTTTACAAGGGTTTCCGGGTCATAAAAAGCTCAAAAATTCACTGTTTTTGCTGAAATAAAAAGCTATAGGTCAAGTACAAGCTAAGGGATGATCAAGAGGATGAAAAGCTATCACAAAGAGCACAAGAGTCCTTGTGGATCAACTCTTCAAATCATAAACTTGCTCAGAAATTGAGCCAGAGCAGCTGCCCTCTACTTTGCAATCGAAGGGCTCAATTGCAGTTCGATTTGGTGCTCTCCTTGTTTATGAGATGAATAGCAAGAAACACAATAAACCAACAAGATACTAGGCTCCCCAGTGGAGTCGCCAGTTTTTTGTGGGGAAAAGTATCCGACTCGGAATGACCCTATCCCTACTCTAAGGGTGATAGTTCCTTAGCAACAACTGAAAGTAAAGCTTTGATAGTTTTCCTTTATGAAAGTACAGAGAAGGAAGAAAAGATTGACCAACCGATGTCTTTCGCTTTTGTCGATCCTGTCTTCTATCTTTGCCTCTTGTTCCCAGCTCCTTGCTCCCTTTGCCGGCCCAGCTACACAAAGATCCTGCAAAAACAAGAGAGGGAAACTACAAGAAACATGTACTCATAACTGATGCATGGATTAGAATGAATCAAATATACAGATAAAAACAATACAACATTGCAATACAAGTATATCGGAGAACATCAAAGCTTTATTGATAAAAGAAAAAGGTTCTGAGAAGGTTACAACCATAAATGGCTCCAATCCAGCAGCACCTTCCCAGCAGCAAGAAATCTCCTCTTCTCCTCTATAAAAGCAATCACCCAATAGCTCTAATTGTAAACCAACAGCACTTCCTTGCTTTGCACAAAATTCCAACCTCCTTAGACCTCATAGAAGAGCTCTATATATAGGAGATTTGGAGAAAGGATGAGTCAGCTTGAGGCTGGCATAAAGCTGACTAGTGTCCTCTCCCACTTTAGTTAATCTTCAGTTCTTGAGTCCACTTGGAGAATCTTGCTTCCACTTGGAGATCAAGACCTTCTTACTCATCATAGGGCGAATCCCTTGAACCAAGTGTCAGTTTGGAAGCTTCCTGGGCAGTTGACACCTTGCAGAATGACTGTGCCACTTGGCCAATCTCGCCCAGCGCAGGTAGCCTTCATTAGTTTTGACTTTCAGCGCAGGTACAAGGAGGAGCAGTTGACATTCAGCGCAGATGCTCAGTGGAGCAGCTGACATGATCCAAAAATAGCCTGTTTTTGAGTGTTTTCAGGTGGAGAACTGATAGGAAGTGCTGTGGTTTGCTGACCTTGTTCCTCTAGGGGTAAGAACAACATGTTTAGGGACTTTGGATCCCTGTAATTATCGACATTTCATGCTCCATGCTGCGAGGCACAAAAATGTCTATAACAGTAATTACCATCTAGTTGACACACAATGCACTTATCCTAATTCAATAATTACCCACTATCATTGTTACTCCTGTTGTCAATTTCGAAAATCAATGTGACTACTTGGAAATCATTCTTGGTAATTTTCATTTATGATGAAAATTCTGAATTCAATAAAAGGATAACCTTAATTATTCCCTACCCATTTTGAAATTTCATTTGACTAATATTCTCTACCCTAGCAAGTGTTTCTATTTACTAAGTGTGGGCCTATAATAGTCTTTGAGAAATTCTGAGCAGTAATAGTCTCTAAAACAACCATGGGAGGAGTGACAATCCATCATGAATCAGAATCCATTGATGCATTTCTACACCATCCAAAAGCCCTAGAAATATTTAGGAATGCAGGGTGGTTAGTTTAGTCTGAGAAATTGCAGGGATCCAGTGAACAAATTTCTATGGAATTCACATAGGCTTTACGGCAGCAACATTCATACATTAGAGGATTTAGAATTATTGTTACAGAGGACATAATTGCTAAGGTGGTAAGTTTATCTCAGACAAGGGCTCGTTGGTTTTCTAGAAAAATAGAAGTTCCAACAGCTAAGGAAACATTTTTTACAGCTAGGAGAGGAAGTAAGGAGCAAGAGGAGAGGTATTGATAGAAAATCCCTTCCTCACCCTTGGGATGATGCGGCTTTATTTATCCAGAAGTTCATTACTTATGAGGAATATTTTTGGGTAATATTCAATTATCATTTTCAGTTATTAGCACATCTTCGTAATGGAAAACTGATAAATTTGGTATAATATTTGCTAAAATATTTACAACATATGATATAGGCGGTGCATATGGAAAAACATCCAAAGAACTACTTAACCAACCATGCATTCATCAATAATCATAATTCATTCACTGGAACAGCAACGAAGCACATGAACTAGTTTATTGGAAAAGTCACATGCACCAGCCATTGAAACAGAGGAAAGTGAAAGTGAAGAAACGGAGGTAAGTGCTAAAACAACATCAAAAGATAGAGAAGTTATAACTCCAAAACAAAGTATAGAAGCTACACTTCCTAGACAAGGAAGAGATGGAGTTCCATAAGAAAATATGTTGGTACATCCACTAAAGGAAAAAGAGCATGCACTAAAGAACCTATGGATATATCTAGTGGGCAATATGAGGATAGTTATTATGGATGACCTATTGAGGAAAAAGGGCCTAAGGTAGATACTACTGAAATAGGGTCACCTAGAACTGTGTCAGTGGAAGCATGGTTTCCTGAAATAGAAATGCTTGGGGAATCCAAGGAATTATCTAAAAAATATAACCATTTACAAACTATGGTGGAAAATAAGAAATTGAAGAAGCCATTGGTGGAAAGAATCCCAAGAAGAGAGTGTGGGTAATTGTTACACAATAATCTACCCCAATATCTAAGGAATGTACTAAGACAACATAACCAAAGGAGTTTGAGGGACAACATAATGAAGAGAAAGAAGAAGAATTTGTAAAATAACATACCCTGACACCTGAAGTTCATGTTTTTCCACTTGAATCAAAGGAACCTGAGGAATAAAAGAAAAAGGAGGAGATCAAAAAGGAACAAGAAGATGTCTCTTTACCAGGTAAGTCTGAAATTGACCTCCTTATTTAGAAAATTAATAAATTGGAGGAAAATGAGAATTTAAGGAAACAACTTACCATGGTTGAAGGGAAGTTTCAGTTTAGAAAACAAAATGGATTAGAAACCCTGGCAGAAGTGGCATAAGTAATGTCACTTAGATTATGTGATGGATGTAAGCAAGTGTTGGAGGAAGTAAATTATGAAAGGACAACCACTATTTTAGTTGGAATTCAAGTTGGAGAGCAAGATGAATAATTCCAAACCCTTTTTCCACAAGAGCCTATTGAAGATGTTGTTGTTAGACAAGGACCAACAATTGAAGCAGACTAGGATGGAGAAAAACATTATGTTATTCCACAAGAACCTATTTATGATGTTACTGTTACACAAGAACTAGTAGCTGAAATAGAGAAAACTGAAATAAAATTGGTTGTTGCTCCAGAAGAACCTATCGACAATGTTCTTGTCACACAAGAACTAAAGCTGAGATAGTGCAACTAGTGGAGAAATGGAACGAAGAGATGCTTCAAGAAACTAATGAAATTTTCATTGTAACAGTAATAGAAACAACTCAAATAAAACCTAAGGAGCCATTGAATTCAAAATTTTTTATTGAGGAATTGGATAAGTGAATGAAATTAGCAATATCATTGAAAGTTGAAGTTATTCCTCTAAAATAGCATAAGGAATTTGTTAATAATATAAAGAGGAAATGCGCTGAAAATTTGAACATTCAAGACTTGGTGAGGATTCAAAAAGAAAGGAAGCAGGCATTGTTGCAAGTGGAATAATTGCAAAAGGAAGTACAATTGTTACAGTAGGAAAAGGAGTCTATGTATGAACTTGTTCACAATATATTAAGTTGCAGACCTCCTTCTCCATCCTATCCCACGTTTTTGTAAGAAAAGTGCTTCCTTTTTCGATTGGCAACCTCTACCGTGTGAACTATATCTACATGACTCTGTTTGTTTTGATGAAAGATCTCTTAACCTCATGCCATACATTGGAGATGTTCAGTTGAGAGACTTTGTGTCTTTTGTGCAAAATCTTGTTATTTGGAAGGTTCCCCATGATACTATAATAGCTAATAAAAAAGGGTGAAATTACTCATTCAAAATGAACCATGGTTTGTTGAAAGAGTCTTGAGGTTGTATAGCAAGATATAGTAGTATCCAGGTAATAAGAAGATGCTAATGGAGTTCAAAAACAAGGTTTTGGAATGTTGTATTGTTAGAGGCATGAGACAAGATGCATTGAATGGGAGCAGAGTTAGATGGGACACTTGTAGGAAGGAGTTAAGAGATAAGGACCCTTATTGTTTTATGAATTTTATCCGTGCACTCTCTAGAGTTTTTCAGTGTGTGGAGTGCATTAGGATATGTGGAAATGGTTTACTTGGATTTAGGTTTATATTTCCTCTTATTTGGATCCCTACCTATCAGTATCAACATCCATATCATATTAATGATATATTATCGAAAATGGAATGTGTATTTTCTCGAGGCTACAGATAATATATAGAGGATAGTATAGGAGCTTACAATTTTTCAAAATTTCATTCTCAACACATCAGGAACCAGTTACATGTAGGTTTTAAGCCTATACAGAAATTACTTGCAAACGAATTCTTAAAAACAAAAAATATACAATGGCGATAACATAAAACAAATATACATAGATATTTTCCCTTGGATCCCAAAACCAGGACTACTAGATTGATTTTTAATTATGTTACTTTCAATGTTACAATACATATATATACATGTCAAAACGTTCATAAACCCAATCCACTAACCTTGGATTAGAACATAATCGTAGTTCCCTTGACTGTATCTACAAAATACCATAGGCAGAAAACCATCATGCTTAAAACCATGTGCAAACCCCATACATAAAACCATGGGTAGGTACGCCCACCATCTTTGAGTCCACCCCCTATCCTTGGGTCTACCCAACTATTATTAGGTCTATATTACTCTAGTCATGGAAAGAACATAACACATATCCAACATTACAAGGATATGCATGAGGACATGCAGATACTTAAGTTGGGGGGAAATGTTGGTACGTGAAATTGGCATCTTTTTGCACTCATTTTCCTACCTTTTCTTTACCCTTGTTTATTCTAGAGACCATGATACTTTGCCACTGTAATAGCCATTATCAACCTTGGTATGTCTCTTTTATATGCATCCTTATGATTCAATTATATTTGTAATTTGAAATGGGAACTATTGTTTTAGGCTATTTTTCTCATAAATTTGACAATTAGGTTGTTATAGGGTTTATGGTCTGTTGAGATGTTGTTGTGATATTACACTTTCCATTTTTCCTCACCAAGGACACGACAAGGACTCGCTGAGCATTTTTGTTACACATGAAGATATCTTTTGGACAAGCTGGCCTCCTTCAATTAGTTATGAAGATCAATTTGGAAATCATTTGGTCAAAAGATAGTTGAATGTCAAAGAAGAAGTTTATGGACAACACAATTGAAACAGTTAGGATTTTCCATTGATAATTATTTTAATTTGGAAATGTTGTTACAACTTTTTCCTAAACTTGGAAATTGATATCAAATTGTTAATATGTATTCTCAAATTAGATCACATGAGAATCGAGAGATTCTCATGATGATTGTATTATTGTAATCTAAAATTATAAATATTTGTACTCTCTTCCCACATGAGATAGACATATAGAAACAGATAAATAGTGATAGAGGGGAAGAGCACCATAATTGTAATCTTGTATATATCATTAATGTAATCTCAATCATTTGTGGCGTCATATCTTTCTATTAACAAGCTTGTGTGTTGTGTGGTGTACAAGCCCCTGCTAGGAACGAAGGGCTTTCCTTCTTAGCAGGGATCATTGATTAGGAAGGTACTATAGTTGTTTGTTTTATTTCCTCTCAGTTATAATTCATGTGTGATTTTTTTTAGTGTTATTATTAGTCTTGTTCATGATTTAATACTTGCAGAAATCTAACCTTTGTATTGTGTAAAAACATATGTCCTGGACTGGTCCCTTTGTTAGTGTGAAACTTATTTAATTCTTGTTGTAGTTTGCTGGTGTGTTCATTTCATTTGAATGTTTGTATGAACATTTGTCGAGAGAATGGTTCCCAGGAGTGTTGTTATTTTCTGAATAAAAGTGATAGTGTGACAGAGTGGTTTTATTATGCATTGTGTACTTATTTCTTGAGATTTTGAACAAGGTTTGAGATTGTAATAGCCAAATTGTTGAATTGTTGAGAGTTTGATTACCATGATTGAGTTTGAGATTCATTAGTACTAGTCATCATTTTTCCTTACATATGTTTTGTGTAATAGCCTTGAAATAAAACAACCTACTGAGATTAACAATTAATGTGAAGATTTGGAACTATTGCTCTAAATTAAAAGGAAAATTGTTTCTCCCAACAACAAGTTGAAGCAAAAAACTATACACAAATTTCACATAATACAGGCTAAAGAAAAACTTGGAATGTTGTATGAAATCTAAATAATAGTTATTTAAGGATCAAAGTAAACATATAACAATTAACAAGTGTGTAAAATAATTATATAAACAATCTACAATTTGAATCAATCATATTTTCCAATAAATGAAGCCTTGGCATGCATTCTAGTAAAGTAGGGCAATTTTGGCCTACTTCAAAAAAATGCACACTTGACCTTCATTACAAGGAAAAATTGAATGATTTAGATTGTAGAGTAATTCTTTACTTTGATTAACAGTAATTTTGCACATAGAAATTTCTATTGTGTAAGAATATGCCAAATTGGATCAATTTCGTAGTGTTAAAGTCAAGGTTTATGCCTCAAATAAATTCATGCCAGGACCTGTACTTAATTAATTGTGTTACAATGATCATTCCAACCTAAATATAAAACCATTTTATGCAAGATATCATAGTCATTTTCATAAAGGGAATGTTATACACTGAAATCCAAGTCTGTCAAAATAATAATTGATCATATGTGCCAACGATCACAATCAAAACAAATATGCACTCCCAGGCCAAACCAATTACAATATTGGTAATGAAATTTGAAATGGGACATGATTGGATAATTCCTAACCTTATGATATAACCTTGCATCATGTCTGACAAATATCCTACATAACTATGTTTCCCACCTATACACAATTTTCACATAAGGCAAGTCGAAGCAAAACTTAGAATGTTGTATAAAATCTGAAGTATAAATATTTAAGCTCTAAGTAAACATATAATAATGTAAACGTGTGTAAAAATCATTAAGTAAACAATCTACCATTTGAATCAATCAGATTGGCCAATAAATGAAGCTTGGGCGTACATTTTAGTGAAGTAAGGCAATTTTGACCTACTTCATAAAATGCACGCCCAACCTTCATTTAAAGGCAAAATTGAATGATTCAAATTGGAGAGTATTTTTTTACTCATAGGTAACATTACAATTAAATATTTTTAATTTTTCACATATATATATTTTTTGTTCAAAAATACTCCAAATTCATGGATTTCATAGGGTAAAAGGTAGGGTTTGTGTGCCTAAAATAAATGCACACCGGGAATGTTTGAGAACAATGGCATGGACTAAGAAAAATCAAATTAGAATTTTAATGGTTGAAAATTGTAGTTTCTTGGTTAAAATCCTGTAACTAATTAAGGTTAGATGACATTATTTTAGTCGTAATTAGGTTTAAATGTTGCTAAGGGATATATAAAGAGATATCACCTAGGGTTTTCAAGGTATTTTTTAGGGTTTTTCTATATTGTACATATTTTTAGAGTTTTAAGTTTAACATTAGGTTAAGTGACCTAGTTAGGGTTTTAATATAAATAGGTAATGAGAAGGGATACAAATAGGACTAGTTAATATTTTTTGTTTGGCAATGAAGTATAAGTAGATCTAGGGTTTCAATGGCACTCATCGATTTGTCCTAAAATGGAATTCCCAACACAAATGAAAATTGTGACTATAATTCTAGGGTTTAAGAGAATGAAGGAACTTATGGGAATCACTATCAACTAGGGCCTTTCTACTAGCATCCAGTATTTAAGATCCACCCAACTGCTAACATGCCATGATAATACCTCAAGAAAATGCATATCATTTCGATGTTAAACAAATATTAAAAGATGAAAACTTAAAACCAATCTCAGATAAACACATAATACCTCATAAACAAGAAAATTTCATCATCATGAGCATCAAATCCACAATAGTGCTACTCTTTCGTAATAGTAGTATAATTCAAAGCAAGAAAAAGAAAAAGGTAAAAGAGAGTGAACTTCTTCCTCTTGTCACCAATGTGTTACGATTTACAAATTAGAAGCCTCATTTTCTTTATAGATGACCTAAGAGACATTTGAAATGTGAGACGAACATGACTCCCCACATAGAATGAAGTACATCCTCATCAAATTGTAGAAAATCTAGCATGTAGGTTAACCCGATAATGCAATATAAATCAAAGAAGAATACTATAACCTACTTCTACTATCAATTTTCAGAAGCTTAAAGGTCGAGTTAAATAATATAACTAGAAGAAGAAGAATCAATGCACAATACACATGAAAATACTTTGGGGAAAGCCTCAGCTAAAAACCCCACTATCTGTATTATCATACAAGGTGGAAATACATAGGAATTATACAAAGCCTTAGGTCTCACAGCTAGCCAATTCTCAGTACAATCCTCACAGATGCTCACAGGAAATCTAGGCTTCTCACTAGCCTTCCTCTCTGCCCTCCAAGCTCCTATTTCCTTGTGTTGTTCCTCTGGGATGATTCTCCTTCAACCAAGTGGAACACTGATCTCACACATTGTCAAAACTGCGCAATCCTCAAGGAATGATTCCTTGATTTCAATCATGAGTTTTCTTTATAAGAAAACACATGCAACTGATAGTACATTGTCCTTGACATTTAACTCAACTGGGTCTTTCTCAGAATAGGCATGCATGAGTTTCTGATGAGGGAATCTTCAGTTAACTAGAGTACACTAGTTGAGTGCATGCATGCATCAACTGACTGTTAACTATCTATTAGTTCCTCAAACAGTTTGGAACTAATTTCACTGGACTTAACTCAGTAAACTGAGTTAACTAATTACAACTCAAATATAACTCAATCTTATCTCCTTAATTTAAGGGATAACTCTTGTATAACTGCAAAAAGACTTCTAACTTGAATTTCTCCAACTAATTAATTCAAAATGAATTAATTAATTATTTCCAACTAGTTGTTAAGACTAAATTCAATTTTAATTCAAGGACAAATTTAAATTGGAATATTCTTGTTGCCACATTTCAACATAAATTTGGGTGGACAATAACTCATCCTCATTAAATTTATGTTGTGCATGAATACTCAAAATTGGATTAATTTTATAGGGTAAAATGAAGGGATTGTGTGCCTCAAATAAATGC
Source organism: Pinus tabuliformis (assembly GCA_031772625.1). Taxonomy (NCBI): domain Eukaryota; kingdom Viridiplantae; phylum Streptophyta; class Pinopsida; order Pinales; family Pinaceae; genus Pinus; species Pinus tabuliformis. Next base: position 1,055,622,201 of record CM062817.1, on the reverse strand, counting down.
ACACCAAGACTTATAATTAATTGGAAGTGCAATAATGATCATTACATCCTAAATATACAAAAATTTTCTATAACATGTCATACTCATTATCCTAAAAGAAATCTTACTCACTAAAATCCAAGTCTGTCAATGTAGCAATTCATCATATTTGTCAATGCTTAAGTCGGAACAAATGTGTGCTCCCGAGCTAAACCAATTACACTCTTGGTAATGAAATTTGAAATGGGAGATGATTGGACAATACCCAACCTTAGTATATAACCTTGCGTCATGTCCGACAATTATCCTACATAACCATGTTTCCCACTTATACACAAATTTCACGTAAGGCAAGTCAAAGAAAAACTTAGAATGTTGTAAAGTGTGTAAAATCATTAAATAAATAACCTACAATTTGAATCAATCATTAGCCAATAAATGAAGCATGGGCGTGCATTTTAGTGAAGCAAGGAAATTTTGGCTTACTTCACAAAAATGCACGCCTATCCTTCATTTCAAGTCCAAATTGAATTATTCAACTTGGAGAGTATTTTTTTTACTCATAGGTAACATTAATACAATTAAATATTTTTTATTTTTCACATATATGTTTATTTTGTTCAAAAATATTCCAAATTGTGTGGATTTCATAGGGTAAAAGGTAGGGTTTGTGCCTTAAATAAATTTACACTAGGAATTTTTGGGAGCAAGGTGATGGACTAGGAAAAATCAAAATTCAATTTTAATAGTTGAAACATGTAGTTTATTGGTTAAAACCTTGTAAGGCTAGATGACATTATTTTAATTGTAATTAGGTTTAAATGTTGTCAAGGGACAGATAAAGAGATAACACCTAGGGTTTTCAGGGTCTATTTTAGGGTTTTTTCTATGTTGTACATATTTTTTAGGGTTTTATTTTAAGATTAGTTCAAGTGATCTAGTTATGACATTTACTATAAAAAGGTTTGGATGCCATTTTAATGCAAAAGGAGGATTTACTATCATTTATCAATAAGCAGTTGCATGATGGAATTTGGTCAATTCTACCTATGAGAAAGAAGTGATGGCCATATTACATGCAATCAAAATTGGTAGCCTTGTTTTTAAAAGTGTTATTTTCAATCAATTATATCTTATATCCAAATATTAAATTTGAATTTTTAATTTTGTGTCTGAGAAGAAATATGAATAAAGGATCAAATTTAAAGCACCTTATAAACAATTGTATTCACTTAATAAAAAAATATTTTCTTTATAAAAGTGATTATATAAAAATAAAGCAATAAGTTAAAAAACAAAAACAAAAAAACTCATTTGCACATGCATTCCTCATAGTTTATTCATGGTCCATTCCTCACGGTTTATTCAATGTGCATTCCTCATGGTTTATTTAGTGTTCATTCTTGTATTCAGTGTGCATTCAGCTAGTGTGCCTTGAACCTAGACAATGATGGTCTCAATTGAAATAGGGGTGTCCTCTTCCCCACAAACATTTGACACACGGGGTTCCTAGAAGACGTTCACAATAAAAAAATTCAAAGAGTGTGTCACTACATGGAGAGATGTGAACGATTGTCCACTGGGTATGCTAGATATCTTGAGAAGTGCAGAGGTTTATAAATTTATATTTGGACAATTCAATTTCCAAAATGATGAGATAGATGAGGCCATAGAAAATTGTGATGATAAAGCCATAGAATTAAAAATATTTGGTCAAAGGATTTACCTTGACCTTGATCTGGTTGCAAGAGCAACAAAAAATTCCATGCATAAGGAGGATAAATATGTAACTACAAGAAAATACCTAAGCTAGAAAAGATTGAAATGACCATTAAAATATGTGGGAAAAAAGAATGTGTTCCAAGGAATAGATTAAAAATGCAAGATGTTCCCCAAGGAATATACAAATCCTTGATTCAAATTGTCCTTAGGACAATTATGAATCATCAAAAGCTTGATATTTCTGGTGACTACATGAGGCTAGTTATTCATTAGGTTGAAGGCAGGGCCATAGTTTTCCCTCGTCTATTGGCTAAAACATTACATTATGCCCGAAAAGAAAGTAAAATTAAGAAGGTTAAGTTTAGTTTCCCAAGAACATTGTAGAAAATTATTGATTTGTATCAGCAGGTGTTCAAAAAAGGCCTCTTCAAACTTACATTATGAGATCAAAACCAAAGAAAATTGTCGAGGAAGAACTTAAACAGACTCTGGCTAAAGTTCTGGAAAATTTTGTTGATAGAATTTTCCATTTTGAAGATATAGCTGCTAGTGTTGTAGCAGACTTACATGCATGTATGGATGAATATGAGGAGAAAGAAGGCATGGACCATTATATCGAAACATATAAAGATGATTTTATATAATAGACTGAATTCCTTCTAAACAGTTGACACTTTAGTATAATTTCCCTTTTATGGGTGATTCAATAACCACATATCCAAATTTAAATTGTTGGAAACAATGTTAATACTGAGAGGGGACGAATCAGTATTAGGGCTAATTTTCAATTCTTTATGCCAATTTACTTTTATTCAAACTTGGAAACCATCCATATAATCAGCGACAACAAATAATATGGCAGTAATATGATATCAACATACAAGCACACACCATGAGCATCATACACATGAGACACAAGGTTTTATGTGGAAAGCCCTTCGAGAAAAAGCCACCAAAGCTTGTTGTTGTTATTGATGTATAATAAGAGCACCCACTCTATTACATTAATCTTCTTTGTGAGCCACCATTCACAGGAAGCACCAACTCCCTTTGATTGTTTCCTAGCACCTACTAGTAGGAAGTACCAACTCCCTCTCTTTGTAGCCACCTGTCTAGCTTACCAAAAGCACCATGTGAAGCACCAACTTCACGGATTTGTTGTAAGCACCAACTTGCAATTCCTTGGATTTATGCAAGCACAAAGTTGCAAGAGGCACCAACCCCAAAGCCTTCTCAAGCACCCACTAGAGATGGAAGCACCAACTCCTTGTATGCAGGCTCTAACTCGCACTCAGCAAGGAACTCAATGTTCTTTGTAATTAGAAGACACCATGCATGATATTAGCTATGTTCTTCACAGCCCTTGGCCCATGGAGAACTCTCTGCAGTCTGCTTGCTTTTGCAGTAGGTCATTGTTCTTATCAACATCCAACACAACACTCTATTTTTATCTTCTCTTCAACAATAGCATATACTTCAGCTCTTGGCCTTTTGCTCTCAACAAAATTCCAACATCACTCGGCTCCTTCTATCCATAGGGTCTCACGACCTCTCACTCAGCACAGTCTCACTCAGCCTTCTCAAGCTACACAGGAACCTTTGGCCTTTCTCACACAGCAGCCCACTCTCTCAGGGCCCCTTTCCTCTACTTAGGCACTCTCAGCCTTTCACAGTAGAATAGGCTCACTTCACCTCAATCACAGCGATGAGCTCCCCACGTTACTCACTCTACAATGTTCTATTCCCTCCTTTGCTCAACTGGGCTTCTCTTTTTTGTTCCTCTACTACTCGTTGATCGATGTTGCCACTCCTGTCGTATATTCACACTACCTGAGTGTACCTCGGCATGGATTTTCCATTCTATTGTTGCATCTGAATTGGTCTCTGCCACGACAATAAACATGAGAATGGCCACCTGATTGTTTCTCCATACAGAGAATTAAGTCGCAGTCCACCTGCAGACTTCAACTAGGCACTATCCTTTCTGTGGAAAAATATCCTATCATTGAGGTTCTCCTTTCTTATTCATGGTTTCACACAGCTTGGTTGTACTTCGGCATGGCTTCTCTGTGGACCATTTTCCTCATTACCATCTTGTCTCAACGCTTTCTAAAGATCCATCTGACTCCATAAACCAACTATGTCGATCTGCATTTGTTCTTTAGTTATCGACCCATTCATCCATTTAACTCACTAAGGCATGCATCAAAGCACATAGATGGCTTGTCTCAGCTCAAGGCAGACCTAACACTTTTTCCTGTAAATCGTGGTCCTTGCTTCCTTGACCCATTGATATTTGATTGTCTCCATTACTCTTGAGACCAACTCCTCTGCATAATCGTGGTCCTTGCTGCCGACTCATCCATCTACTAGACACCCTTGTACTATTATATCAGAGTCACAACATATCGTAACTCATACAAGAGGATTGTTATGATATCACCCAATCCCAATATCCTTAGCCCCTTGTTCACTAAGCTCCCAGAGTGTTTACTTTCTCATATGACCGGGCCTGTGACCGTCATCTTATCATTATATTAGAGCCCCTTTCTATCGTAACTTCTGCAAATTTCTGATTGCATCTTAGCTCCTTTTGCTTAGTCCTCATTGATTTTCACATCATAGGACCATTGCTTGTGACCGCCAGTATAGCACTTAGGTTCCAAGACTTTAGATTCCTATCGGGGGCCTATCTCCCAGTGGTATAGCTCTTCTCCCTTGATTCTTTTAACTTCCTAACCAAACTCAAACACATACATCAGAGCTCCCTAGGCATCATAGCATTTTTAGATTTGCATTTACACAGGAGTTACAAGATATCCATCCTCCGATATACTCCATAGCACATAGGTGCTAGCCCCACTCTGCGCCCTTGGTTCTTTGGGTCTCCACATGACCATGTGCTAGTTGATATCGAAGCCCAGCTTTATTATAACTTTTTCGAGTTCCATCTACGTAGGAATTACAAGGTCCTCAACCTTCAATATATTGATCTCTAAGATGATGTCATGCTCTTGTCACTTCTCCACATGGCACCTTCTGAGTGGTGACATGTGTCACACTAAGTTACCTTATTGGGCCACCAAAAATGCCAAAGAATTCTACCATGTGTCCACCTTACTGCCACATCATACTAAGTTGATTTTCCACTACATCTTCTCGAAGCCAATCACATGCTGCCATGTGTCTTACTAGAGGAGAGAGAAGGAGTCCCGATTAGCCTTGGTTTTGCATAAAATTATTTTTTAAAATTGCTCAACTTTCCTCGGTGCTTCAGCTCTCGACCCTATTGGATATCGTAACTTCTTAAGATACCACTATTAATAAGTTATGATATTATGATATCCTAGGCCTCCAATATTCCGATGACCTCCGATATTCCGATATTACGATATCCCGATATGCTCTGCTTCGAGGTTTCGATATTCTCTAACCTTCGACATGGTCTGCTCCAATATTCATCCTTCTACTCTACTGACCTCTAATATTCTGATATGGCCTGTTCTGAGGTCCCGATATTCCAATCTTCAATATAGCCTGCTCCAATTTATCGGCCTACTTAGGACTTCAAGACCCTAAATTCCGTAGACCATAGCTTTTGATCCAGGAGTCCACTTTTAGACTTCCACACACCAATGGAAAGATCTTCTAGAGAAATTTCCAATGGAGAGGGCCTGATGTAGGCTTTGATCCTATCTAATACCTCTAAAATGGTTGCAAACTCTCTGTCAGTCTTTTTCTCCTTGACTCCCTTTCTTGTTCCTGGAATCCTGAACTCCCAATCAACATAGTCGTTGTTTTATGGCTTCTCTGGTAGGCCTGATACTATGATTATTATATACATGAAGCCTACAACTACCATGGGATTCCATATGGAACATCATTATAGTCATCATTGTATGGCTTTTCCAATAAGCCTGTTATTGTGATGATTCTCTACAGAGAACTCCACCGACCATGGTAGTCTAGTTGACATCAATGCCAACACTCCTACAAATAGTTATACAATGCCAACTACCCAACAGTTAGGCAATTCCAATTGCCCAACACATATCCCATCATGATCGTTGACATCAATGGCAACACACTAGCAGATATCTTCACTAGGCCACTGGCCATCTAGACAATGCCAATTGTCCAACAATCTCTACCTTGGCATTGATGACAAACCTCAACCTTATCTTCAATTTGATGCTCAATCCACATGTTGCTTCCAAACTTCTCCTAGAATGAGCCACCAATGACCTTCTCTCTTCTGCACAGGCCATCACATCTTATCCACAAATTCTCTCCCCCTTTGACATAAATGGCAAGGGTCTAAAGCTACCTTTTTCTCCCCATGCAGTCACTGGATGTGAAGACCAAGGTCTAGTTGTTGAGATGTGCATTATGATTTGTAGACATCTCTTCAATGACTATCATTGTTGCTACTCCATAAATTGGGCATTTTTGATATGCTTCCCCTGAACATATACTACCTCTTCTTTTTGCTTCCAGTATCGAACACCTTATGGATGTTGGCTTAATACTCCTCATACCAATGCATCTTTTGTATCAGTTAAAAATAAAAAATGATACCAGTTAAACTACTCATGATAGGGTTGTTGTTGCAAATATCAATCAATGATGATGCATTTCGACTTTCTCTTCTTCGTTGTTGTTGCTTCATCTTCTATGCTCACTTCTCCTAAGCATCTTTACAATCGACATTACTCCCTCTAAGTTCAAGCTTCAAAAATATGGATTGTAGCTTGAACAATACCAATTGTAAAAAAAAAGGATACAAATGGAACAATGTAGTAGGAAAACTCTACTACTTACACTCATAAATAAATGTCCATTTTTACACAAGGTTACTCCACATGAGCCCAAACTATCAACTCCCATAAAGATACCAATTGAAACATTAAAGGACATTAAAATCTTACATCAATTGTGTTTCATAAACACAAGACTTCTAGGCATATTCAAACTCACAACTTAAATGAAATAAAGGTATTTCACCCCAGATGCAAACCTTTCATTTTCTCAATAATCTTCCTTTCTGAGGATGACAATTGTTGCTTGCTACTTGTTATGAAAGAAACTCCCCCTGAGTCAATGTTCTATGAATTACTGCAACTACTTTCTTACCTCTGCGTGGGGGTTGATCCTATAGGCTTGACTCGAATGTGAGCTTCCTGACAATCCACTCTTCTACTACATCCCATCTTCTTCTTCCCACAACATAATATATTGTTGTGTACTCTGCCTGAACTCATGTTGGGTTCACACCTCCTCTAATTTTCAATCTTGATATATTCAAAATAAACCAATTAATTCTTGTAATCAGCAAGACATCACGACCATATCTTCATCAATTAGATGAAACTTTATTTTCATTCTTTTGGATTCCTACATCTCACTTACAAGGCCTCCCGTGAGGCCATTCTCTTCCTTCACTAAAGAGAAACAGAGAATGTACTCCCCCTCAGCAGGTCATCCTTTTTCTTTTTCCATACCTTCAATGGCCAAGTCCTGACATAAGCATTAGTCGCCAGCTTCTTCTTTGCCCATGTTTGGGCTTTCTCTTGGCTGCCCATGGATAGAGGAACCTTATGTTTCAACTCCTCTTTCTTCACCCAAATTCTCTTGTTGCTTTTATTCCTTACAAGGGGGTCTACTATAAGAGTAGGAGGATCATTATTTTTATTTCTTCCTCCTCTTTCCAGATTTTTCTTTCGATGTTGAGCATTGAAGACAAACTTGTATTCATTTTATCTTTTCTTCCTTTTTGTCTTCAAATCCCGGGCTGCTACATTTGCATGCATATGCTAAGGAGCATGCCATTTCTTCTCATTTCTGTAGTTGACTCTCTTGTGCCTCAAATTACAATAGTTGTATCTTTCAACATGGATTAAGAATCGGGTAGAAAATTTACTTTTCTTGACAATGCTTTTGTCAAAACTCCTATCACTGCCAACATGCCTTATCCTAGCCTCTTTTTGCAACCTTGGGTTGTTGCATCCCAACACATCTTGTTTTCTTGCATTCCATCTACAATCTATGGCATTATGTCCAAAGTTATTACAAGAAAAACAATACCCATAAAAAGGCTTATGATAACATATGTTTCCTTTTCTATGAAGGCTTTATCCTTGAGGATTAAAGGACCTTTGTTGATTCTTCATGTGCCTTCTGTAACAGCCCTGGTGAAAATTCCATGTAATAAAAGTTAATAAAGGAAAAATAATAACCACGGTTGATTGGACACTTATTCCAAGCTGAATGTTGGCAAAATCCTAGTGATGTGGATCACTTATGATTATTTAATGGCTAAGGAGATCGGTAAAGGAAACGGCTAAGTCTTTTGAAAGGAAAATGGAATTTTTGGCACATTTATTTATGAAAATAATGGAAAATAGGAGAAAAGGGAGGTGAAAGGTCACAAGTTGCATGTGAGGAGGAAATTGAAGGAAATAATGGAAAATGAAGAAATAGAGGCATCATTAATAAAATGGTTTCTGAGGATCAGTTGGTAACATTTTTTCAGTTCAGTTTTTGAGCTCTCTTATTATTCTCTCACTCTCTCGAACTCTTGGATATTTAGAGTTTTCTTGGAGCACTCTTGGAGGGTGTGGAATACTTGGATTTTTGGAGCAAGAAGGCAAAGGAAGAGTAGGAAAGCACAAGAGGACCTCAGGATTAGCAGCTACAGTGCGATTTTCTTGCAAGTATGCATGTATGTTTTCCTCACTGGTTTTGGAATGCATGGCATATGCATGTGGATTTTTGGTCATGATTTTTCACTAGCATGGAGGATTGTCTATATTGACAATGGATTTCCTAGCCTTTCCATTTCTTGGATATCCATGGAGTTTGTGGGTTTATTTTCTTGTTTTTTTTTGGTTGGTTCTCATGTTTCCTTACCATGGGTTGAGTTATTAATTCCTGGAAGCCCTGTAACATCTTGGGTTGAGTTACTAGTCTTGGAATCCTTGGTTGGAAAAATGCTCTAGAAGCCCTTGGTGGGTTGAGTTACTATTCCTAAAAGCCTTCGTTGGACAAATGCTCTGGAAGCCCGGTGGCAGGTGTGGGTTGAATTACTACTCCTGGAAACCTTGATTGGAACAAACACTCTGGAAGCCCTGGAAGGCTTGGGTGGAGACTAATCTGATGATGGTTTTTTATGTCCGACCATGAGCTGGAATCAATGTTTGTTGGATTGAGGTGGATGGCCTTTGGAAGCCCTGGATGGTTTTGGATTGATGTGTTCTATGAGATCCATATTCATGCTTGGAATATTGCATGGAGGTGAATGGTTGAAGAGAGACTTGCCTCAACCATTCTACGGTCAGGTGGAACATGGAAGTCCCATCCCAGGTTTGGATTTTTCATCATCAATATGACATTATTTCTCCTTGTAAATATATGAGTATTATATTGGCTTATATGTGGTTTATATGGCTATGATTTCATGAGTATTTCTACTACTATTATGTTGGTTATTTATATGTTTTATGAGAGTAGCTATGTATGGCTCTCATCATGTTTTTACTTGAAAATGAATGATCAATGTATCTATGACTTAATGGATGACATTGCAGTTGATGTGTTGAGGCATCAATGTTTCTTAGTGATTCTCAGCTAAGTATGAGACCCCTATGCTCAGATCTATTATTTACACCTTTATATTACATAGTCGTGATATGTTTGATGAAATTCCTATCATGGCTAGTAGGGGTCCAATCAAGGTCTCATTCAAGTTATTTCATTTATATTGTCATTTCCTTATTACCTTACTGTTATGAAGCTATGATTCAATTTTGGGCAATGACCTAAGCTTTGGGTCTGAAAAAAAGTGGCTCAAATCCTGGGGATGTTGGCATAACACTGACAAAAAGAGTCTCTTGATGCTAGCTTGTAGGCCTGTGAGAGTGACTAGAGATCCCTGGACACTGGCATGCCTATAGCATGAGAGCATCTAGAGGTCAATTAGTCCAAAATGTCAGTGGGACCTAGGGGCTGGTTAGCATAAAGGTTGGATTGGTTCCTAAGGATCCTAATGTTGATTTTGAATGTCTATATGGTGTGTTTCCGTCAGTTCCACTTCCTTAAATTGACTTAGGAGATCGAATCATATCATAGTGGCCTCTCGTTGCATGTTTACCCCGGCTGGTCGGTTGCTTGGGTAGATGTGGGAGGAGGGTGTTACAAAGTGATATCAGAGCATGGTTCACCCCTTGGACTAGATGGGCTATGTGTTGGTCATGCATGTGTCTCTCTAACACTTGCATTCCATGTTCTTTTTGCATTTGCATAATGTTGATCATGGTTTTAGTGATGTCTTCATGAGAAACTTGAAGTTATTATTGTGGAGTGCATTGTCAGGAGTGTATGACTAGTTACATGTTTTTATATGTTGCTTACATGTTGATATATGTCGCTTGGTTACATTCTTGTATGTTCAGTTGCATTCTTGTATGTTTTGTTACATGTATCATTCTTGTAGGTTTGGTTACAAGTACTTTTTGTTTATGCTTGATTACATGTGTTTATGCATGTGGATGGTTGGTTATGCATTGCTTATGCATGTTAATGTTTGCATGTGGTCAAGTGTACAGTGATGTAGCGGTTATTTTCATGCATGAGGTCGTGGTATTAGTTGTTGTTAAGGTCATGCATTGATGACAAGACCCCAGCTATAATGATGGTTGCATTGTCATATTCTTGTGTGTTATGTTTCTATATGTTTTCATGATTATGTTATACATGTATCATGTTGATTTCTTGATCCTGCATACAAGGTATCCTCCCCGATATATACTAAGGTACGTTAGTTTATTGTGATTTGGTTTAGCTGACATGATACAACTTGCAGGAAGAAGTATCAAATGGCTAGAAATATGATTGACTACAAAGACTCTCCCTATGAATCAGAAGAGTAAGATGGTCCATTGTCTAGGTAATTCCTCTCTATGGACAGAGATGATCCCTCTAGCCCAATGAGTGGGACTAGCAACCTAGGTGACAATCTACTAGACACTTTCCTAGGTTACAATTGAAAAGAGAGACGAAGAAGATGGCCTACCTCGTTCTGATGCTATCTTGATCTCCTTTGTTGAAGAACTTGAATCACTTGCATCATGGGCTCATTTCTACTTCTTACAACGTTTATGAACCTACACAAGAGATAAAGACACAACAAGGCATGCAAATACAAATAGAATATTCAAAAGAAACCTACTTAATTGATCAAGAAATGTTAAGATAGATGATACATGAGCATACACATCAATGGAAAATGAACCAGCAGTTGTATATTAATAGAAAATAAGGGGAAGCATACAACCAAGCCTTGATGTTGATAGGCTCTCCTTGAATGAATATCCAAGTCCAAGCTAAGCTCTCCAAGCACTCCTTCTCCAAGCCAAATGAGTAGCATATAAGCACAATCTTAGCATAAGGGGGAGAATAGACATAGACCAACCATTTGGGAATGGGAGAGGATGAATATATATGCAGGGAAAGGGAGTTACAATCTCTCCAAAGATAGTAGTAGGCCCTCATCTCAAGGAGATACCTCATAGGGATAAGACCAAGAGGCAAAGTTGGGAGAAATCGACCTCATCTACGCCGAACAACCTCCAACTCGCCGCTCTGGAAGCTTCTAGATCACGAAGCTTCTCATCCTCTTTGGGAAAATTTCCTTTTTGGGATCATCATGGGTATACAAGTAAATAGAGCGATGCCATCATGGGTCAAGTATAATACAATAGGCGACCATCGCAATTTTTAGTCTCATAAGAGTGATGATTCTCAAATTAGAGTTTAAGAGCTATTTCCTTTAGGGGAAGCTCAAGGAATTTTCCAATCAATGTCTGAGGAAGGATCTAAGTTGCATATATGAATAAGTACACTACATAATGGTCATGTTTCTGGCACTTCGAGGTATGTCATGGGGAAGTGCAGGAGGTGTGACAAAATACTGTGTAACAGATGCCTCCTAAAGCATGAAGGCAAAACGAGGAGTGATGGCTAAGATGCGTTACAAGATTTTGCAAGGATGAGGACAAACACTGTCAGGGGACCTGCAAATCAAGGATGCATATACATATATATATCTGATGTCAAAACATGAATCCATAGTATGGGCACAGCCATCAAGATAATAGGGACTATATGAAAGGATCCATGGCATGGGTGCAGCCATCCAAATGAAAAGGATCATCTATAAATCTAAGATGCAAGGTATGGATGCAACCATCCAAGATAGAAGGATCACCATAAATGTAAAGTCCCACAGTATGGTCATAGCTATCTGTATAGCATAAACATGTTTACAATCATGAATAATACATAACTCCATGCAACCTTAGTCATATCACACAAGACTCAAGGTCTTTCACTCCATCCCAACCCGATTAAAGTACGAATTCTAACATGTGAATGAATGTGTTGAAGTCAAACATGCTAGAAAACCACCTTATTATGGCCAATGATGTGGACTGTTAACAGGCATGAGTGAAACCACCAATAATGACAATGGATCTCAAGGTACGGTAGTACAATCCGTGAATGTGAAAATGAAGCTGAAGTCAAACACTCGTGGAATCATCTGATCGAAGTCCAATGATGAAAACCTATTGTCAAATGCGAAGAACTTGCCATTAAGGAATGCAAGCTCTAAGGTACTGAAAGGGAGTTTCTAATTCATCTTCCTGGATAATGAGTTGAAGTTGACAGGAAGTGACCCGTCAAAGGAGGGTCATAATGATTCCCTCATCATCGACACTAAAAAAGGAATAAATTGGAATGAAATGAGTAGGATCCAATACTATCGCAAAAACTTAGACAACGTATAGGTAATAGATTGTAGATAGGACTTCTCTTGAACATATTGGCGACACAACTCTGAAGTGTGGCATCATTAGACTCAGCATAGGACCAAGGGTCATAATGACGAAGTGGAATAATCAAATTAGAGGTGAAATGGATTACCCAAACCTGGAAGAACAAGTGACTAAGTGAGGATGTCCCAAACCCGACACGAGAAATAGATGAGTGTCATGTTCAAGAGCGACATGCTACCTATACAAGAGATGTTTCGCTTTCACTTTTTCCCCACTATTTCTATTGAGTACCTCTTTATTTTTACACAAGATTGAAGAGGATACCATATGATTGTCGTATAAGTTCACCCTTCGAATGAATCCATCCTAGTAAGTTTTACGAGTCCTAGGAAGGATAAACTCAGTCTCTTCATGGTGACAAGTCCTTCGTCATTTAATTTTTAATGAGTCCGACAAAATAATAACTTGGTATCTTTTTCATATTTAGAGAGTTTGAAAAAGAGACAAAAAATAAAACTCCATCAGGTCCCTTTTCATAATTTGTACCTCGAATCCGAAAAGGTAGAAAACAATATTCAAGAGAACCTCCTAGCCATGTTTGACTAAGGTGTTCCTTTTTTGTACAATAGTCTATATCAGTCTGAAAAAGGGTTAAACTTATACTGATATGACGTCAATTCATTTAATTTAACAAGTTTGAAAAGAAAAGTACTTGGCGATCTTTTCATTTTTTGAGAGTCAGAAAAGAGCTTAAAGATGACTCCTCCTCCAGGAACAAGTGGTATAACAGGATAGCAACTGGTTCCGATGATGATGGAACTACTCAAAACATGTAATGGTCAAGAGGCTGGCTAATAAGACCACTCATCACAGATGTTCCCCAGGCAAAGGTAAAACAACCAAATGAAAGCATATGATAGGCCAAAAATATGGTGACAATGAAATGAAAAAACTAAGGCTCATCTGGAAAAAATCGACTGATAAAAATGGAAATCATGAGATGTAAAATGGGAATGGTTTAATTTTTACACAATCTTGAAATAGAAACAAACTATGCTTGGAGTTAGCTTCATTTTTACACAAGCTTGAAACATAAACAAACTATGCTTGGGTTTGGTTTCATTTTTACACAAGCTTGAAACAAAGATAAACTATGCTTGAGATAAGTTTTCATGCCCCAAGCATAATGACTCAATTCGAGGTACATGCCCCCCAAGCTTTACTTCATTCACCTAAGTATACTATTGGTTACTAATAGGTGGGTGGAATGAAGGTTCACTTACGAGATCAAGTGAAAGATTCGACTAGGATTTTACGAGATCTAATCAAATACTCGACTGGGATTTTATTGGAAGGGGATTTGTTTCATCTTTTAATGATCTTGACACAAGAAAAGAACCATGCTCATGATACCTTTTTTCATTTTTTAATGAGCTTGACACAAGTAAAAGAACTCTGCTCATGGAGACCTATTTCCTTTTTTAACGAGGTTGACATAGTAAAATAACTATCCCCATGGTCCTTTTTCATTCTTTAACTAGCTTGTCACAAGACAAGGAACTTTTCTCCATAATCCTTTGATCATAACCCAAAAGAGGGCATGGCTTCCAAGAGGTTCTAATCAGATGGGAGAACAATACTTTAGAAAGGATACATGTATAGGTATCTAAAGGAAAAATCAAGCTCAAATGCCCCCAATACATGGAGTACTACATCACCTATGAGAGCATTAGTAGATGTGGGGATGGAAGAGGTGGCCACATAATTAATCTTTGGCTAAGGTGATACTACTTGCACATAAGAACCATGTAGGGATGATGGTTGAGTGAGAGTTGAGTCAGGACCAATGAGTGTAAGCTGATCAATGGTCACAATGCTTCCTTCATGCAGGAAACACATCATCCGAAAGAGGGAAGAGACAAGAGCTTCGATGACATAAACATAGTCACAACCAAGGAGTAGATTAAAATTCAACAGACCTTGGACAACCATCATATCGATATAGATAGTCTTTCCTCCCAAAGTAATAGGTAACCTAGGAAGGATCCATAATGATTGACTGGTTCCTCTGTTAAAAGCTAACAGATTCTAGGTGGCGGGGACAAGCTGAGGAGAATCTAAAGCTTGCCAAGAAGTTGAGGACAGAATGATAACAGATGTGCCCTCGTCTATGAATGTGCTAGGTACATCCATATGGTAAGCTTGTACGGTAATCTGAAAAGGCACATAAGACGGAAGGTGATATCCTTCCAGTCGACTTCAATCAAAATAAGTTACTAAACTACTCATAGGGGGTGTCGTAGGAATGTGAGAACTGCCCTCTTGCTCAATGGGAACAGGAGAATTATTCTCATGCACCTTAGGAATGGGAGGATTTCCCTCTAGTTCATTGGAAACTGAAGAAACCGGAAGAACCTGAGCAATACGAGGTTCACTCTCTATCGGAAGAACCTGAGCAATACGAGGTTCACTCTCTATCGGAAAGGTATGGTTAACTAAAGGTGGAGTCAAGTCTACCATTTTCTCAACCAATTATTGGTCGAGAATGGACTCATGAGACTCACTTTCAGAGAGAGTTGGTTGACCAAAGATGAATTTTGATCAATCACTGGATCAACTAGTGAAGGATCATGGGAAATATTTTGATACCCAGTTCGAAGATGAGATCAAGAAGCTGTAAGGTTTTCCAACTTGTTGGAAGCTTCGTTCATAAGAGGAGAAAGGTGAATGGGATGATTTCCTTCACACAACTTATAAGAAAATTTGACTATTCCCTTTTTCCCATGAGCTTTATTGTTACTATTTGAAGGTTTATCACCAACATGATCACCAGACGCTAATGAAAAAGGTCAATGTGAACCTGTGGACCACACTTCTAAGACCTTGGGAATACCAGGATAGTTTCAAAGAAGGTGGTCACCCTTACATAATATGCAAGGGAATTTTACCTTTTAGGGTTAGTTGGAAGATTTTTATTCATTAGTTGCATCTGTAGAAATGATATCTTGGTTGCCCCCTTGCTTATTTTTCTTCTTCTTCTTCGTCCTATTCTTCTTCTTCTTAGCTCCCTAGTTACTAGAATCCAGACTTTCACCAAGTGAAGAGGAAGAACAAAGTGAAGAAATAGGTAAAGAAGGCGAGGTTTCAAATCTAGGATCAACTTGAGGTTGATGTTGTTCAAGTGGAGGAGAACTCGGTTAGAAAGAAGTTTGGATACTTAGAATCAACGAGGTCGAAAATAACTAAACTAGTAGACCAATGGTCAATACAGGAAGGGACAACATTTCCATATAAGGAGCACCAATATTTCCAAAAGAAGGAAAAGGACTAGGATTCCATTAGAGGGGTTTCCTTGACTGGTAAACTCAGGAAATGTTTCCATCAATATCAACCTAAGATCTACTAAGGAGTATTTCCATAGGAAGTATTTTGTTCCATGGTCAATTAATTTTAGAATTTGAAACAAAAACTTTGCCTTTTCATGTTTTGAGAGTTGAGAAAAGGACGAAAAAGTGACTCTAGTCACTTTCATTGGTTTAGCAAGCTTGAAAGGACAAGTACTCGATGATATTTTCAAGTCTAAGGAATCAGAAAATATTGAAATGACTACTCAGGATACTCTAGGCAAAAGGGATTACCAAGAAATCGTGAACTGCAATATACACCTTAGCAAATAAATTTACTAAGGACTTGACGTACGTGCAGGAAATCGTCTCGAATGTTATTTTCGGTGTATCACATTTACAGGATGGTAGACTCGGCTTCCTATGGATAAAGGTTTGCAACCTATAAGGGTCTCCCTTTATATACTTGATGGTACGGAGAGAACAAGTCTATGCTAGTGCTGTCTAATGCAAGAGTATTGTGAACAACAGCTGCTAAGTTTTATAGACGCTGGAACACGTCTCTAACCTAAACCACTAAGTATGAGAATTAATGTTTCAAATTCTCCTTAGATTAATTGAGGTAAATTTTAGAGTGGATCTTGAAATTATGTTTTGGTTTTAAGGCTCGAAACAATGTCACCTAAACACCTATGATGCAACTATATGAGAAAAGGAAAACTTTTTGTTTCAATTAAATCTAGACTAATCAAGGGAATAAATTTCAACCAATAATGCTTCATGCAAAAATTCCTTCCACTAACTTTCATTTTCGTCTTCCAAATGCAATATAAAATGTAAAAAAGATGTTAACTTTTCACTATCCTAAATGCAACTTTTTTGAAACAAAAATGGTTTTACTTTACAAAGATGCACTTATATGAATTATGCTTTTCTTTTTGTTTTGAATGATTTGATGCACCTAACACAATTTTTAGCTTTCAAACACTGAAAAATGTGATCTATTTTCAATGATGAATCTCAAAAAATAAATTTTCAATGCAACTAATCTAATGCATTTTCACTAAAAGTAAATTTTGAAATACAAGCTAAAACAAATACAAATGATGTTTTCAATTATTTCCACAGAAGACAACCCTCAATCAATCAACAAAACAAACATATCAATGACACCAACAAGAAGCAAGTGATGACCAATTGACTAGAAACCCTAAAACTCAATCATATTTCACTTCAAATCCAATGAAACAAATTTTGCAAATTAATCAAGACAATCAATCAAAAACTCACAAATCCAAGCATACAGGATAGGAAAAGACCTTAGGGGCCAAGACATACTGGATTCTAAGGAAGAAACCTTAAAATTTCTCACATTCAAGGATCATTTCTACTTTATATATCCACCCGTGATGATTGGGTTATCATTGCTACTTTTCATAGCCAAACCCATGATGGTCGGGGTCATCATCACTACTTTGTATAGAAAAAGTAGTGATGATTTCAGCGCGACCATATAATGAAGAAGAAAAAAATCATCGCGACTGTACAGGTAAAAACTCGTGATGCCATCGCGACTGTGAGAGCTAAACCCATGATGGGCAAGGAATATGGGAAAAAACAAAAAATATTCCAAGAAACAATCCAGACTTAGCACTCTAAGGCAGTAATCAGTGATGGTATAAACCTAGACTAATACAAACAAGATGAGAAATCGACGGCTGGTCTAACTCTTCATAGAATCAAGGTGAAGGATTGGATGGAAAGGGTTATAGATTCCCTGGCAAAGTTGTCATTTTGTTGTCTAGGTAAATCCTCTCTACGGACAGAGACGGTCCCTCTAGCCTAATGAGTGGGACTAGCAACCTACATGACAATCTACTGGACATTTTCCTAGGTTACAATTGAAAAGACAAACGAAGGAGACGACTTGTCTCATTCTGATGCTATCTCAATCTCCTTTTTAGAAGACCTTGAATCACTTGCGTCACAGGCTCATTCCTACTACTTATGACATTTATGCACCTGCATAAGAGATCAAGACACAACAAGGCATGCAAATAAGAATAGAATATTCAAAAGCAACCTACTTAACTGATCAAGGAATGTTAAGATATATGATACATGAGCATACACATAAATGGAAAATGAACTAGCAGTTGTATATTAATAGAAACAAAGGGGAAGCATACAACCAAGCCTTGATATTGATAGGATCTCCTTGAATGAATATCCAAGTCCAAGCTAAGCTCTCCAAGCACTCCTTCTCCAAGCCAAATGAGTAGCATATAAGCACAATCTTAACATAAGGGTGCAAATAGACATACACCAACCATTTGGGAAAGGGAGAGGATGCATATATGGGCAAGGAAAGGGAGTTAGGATCTCTCCAAATATAGGAGTAGACCCTCATCTCAAGGAGATATCTCATAGGGATAATACCAAGAGGCCAAGTTGGGAGAACTCGAACTCATCTACGCCGAACAACCTCTAGGTCGCCACCCTCGAAGCTTCTAGATCACGAAGCTTTTCATCATCTTTGGGAAAATTCCCTTTTTGGGATCATCGCGATTATAGAAGTAAACAAAGTGATGTCGTCACGGGTCGAGTATGATACAACAGGTGACCATCGCTATTTTTAGTCTCATAAGAGTGATGATCCTCATATTAGAGTTTAAGAGTTATTTCCTTCAGGGGAAGCTCAAGGCATTTTATAATTAATGTCTTAGGAAGGATCTGAGATGCATATATGAATGAGTACATTGCATAATGATCATGTTTCTGGCACTTCGGGGTATGTCACAGGGAAGTGCAAGAGGTGTGACAAAATACTGTGTAACATGGCTTTGG
This sequence comes from Pinus tabuliformis, assembly GCA_031772625.1. Classification (NCBI taxonomy): domain Eukaryota; kingdom Viridiplantae; phylum Streptophyta; class Pinopsida; order Pinales; family Pinaceae; genus Pinus; species Pinus tabuliformis. Next base: position 1,055,603,477 of record CM062817.1, on the reverse strand, counting down.
GAACTCTTCTGATTTGGCAGTTACACTGAGAAGATTAAAGGAAGAAATAAGGAGTTGTAAGGCAGATAATGTTAGAATCATGCAGATACAGGAGAAACAAGTAGAGGTAAATGCAGTGATACTTCAAAGCTTTTCATATTTGCAGTGACAAGGACCACGTCAGGTCAGCTATGAGCAAGAGGACAGAACTAATGGGGCATATGGTAGTAGGTCGCATGGTGGGCACAAGTCAGATAGAGATGACATAGCCATAGATAGTTCTGATTCAGATAGGCACTATGATTGTCACCATTATCATCCTTACAAGAGGAGTGATAGGGGTTATTTTTTGGGTGAGTTTAAGAAATAAAATTCACCTACTTTTGATGTAGAGATGAGGAAACCATAGGATGCAGAGGCATGGTTCCTTAGCATGAGGAAGTTATTCAAGTTACACAACTATTCATAGAACATGAAATCTAGACTAAATACATTTAGTCTCAAAGGTAAAGCATACATTTGGTGGGAATATGTAAAGAATGTCATATGTATTCATGAGGAGGAATTAACTTAGAGTGAGTTTGAGCGACTATTCAAGAAGAAGTAACTATCAGAGAGATACTTTGATGACAGGGAAAAATAATTTTATGAGCTAAATATGGGATCTATGACAGATGATGAGTACACTACCAGGTTCGTGGGGTTACTGAGGTATGTGCCTTATCTCACAAAAGAGAAGGCTAAGATTGAAAGGTTCATTAGTGGACTACCGGTTTAATTCAAAGAGAGGATTGAGTTCGATGAGCCTAGATAGTTAGAGGAGGCCATTCGAAATCTAAGGCATTGCTATGAACAATCAAAGCAGAGGTCTGAGACTAAACCAGATTGGAAGCGTAATGCAAAGAACAAGGTAAAATGGGACATGAAAAAATAAATACCTAAGGGTACAGATAATAAAAATAATGCAATGCCATCTAAGAATTTTAATGCATCAGATAGAGGACAAGGATTCTTATCAGGAGAACAAAACAAGGAGTTAGGATCGAAGCCTATAGAGTGTTAGACTTGTGGCAAAGGCCATTGTAAGAGAGATTTTCCACAGAATCAGGGTGCTAGGCCTCAGATATATAGTGCACAGGATGCACACACTATTGGGGATGTTCGTCAAAGTGTTCCTCACATTTATGCAGCATTGGATAGCAAACAGGAAAACCATCAGGCATCTATCATTGAGATGGACAATAAGCTTTGTGATCAAGTTATTTCTATTTTCATTAAGCCTGGATCTAAGTATAGTTATGTTAGTCCTAACTTGGTGGATAAGTGCGTTTTTAGTAAAAAATTTCATGTAGAAGCTTGGTTAGTGCAGTTGGCTACAGGTACAAAGAAGTGAGTTCATCATTGGGTAATATCTTGTGCATTTGATTTGAATTGTATGCCTACCATATCACATTTGATTGTGTTTTCATTGGGATCATACATTATGTTGTTGTGCATGGATTGGTTGTACTTCATAGAACCGAGGTAGACTGTTATAACAAAGCCATTGAGTGTGTTGATGACAATGGGGAACCAAAAGTCTTGCAGGGAAAGAAGAAATGCACATCAGTTAGGATGGTGAAAATTATGCAAGCAAAGCATAGTCACAGGAAAGGATGTAAGTTATTTGTAGTACACATTTCTAGTGATAAGGGTAAGGAAGTTGAGGGTACAGATGCATTGAGTAGGCACCGAGTTTTACATAAGTTCAAGGATTTATTCCCTGAGGATATTACAAAGTTACCACCTCAAAGGGAGGTATAATTTTCTATTGAGTTTGTGCCAAGGGCATCTCCCGCATCAAAAGCACCTTACAGGATGAGCACGCCTAAGTTGGTGGATTTGAAGCTACAGTTGAAGGAAATGTTGGTCAAGGGGTACATTAGGCCAAGTGTATCACCATGGGGCACACCGGTATTGTTTGTGAAGAAGAAAGATGGTGCTCTCATATTATGAATTGACTACAGGCATTTGAATAAAGTGACTATCAAGAATAAGTATATGTTACTGAGGATTTATGACTTGTTCGATAAGTTAAAGGGAGCAGCAGTGTTCTCGAAGATTGACCTAAGATCTGGATTTCATCAGGTACGCATCAAAGAGGAGGACATTTACAAGACAAATTTCCGAACCCGGTATGGGCATTATGAGTTTGTTGTAGTTTCATTTGGATTAATTAATAGTCCATCTACATTTATGTGCTTGATGAATATTGTGTTGTGTCTGTACTTGGATAAGTTTGTTATTGTGTTCATTGATGACATATTGGTATATTCCAAAAATGAGGAAGAGCATGTCGAGCATTTAGCAGCAGTATTGAGGTTGTTGAGAGAGAATCATTTGTATGTTAATCTCAGCAAGTATAGTTTCTTTCAAACTGAGGTACACTACCTAGGGCATGTTGTCTCCAATGAGGGCAATGAAGTAGATCCAAAAAAGATAAGGGTCGCCATGGAGTGGGTAGCTCCTAAGAATGTGGATGAGGTGAGATATTTCATGGGTTTGGTAGACTACTATAATAGGTTCATCAGGAGCTTCTCATAGATTTCTTATCCTATTACATCATTGCAGAGGAAAGGTAAGAAGTTCGAATGGACAAAGGAGTATGAGGCTAGTTTTGAGCAGCTTAAGAAGTTGTTGGCACGTGCACCAGGGATAAAGATTGCAGATCCGGATGAGTTTGTGGTATTCGTAGATGCTTGCAAGAAGGGACTTGGTGGATTCCTTATGTAGGATGGACCAGTGGTATGTTATGAGTCGCAGAAACTGAATGAGCACGAGCAAAACTATCCCACACATGATCTTGAATTGGCAGTGATTATACATGCATTGAAGATGTGGAGACACTATCTTCTAGGCGGGAGGTTTACATTGATGAGTGATCACAGTGGTTTGTGATACCTATTTGACCAACCAAATCTGAATGGTATGCAGGCGCGGTGGTTACCTACAATCAGTGAGTTCGATTTTGAGATCAAGTACACCAAAGGTAAAGAGAACAGAGTGGTATATGCTCTTAGCAAGAAGATACAGGTAAATCACTTAGCAACTATGAGCTCCTATGGGACGGACTTATAGGATATGATCTTGTAGGAAGGTCAGTAGGATGTCAGATATATGGATATTATGCACAGGTTGTAGCAGAGTACAGGTATAGGTACAGGTGGTAGTACATGTGAAAGTATAGGTATAGGTACAGGTGTAGGTGCATAGGATGTGGATTATTGCCTTACATTGGTTGGATGGATCAGATTCAGAGACAGGATATATGTGTCAGATAACAGTGAGACCAAGAAGGTGACCATGAGAGAGTTTCACGTGAAACCATATTCAGGTCACCCAGGTTATCAAAAGACATTGACCGCAGTCAAGAAATTTTATTATTGGCCTAACCTGAAGAGGGATGTAGTAGAGTTTCTGGCTAGGTGTTTTGATTGTCAACGTGTGAAAGTAGAGTGTAAGCATCCAATTGGACTACTATAGCCGGTTGTGATTCTAGAGTGGAAATTGGAGGTCATTTCCATGGACTTCATCACAGTTTTTCCGAGGATAGTGAGACAACATGATTCCATCATGGTTGTTGTGGACAGGTTGACAAAGGTTTCACATTTCATTCGAGTGATGTACCACAATTACTCATCAGAGATGTGCTCATATTGCATGTTGTTTCAAAGAAACTTGTGCTAGAAAGGGATGCAAAGTTCACTTCCAAGTTTTGGAAGGAGTTATTTGTAGGTTTGGGTTCAAATTTTTCCTTCAGTACAGCTTATCATCCACAGACAGATGGATAAACAGAGATGGTCAATAGGATATTAGAGGACATGTTGATGATGTATGTGATGCATCAACAGTGAAAGTGGGAAGAGTATATTCCACTAGTAGAGTTCACTTATAACAATGGGTATCAAGAATATTTGAGGGTGAGTCCATTTGAGGCATTATATGGGCAAAATTGTAATACTCCTATCAGTTGGAGTGATCCAATTAACAAAGTGTTGATTGGACTATACATGTTGGAAGACATGGTTCAGGAAATGCATGTGATAAAGAAAAATCTAAAGGTAGAATAGGATAGGCAAAAGAGCTATGCAGATCGAAACAGGTTGTTCAAGGAGTTCCAGTTTGGGGAACAGGTGTACTTGCGCATCAAACCAAAGAAGAACTCCTTGTGGATTGGATCATGCGCCAAGATGGCACCAAGGTTTTGTGGACCCTTCATTATCATTGAGAGGATTAGGCTAGTAGCCTATCGACTTGCACTGCCTCCAACAATGAATGATGTTTGCATGGTCATATGCCTATGTGTTATGTTTCTATATGTTGTCATGATTATGTTATGCATGTCACACTGATATGTTGATCTTGCAGAGAAGGTATCCTCCATGAGCTCTACTAAGGTACATTAGTTTATTTTGATTTGGTTTAGATGACATGATATACCTTGTAGGAAGAAGTATCAAATGGCTAGAAATATGGTTAACTACAAAGACTCTCCTATGAATCAGAAGAGTAGTAAGGTGTTAGGAACTCTTCTGATTTAGTAGTTACACTAAGAAGCTTAAAGGAAGAAATAAGGACTTGTAAGGCAGAAAATGGTAAAATCATGCAGGCACAAGAGAAACAAGTAGAGGTAAATGCAGTGATACTTCAAAGTTTGTCATATTTGCAACGACAACAACCACGTCAGATCAGTTATGAGTAAGAGGACAGAACTAATGGGGCATATGGTACTAGGTCGCATGGTGGTCACAAGTCAGATAGAGATGGCATGGTCAGAGATGGTAGATTGTTGGACACTCCGGATAGGAGGAGGGATAGACACAAGTATTACTCTAGTTCTTATTCTGATATGCACTATGATCATCACCGTTATCATCCTTATAAGAAGAGTGATAAGGGGTATTTTCCAGATGAGTTTAAGAAAGCAAAGCCACCTAATTTTGATGGAGAGATGAAGAAACCATAGGATGCATATGCATGGTTTCTTGGCATGAGGAAGTTCTTTAAGTTACATGACTATTCAAAGAACATGAAATCTAGAGTAGCTACATTCAGTCTCAAAGGTAAAGCAAACATTTGGTGGGAAGATGTAAAGAATTTCAGATGTATCCATGAGGAGGATTTAACTTGGAGTGAGTTTGAGCAGATATTCAAGAAGAAGTACCTATCAGAGAGATACTTTGATGACAGGGAAAAATAATTTTATGAGCTAAAGATTGGATTGATGACAGATGATGAGTACAATATCAGATTCTTGGAGTTACTGAGGTATGTTCCTTATCTCATGGAGGAGAAGGCTAAGATTCAGAGGTTCATTAGTGGTTTACTGGTTGAATTCAAAGACAGGATTGAGTTCGATGAACCTAGATCATTAAAGGAGGCCAATCGAAAGCTAAGGTATTGTTATGAACAATCGAAGCGTAGGTCTAAGACTAAACCAGATTGGAAGGGTAATGCAAAGAACAAAGTAAAATGGGAAAAGAAATGAGCAAGACTTAAGGGTACAGATAATAAAGAGAATGCAGTGCTATCTAAGAAGTTCAATGCATCAGATAGAGGACAAGGATTCTGATTAGGAGAACATAACAAGGAGACAGGTTGGAAGCCTATAGAGTGTTAAACTTGTGGCAAAGGTCATCGTAGGAGATATTTTCTTCAAAATCAGGGTGGTAGGCCTTAGATATATAGTGCACAAGATGCACAGACCGTTGGGGATGTTAGTTAGAGTGTTCCTCGCATTTATGCAACATTGGATAACAAACATGCAAACCATCAGTCATCTATCATTGAGATGGACAGTAAGATTTGTGATCAAGTTATTTCTATTTTGATTTACCCTGGGTCTAAGTATAGTTATGTTATTCCTAACCTAATGGATAAGTGTGGTTTGAGTAAGGAATTGCATGCAGAATAGTGGTTAGTGCAGTTGGCTACAAGTACGAAAAAGTGAGTTCATCATTCAATAAGATCTTATGCATTTGATTTGAAATGTATGCCTACCATAGCACATTTGATTGTATTGTGATTGGGATCATACAATATGTTGTTGTGAATGGATTGGTTGTACCTTCATAGAACCAAGGCATATTTTTATAACAAAGCCATTGAGTGTGTTGATGACAATTGGGAACTAAGAGTCTTGCAGGGAAATAAGAAAGCCACATCAGTTAGGATGGTGATATTTATGCAAGCAAAGCATAGTCACAAGAAAGGGTGTAAGTTATTTGCAGTACACATTTCTAGTGATAAGGGTAAGAAAGTTGAAGATGCAAATGTATTGAGTAGGTACCCAGTTTTATAGCAGTTCAAGCATGTATTTCTTGAGGACATTACAGAGTTATCACCTCAAAGGGAGGTAGAATTTTCTATTGAATTTGTGCCAGGGGTAGCTCCCACATCAAAAGCACCTTACAGGATGAGCACACCTAATTTGGTGTAGTTGAAGCTACAGTTGAAGGAAATGTTGTTCAAGGGGTACATTAGGTCAAGTGTATCACCATGGGGTGCATCGATATTGTTTGTGAAGAAGAAAGATGGTACTCTCAGATTATGCATTGACTACATGTAATTGAATAAAGTGACCATCAAGAATAGGTATATGTTACTGAGGATTGATGACTTGTTCGATAAGTTAAAGGGAGCAGCAGTGTTCTCAAAGATTGATCTGAGATCTGGATATCATCATGTATGCATCAAAGAGGAGGACATTTATAAGAAAACTTTTTAGACCAGGTATGGGCATTATGATTTTGTTGTAGTTCCATTTGGCTTAACTAATGGTCCATCTACATTTATGTGCTTGATGAATAGTGTGTTGCATCCATAATTGGATAAGTTTGTTATTGTATTCATTGATGACATATTGGTGTATTCTAAAAATGAGGAATAGCAGCAGTGTTGAGGTTGTTGAGAGAGCATCAGTTGTATGCTAATCTCAGAAAGTGTAGTTTCTTTCAGACTGAGGTACACTACTCGTGTCATGTTGTCTCCAATGAGGGAATTGCAGTAGATCCAAAAAGATAAGTTCCATCATGGAGTGGGTAGCTCCTAAGAATGTGGATGAGGTGAGATATTTCATAAGTTTGGCAGACTACTATAAGAGGTTCATCAGGAACTTCTCACGGATTTCTTATCCTATTACATCATTGCAGAGGAAAGGTAATAAGTTTGAATGGAAAGAGGAGTGTGAGGTTAGTTTTGAGCAACTTAAGTAGTTGTTAACACATGGACCAGTGCTAAAGATTGCATATCCGAACAAAGATTTTGTGGTATTCACATATTTTTGCAAGAAGAGACTTGGTGGAGTCCTTATGCAGGATGGATAGGTGGCATGCTATGAGTCAAAAAAACTGAATGAGCATGAGCGAGACTATCCCACGCATGATCTTGAATTGGTAGTGATTATACATGCGTTGAAGATGTGGAGACACTATATTTTGTGCAGGAGGTTTACATTGATGAGTGATCACAGTGGTTTGTGGTACCTATTTGACCAACTAAAATTGAATGGTATGCAGGCACGATGATTGGCTACAATTAGTGAGTTTGATTTTGAGATCAAGTACACCAAAGGTAAAGAGAATAGAGTGGTGTATGCTCTTAGCAGATGGATATAGGTAAATCACTTAGCAACTATGATCTCCTATGGGATGGACTTACAGGATAGGATCTTGCAAGCAGGTCAGCAGGATGTTAGATATATGGAGATTATGTACAAGTTGCAGCAGAGTACAGGTATAGGTACAGGTTGTTGTATAGGTGAAAGAACATGTACAGTTATAGGTGCAAATGCACGGGATGTGGATTATTTCCTTATAATGGATGAATTGGTCAGATTCAGAGATAAGATATATGTGTCAGATAGCAGTGAAGAAATTCTATTATTGGCCAAACCTAAAGATGGATGTAGCAGAGTTTATGGCTAGGTGTTTTGATTGTTAGCGTGTGAAAGTAGAGTGTAAGCATCCAAGTGGACTGATATAGCTGATTGTGATTCTAGAGTGGAAATGGGAGGTCATTTCCATGAACTTAATCATAGGTTTGTCGAGGACAGTGAGACAACATGATTCCATCATGGTTGTTGTGGACAGGTTGACAAAGGTTGCACATTTCATTCATGTGAAGTCTACATTCTCAGCTAGTGATGTAGCACAAGGACTCATCATATATGCGGTCAGATTACATGGTGTTTCGAAGAAAATTGTGTCAGAAAGAGATGTGAAGTTCACTTCCAAGTTTTGGAAGGATTTATTTGCAGGTTTGGGTAAAAAAATTGGCCTTTAGTACATCTTATCATCCACACACAGATGGACATACAAAGAGGGTCAATAGGATATTAGAAGACATGCTGAGGATGTATGTGATGCATCAACAACAAAAGTGTGAAGAGTATATTCCACTGGTATAGTTTTCTTATAACAATGGGTATCAAGAATCTTTGAGGGTGAGTCCATTTGAGGCATTGAATGGGTGGAGTTGCAATACTCCTATTAGTTGGTGTGATCTGGTTAACAAAATGTTGATTGGACCAGACATGTTGGAAGACATGCAATAGGAATTGCAGGTGATAAAGAAAAATATAAAGGTAGCATAGGAGAGGTAGAGGATCTATGCAGATCGGAACAGGTTGTTCAAGGAGCTCCAGGTTAGGGAACAGGTATACATGCATATCAAAGAAGAGCTCCTTGTGGATTGGATCAAGTGCCAAGATGGAACCACAGTTTTGTGGAACCTTCAGTATCATTGAGAGGATTAGGCCAATTCCATGATGTTTTCCATGTAGCATTCCTTAAGTTATATGTTAAGGATGTTGATCATGTGATTGACTGGTTTGTATTACAAGTGGAACAAGATGGAGAATTCCAACTAGAGCCTCAGTGTATATTGCAGAAAAATGTGCTCATGCTCTGAAACCGAGCAATCAAGCATGTTAAAGTGCAATGGAAGCACTTTGGGCCCGATGAAGCTACATGGGAGATGGCAGATTAGATTCAGGCTATGTATCCTTCCTTGTTTGCTAGTTGAGGCAAACCAATTTTGGCATGGTGTTTTGGGTATATGTTTTGATATATGTTTGGTGATTTTTGTATATGTACATATGTATATGGATGTAAATACCACCATGATCTATTTTTATAAAGCTCCAGTAAGCGATATGGGTGTCATATAATTATGATGTTATGTTTGTTACGTTTTCATGTTGGTTTGCTTCTCAGTAGGTTGATCATTGTAAATACTGCATCAAGCTAAGTTATAAAGCTCCATCAACAATATATTTTTATTACAGCAATTTTGTCGTTATAGGTGTTGTTGAACACCGAGGATGGTGTTCCCTCAAGGGGGAGGGTTTTGTAATAGCCTCAGGTGAAAATTCCTTGTAATAAAAGTTAATAAAGGAAAAATAATAACCACAGTTGATGGTATACTTATTCCAGGCTAAATGTTGGGAAAACTCCTAGTGATGGGGATCACTTGTGATTGTTTAATGGCTAAGGAAATTGGCAAAGGAATGGCTAAGCCTTTGGAAAGGCAAAATGGAATTTTTGGCACATTTATTTATGAAAATAATGGAAATTAGGAGAAAATGGAGGTGAAAGGTCACGGGTTTCATGTGAGGAGGAAATTGAAGGAAATAATGGAAAAGAAGAAAATAGAGGCCTCATTCATAAAAAATCTTCTAAGGATCAGTTGGTAACCTTTTTCAGTTCAGTTTTGGATCTATCTCATTATTCTCTCTCTCTCTGTCATACTCTTGGATATTTGGAGCTTTCTTGGATCACTCTTGGAGGGTGTGGCATACATGGATTTTTGGAGCAAGAAGGCAAAGGAAGAGCAGGAAGTGCAAGAGGAAATTGGGATCAATAGCTACAATGGGATTTTCTTACAGGTCCCAAGTTGCATGTATGTTTTCCTCACTAGTTTTGGCATGCATGGCATATGCATGTGGATTTTTTGTTATGATATGTCACTGGCATAGAGAATCACCTGGATTGGTAGTGGATTGCCTAGCCTTTCCATTTCCTGGATAGCCATATATTTTGTGGGTTTATTTACTTCTTTCTTTTTGGTTTGTTCTCATGTTTCTTACCTTGGTTTGAGTTATTAGTTCCTGGAAGCCTTGGTTGGACAAATACTTTGGAAGCCTTGTAACAGCTTGGGTTGCGTTACTAGTCATAAAAACCTCGCTTGGACAAATGCTCTAGAAGCCCTTGGTGGGTTGAGTTACTAGTCCTAGAAGCCTTGGTTGGACAAACTCTTTGGATGCTTGGTAGAAGTTGTGGGTTGAGTTACTAGTAATGGAAGCCTTGGTTGGTACAAATGCTCTAGAAGCCTTGGAAGGCTTAGATGGGGACCAATCTGATGATGTTTTTGTGATGTATGACCATGAGGTGGAATCATTGTTTGATGGGTTGAGGTGGATAGCCTCTGGAAGCCCTAGATGGTTTTGGATTGATGTGTTCTATGAGATCCCACATTCATGCTTGGAATATGGCACGAGGGTGAATGGCTGAAAAGAGAATTGGCTCAGACATTCTACGGTCAGGTGGAACGTGGAAGTCCCAACCCGGGTTTGGTTTTGCATCATCAATATGAGGTCATTTCTCCTTGTAAATCTATGATTATTATACTAGATTATATGTGGTTTATAGGGATGTGATTTCATGAGTATTTTTGTTGTTATTATGCTAGTTATTTATATGTTTTGTTATAGTAGCTATGTATGACTCTCATCATGTTTTTACTTGTAAATGAATGATCAATGTATCTATGACCTAATGGATAAATGGAAGTTGATGTGTTGAGGCATCAATGTTTCTTAGTGATTCTCAGCTAAGTATGAGACCCCTATGCTGAAATTTTTTATTTACACTTGTAGATTACATATTCCTGATATGTTTGATGAAATGCCTATCATGGATAGTCAGGTTCAAGTCAAGGTCTCACTCAAGTTCTTCCATTTATACTATCATTTCCCTGTTATCGTACTGTTCTGAAGCTATGATTCAATTTAGGGCAGTGACCTGGGCTTTGGGCCTGAAAAAGTCACTCAAATCCCATGGACGTTAGCACAACAGTGACAAAAGGATTCCCTAGACACTAGCTTGCAAGCCTGTGAGAGCATCCAAAGGTCCCTAGGCATTTGCATGCCCATAGCATGAGAACATCCAAAGGTCAAGTATTCCAAAATGTTAGTGGGACCCAAGTGCTAGTTGGTAGAAAGGTTGGATTGGTTCTTGAGTATCGTAATGTTGATGTTGAATGTATATATAGTGTGTTTCCATCGGTTCACTTCCTTAACGTGACTTAGGAGGTTGAATCATATCATAGTGGCCTCTCGTCACATTTTTACCTCATCTGGTCGATTGCTTGGGTACACCTTCCATGACAACTTGCATTTTTCCCTTGCACTCTTTCCTCCAGCTTCCTAACTCTCGTCTATTTCACTACTTGTTATTGCTTCTATCCAACAACTTCTCTTTATTTGTTGTTTGTTGGAAACTTCAACTACCTTTACTTGGATAGTTGACCATTCAGCTTTCACATTCTTGGAGCTTGGTTTTCCCTTGAAACCCAAACCATCCTTGATGAGAGGGGATATTTTCTTGCCAAACATCTCATCCAATAAATACCTGCTCTCCTCAAGTTTATAATATTAAGACAACTCTTTATTTGACTTTTCTAAGTCATGTCTGAATGATACTGCTTCATTTTGTAGTGTCTCACAGTAAGCTTCCTTCTCACTCAGCTAATTGATCGACATGCCACTCAACCTGCTAGCCTCTTCTTGTTGAGCATTAAGATTTACTATTTTTTTTCTCAACTTCTCATTCTCAAGCTCATAAATTTTCAAATGCTCCTCTCAATTGAGATTTTCCTTTGATAAGTCCTTGATCTCCTTTAGAGCAGACATCAACTTTTTCTAAAAAAGATCCTTTCATCTAGATCCTCGTATTCACTATCAGAGGTGTTAGCTGAGTCACCACAGAGATCTAGAATCATATTTGCGTCCATGGAGTCTTCCACAGGTCTAAGGGGTATTCCATCTTCATCACTTTCAGTGATACCCCTATTCTCATCATGGGATATACTCTCTTCTCCTTGAGAGGATCCCTCATTTTATATTGCTACTAAAGTGGGTCTATCTTCATTACAACTACTAGATGCATAACTATATCTATCTTCAAGTTATTCACATGATCATCTAGATAATGAATTACCTATCCCTTTTCATGTATCACACAACAATAGCTTACCATCTAAGCATCATGATCTCCCTTCTGATACCTCTTCATCATCCACATAGATTTATCGGCCTACTTAGGACTTCAAGACCCTAACTTCAGTAGACCATAACTTTTGATCTAGGAGTCCATTTTTATACTTCCACACAATGTTGGAAATATATTCTAGAGAATTTTGAATGTTGAGGGTCCGATGTAGGCTCTCAGCCCATATGCTACCTATAAATGGCTGCAAACTCTCTTCCACTATTTTTCTCCTTGAATCTCTTTCTTGTGCCTGGAATCATGAACTCCCAATCACCATAGTCATCATTTTATGGCTTCTCCAGTAAGGCTGCTACTATGGTGATTCTCTACATGAAGCCTGCATCTACCATGGGATTCCATTTGGACCATGATTGTATTCATGATTTTATGAATTTTCCAATAAGCTTGCTATTGTGATGATTCTCTATAGAGCACTCTGGCAACCATGGTATTCTGGTTGACATCAATGCCAATGATCCTTCCAATAATTAGACAATGCCAACCTTCCAACATTTAGGCAATGCCAACTACCCAACACATCTCCAAACATGATTGTTGACATCAATTCCAACACACTTGCAGATATCTTCACTAGGCCACTAGTCATCTAGACAATGACAATTGTCCAACATAAATGTGCACAATCCAACATACAGTTTTTATAACAGATTTGTTTTCTCAGTATATGATAGAATGAGCCATTCCAAATAAGTTTAAATGGAGTATTCTTCCTCTATATACAGCTAGAAGGAAAAGTATGAACTAAAGGAGAAGGATATTGTTGAATGCATGAAGAAGATTTCAATGTTGCAATCAACAATTGTGCAATAAACACAAAAATCAATGAAATACATAAACCTCAAGGATAAAATTATTGATGAATTGTGTAATCAGGTATCCATATTGAGCAACAATGATATGAGGTAGATAGATGCACTACAATAAAATTTCAAATAATTCCAAGCTACATATGATGAAAAAATAAGTGAACTTGAAGAGTTGAGAAGAAGAACAAAGGTTCTCAATATACCTCCATTGGCAACTTCAAATACTTTTGGGGCTAAATTAATTAGGATATTGAATGAAAAATATAAATTTATTGAATACTTAAATGTTGAATTTTCAGATAAATCTAAAGAGGACCAACAAAATCATGAATCATAGGTTGAAGAATACAAGAAAAAATTGACTAAGTTGGAGAAAACCTATGATATGCAAGCTAATATGTTGAAAGAGAGATATCTTGAAACTATCTAGGAAAAACAAAAGATTAACTAACTTGAAAAGGAAAAAGATAGGCATAGTAAAGAAGGTGGTACTGAGAGTGGGGATAAAGGTAAGGGTACGGGTAAAGGTAAAATTCAAGGTACATGAGAAAAAAAATGCCTTCAATGGACTTGGAGAAATCCTAGCAAAAAGCATTAGTGAAGGCTTTAGAGGACACCATCTCAACCATGAATTTTGGGGGTGATCTATATGCCTCACCTATTGGAAATACTAAGAGGGGGGTGAATAAGTATTTCTTAGAAATTGTCAACTTATTAATCTTTTCATAGCATTAGTTAATATTTAGAAATATTTAACATTAACCAATATCGAATAGCAATTTATTTAAACAACACCATTCAATAATGCACAATAATCAAGACATCGGACATAGATATTTTCAAGTGGAAAACTACCTCTAGGTTAAAAAGCACCGAACGCTTATTAATATTTGTCTTCTTCAAAAATAAAATAAAAAAATACATCAAGTTTTTAGCTTCAACTAAAGGAGGTTCCAACCCCCTAATTTACAAGCTCCAATCTGTAGGGATATCCAACACCTTGTTTACCAACTACAACCGGGAGGATTCTCCAACACCCTCAATCTCAGGCTCCAACCTGATGCATGCTACAACACCTTGTCTATGAGTTGCAACTAGATGGATGCTCCAAAACCCTGTGTAAGCTACAACCTACCTTAGAACCACCCTGTTGTGGGGAAAAATGCCTATGCAGGACGATCCTATCCACCTAAGGTGTGACAGTGCCTTAGCAACAAACGAGTACAGCTATACGGGTTTCTTCCTTTATGAAATGTGAAAGAAGAGAGATCAATAGACTTACCGGTGTCTTCCGTTTGTCCCTCGATCCAATCTCCCTTCTCTTTGGGTGTTCACAGCTACTTGCCTTCTTGCTTATCTAGCTACAACTTCCTGCAAGATCACAAGAGAACAGCTACTTGCGACAAGAGAACAGCTACTTGAGACAAGAGAAGAACACTACACAAAGACAGATGTTCACATTCATAACTAGTTTAGGATTAGAAATAAACCAAATACACTAATACATTCATACATCAAAATACATCAGCATATAGGAGAAACCAAGATAGATTTATTGATGAATAACAAGGTTCAGGAAGAGATACAACCCAGAGGGCTCCAATCCAGCATCTCCTTCCCAGCAAATGGAATTCCTATCTTCAGCCCCTTCAAAGAATTAAGCACCCAATGATTCCAATCTCAAACCAACAACAATTCTTTGCAATAATAAAATTCCAGCCCCTGGATCTCATGGAGGAGAGATCCATATATAGATGTTTGGAGAGAGGATGAGTCAGCTTGAGATCTGACTAGTGTCCTCTCCCTCTATTAGTTCTTGAGTCCACTTGGAGGTTCTTGCTTCCACTTGGAGATTTGGAACCTCTTACTCATCACCAGTCGAATTCCCTGAGGCAAGTGTCATTTTGGAAGCTTCCTGGGTTTTGACACCTTGAGAAATGAGCCTGCCACTTGTCCACTCTCGTTCAGCGCAGGTAGCCTTTGTTCCAGTTGACATTCAACGTAGGTAGCCAGTGTTGGCTTTGACATTCAGCGCAAACAGCTAGTGTAGCAACTGAAATGATCCTGAATTGACTTGTTTTGAGCAGTTTTTGGTGGAGAACTTCTGTGAATTGCTGTGGTTTGTTAGCCTTGTTCCTCTAGGGGTAGGAACAACATGTTTAGGGACTTTGGATCCCTTAGATTATCGACATTCCATGCTCAATGCTGTAAGGCACAAAAATGTCTATAACAGTTGCCCCCTAAAGTATGAGGCTGTTTATCGAGCGAAATGCTTTATCAGGGGGATCCGAAGTTCATCCAATGCTGGGAGGAGACCTGTACTAAGATACAATACAATACATTATTTTTCATACTGCTTTCATGATCTAGCTGAGGTGGGCATTCCCATGCTCAACTTTATAAATACATTTTTCTGTACATAGAACAGACAATCGTCTGACGGTAGACTGATAATTTTGATGAAATTATCATCCTTTGAGTAGGATGATTATCTGCTGCAATGATGTACATGTCAATGTCTTTATCTTTCCTGAATATATATCGCAGCCCGGATGGATGAAACTAGATCCGGGGTCTTCAAACTCGTTCGATCTTCACTCTAAGTACAAGTCGATCCATGTGAGAAATGTTCTGAAGTCGAACGTGGAAAGACATCGCTTGATTACCAGTCAATGATGAAAACCGTTAACAAGCGCGAGAGGAATCACCGATAATGATAATGACCCTCAAGGTACTGTAGTACAATTCACGTGGTGTGAAATAAAGGACTTGGCGTCGAACACCACGCAAAATCTTTCGGTCGAAGGTCATTGATGTATACCTGTCGCTGGAAGTGAGAAACTTGCCATTGTGGCATGCAAGCTTCAAAGTACTGAGGGGGTTGTTCCTAGATCAACTTCTTGGATAATGAGCTGATGTCGACAAGAAGCGATCCGTCACAGGAGGGCCTTAATGAATCCCACATCAGTGACACGGAACGGAGCTAATGATTTTAATGGAGGTGAAAATGATCTGTGACATATGATTCAGGGTGGCGGTCATGAATGGATGAAGGATAATGTATGGCAGTGGATGGGACACGGTTGACTCTTTCTGAACGACTTCTCTTGAACATATGGCGACACTGATGCGATGGATCGGTAGCATTACCCCAAAAATGGATGGTATGGCGAGACCATGGTGATGTGACCGGTGAATGAAACAACCCAACCCGATTGTGGTACGGAGGAAAAGTGTCATGTTCAAGAGCGACTTGCTACCATCAAAGTTTTCTTTGGTTTCTCCCAATTTTTCCCCAGTCATTGCTGACCAATACCTCTTTATTTTTGTCAAGCTTGAGGAGGATAACATATGCTTGTTCTATAACCTGCCCTTCGGGCAAGCCCATCGCTATGTTTTATCGAGCCTAGCGATAGTGAAACTCGTTCTCGTCTAAAGACAAGTTTGTCGCTATTTAATGATTTTAACGAGTCTAACATCAAGGATAACTCGGTCCTTTTCATTTTTAGAGAGTCTGAAAAGGTACATAAAGTCAACTCCAAAATTCCTTTTTCGTCATCTAATCCCTTAAGTCCGAAAAAGTATAAAACAATACAGAAGGGATGAGTTTTCGATAGTTTTAACGAGCCGAATAAAACAAGCGCTCGATCTTTTTGTGCAATAATCCCTCATGTCCAAAAAGATTAAAATCTAGAGGAGGGATAGCTCTTCCTGTCCTTTAACGAGCTGGAAGGCCAAAACTCAGCAATCTTTTCATATTTTACGAGTCAGTTGGAAAGAGCTTAAAGAAGACTCGTCTTTTGAGGAACGAGTGATAAACAGGGATAGCAGCTGATTCCAGGTACAGGTTGGAATTTTCCAATCACGGCAGTGTCACAAGGATGGCTAGGTGAAATCACTCTTCGCAGCTGTTCCTCAAAATGGGTAAACAATCATATGGAGGTGAACGATCGGCCAAATGAAAAGTGGAGGTGACGGTGCAAACACGACCAAGGCTTTAATGGCTGATGATATTACATTCACAGTGGTTATTTACCGGGATAGTTCATTTTTTAACGAGCTTAAACGCGGGTGGAAACATTTGCTCGGTCTTATGTTTATTTTTTAACGAGCATGAACTATGTGCTAAAACTGCTCGGATCTTGCGTTTATTTTTTAACGAGCATGAACTTTGTGCTAAAACTGCTCGATTACCCAGTCATTTGATAAGAATGTCTCATGAAAGATTCCATTTTTTATGGAGCTTGCGCCTTACCAAAGCTTTGCTCAGCATCCTTTCTTTATGCAAGTTAGGAAACGGCTAACCCAAAAAATAGATAAATAACCGCTCTTTGCTTGCACTCCAAAAGGTTTGCATGCCCCCAGGTATAAAGTACGATTTCAAGGTTACCTCTACTTCTCTTCCTTCAAAACAAATTGTTTTAAAGAGAGAGGTCTACCTCTTTCAGGTTACCCAAAGATTGTCTCGTTAATCTTTCAAACAAGACACTTCCTCGGCAATGTCTACCGAAATAGACAGAGGTGAGTGACGATGCTCGCCCTCTCACATAAATTTGACAAAAGAATCTTATTCTAGAATAACCCCTCTTCCTCTACGGACGGGGTACAGACTAGTCATATTCTCCCGCGGAAACCTACTCTATACCCAAAGTTTCCCTGCCGAAGCAGACCAGGACGCATGCCCCCTGGGTTCCAGTCATATCCTCCCGGATTACTCGCGCTCATCAGGAGGACGGACCGTGGGTTGAGACACTTCTTGCATGAATAGACCATTTAGGGATGGTATGTGACTATCTGCGATGCGTGATCCAGGAAATGAAAGTTGGTCCACGAGCTTGACCACTCTTCCTTCATGCGGAAAACACATTACTCTAAAGAGTGAGGAGACAATAGCTCCCATGCAATATATATAGTCTCATCCAAGGAGTAGGTTATAATCCAAGGGTCCTTGAACGACCATCACGTTCATTTGAACGGTCTTCCCTTTCAATGTTATGGGCACATTGGGGAGGATCCCTAAAGGTCGACTGGTTCCTTTATCAAAACCTGATAGATTTCTCATTTCAGGTAAAAGCGCTGGCGAACCAAGCGCTTTCCAAGCAATAGAGGAAAGGATACTCACAGATGCCCCCTCATCAATGATAGTGCCAGCCATCACCATTCTGTATATTTGAACGATAATTCTGAATGGTATGCTTGTTGGCAACCGGGGTCTGCCTAGTTGGTTCCAGTCAAAGGACACAACCAGGTTGCTTGGTGGTGGGACCGAATACACGGCCGGATATCGCTCTGACGAACTCCCTTCCTACGATAAAGGAATGGGGGCATTGCCCCCTTGTTCATCAGAGTCAGTGTTGATGAAGAGAATTTGGACGGTGTCGTCTTTATTCTCCTCTATGATGGTATCATTCGAAGATAGAGCCTCTGAAGGCGAAACCGGGTCAACTGCCGTATCAACCTTTTGACTTTCGTCAAGCATGGATCCAGACGGTTCATCTTCAATGATAGGTGCTTCGGCTGACCACCTGGGCGGGCCAGCCGGGTTCTCAACTAGTGAAGGACTTGGCAGGAGTTTTTGATATCCAGGAGGAAGTTGCGCTCGTAAAATCGGGCGGTCTTCCAGAACTCTTTTAGCCTCGTCTAAGAAGGGACAACGGTGGATGGCGTGATCGCCTTCACACAGTTTACAGGGAAATCTAGCTTTCCCTCTCTGTCCTGGGACTTCACTTTCACTAGTCGACGGTGAGCAGTCAACATGGCTATCAGAGGTTGATGCTACCGAATTGTGCAAACGGGGAGACCAGTCCCTTAGTATTCGAGGGATACAGGGACAATCTCTATGGAAGTGGTCTCCCTTGCATATGACGCATGGTGATTTAGGCCTGGTCAGTGCTGTGTGTGGATTTTTGTCAGACGACTCTCGTTTGCCCCCAGTCGCCTTTGGCTCCTGCTTCTTTTTTTCTTTCTTCTTCTTCTTCTTCTCCTTAGGAGCCTGGTTTTTTTTTTTACCAGTTCCGTCAAGCGAAGAGGAAGGAGGAGAGGAAGATGAAGTAGAAGGCTGGTGGGTGACTCTGGTCTGGTCTAATTGTTGACTCGACTGTTCAGGAATGGTGACGTTCTGAACGACATTGGTTGAAAAGAGCCAGACTGGCAGGCCAATTGTCAGTCCTGGAAGCGACAATGTGGCCATGTGGGGCGCACCAACATCTCCCCAAGAGGAGAAGGGACTAGGATTTCCACCAAGGGGAATTCCTTGGTTGGTGTGCTCCATTTTTTCAACCTAAAGATCAACGCAGGAATTAAAGGGTGATTGTTCCGTTTAAAATAAATTTTAACGACGCTTTAGACACAACTTGCTTTTTCAATTTTAAAGGGTCGAGAAAAAGCTAAAGATGACTCTAGTCTCCTTCGATGTTTTAACGAGCCCGAAGTGACAAATGCTCGGATGGACTTTTTCTGTTATAGAGTCTGAAAAAGGCCAAAAGGAACTGCTCTGGAGTTCTAGGCAGAGGGTGTGCCAAACTTTTCGCAAAACCGCAGAATACTTTTTAGGGTACGGGCAGTCGATCTTCCTGAATGCTGTGTTCAGTGCATTGCGATCAGTAGGGCGGCTGACACGGCTTCCTAAGGATAAAGGTTTTATGCCTATAGGGGTCTCCCAATATATACGCGACGGTACGTGGGAGCACAATCCGTACTGGCGCTATCGTCCCTTAGGAGGAATCACCCACCTTCCACGAGATCGACAGTCACCAGGCTTAACGACGCCGGAACACATCTCTAGCCTAGACCTCTATGTTGTGCGTTATGTTACAAAGCGTTGTTAAGTTCATTCAATTTATTTTAGGTTGATATTTTTAAAGTTTGCCTTTCAAGGTTCACCACGAGATGTATGATACAAATTCCTAAATGCAGTCTAAAGATGATAAGCAAGCTTTATATCTTTTCAACTTTGAAAATCCTAGCTACTAAGGGAAAAGAAAGACACCATCTTTTCTCAAAGAGCAATCAGCACACTCTAATGCACTTTCCTAAATCCAACATGCAAACTATCAAATGCAAAATGCACAATGCAGGTGTTTGTTTTCCGCTTTCTTAGTATTGATGCCTACAAAGAAAGCTTTTTGTACAACTTTGAATTTGCTTTTAAATGATCAATACAAACAAGTTCACTTTTTCGAAATCAGAGAGGGTAGAAGAGATTACAACACTTAACGATTTTCGAAATGAATACTTGTTTTGACACTTAAAAGAGACAAATTCAAACCAATAAGCAAAAGTAGATGTATAATCAATCTGCAAACAGCCAATGAACTCTCTTCTAAGATCACAATCAACAGATCTGAATCAAGGGCTACAGGATGACTATTTCACTCATGCAAAGGAAAACTATAAATGATGCCACAAACACATAAAAACACTCACAGCCTTTTTGTACAAAAGGAGGCGGAATGTAAGCAGAGAAAAGGGGTTATTAGACTGGTACCTATGCTGGTTACAGGCTGCAAAAATCAGAGATCAAAACAAGGAAAAACAGAGCAGAGAACCCCAGCTGCACAAGAGCAAACTGGTTCAACGCAGGTTCAACACAGGGGTTTTGACATTTAGCGCAGGTATCCTTCACGGGACCTGCGTTGAAATGCAGAATCCCTTCACTGGGTCTGCGCTGAAGGAGAAACTCTCGTTTCCCTCAGGTTCTGGGTCACAGTTTGCTACTTAATCAACTGTTTCAGGCCAAATAAAAGCAACAAGCAAGGTGTAATCAAAGGGATGCTTTGAAGGCTACTAAGATCTATCACAAGGATCATCAAATCATTTGTGGATCCATTGTTTAGATCATAGACAAGTCCAGCAATTGGATCAAAGCAGCAACTTTCTACTTTGCATCCGGGAAAGATGCAGTTCGATTGTTGCTGTCAAGTCTATGATGCAAACAAATGATAGAAACACAAATAAAATGACTAAACAAATCTCCCCATCGGAGTCGCCAGTTTGTTGTGGGTAAAAATGCCTATGCAGGAAGATCCTATCCACCTAAGGTGTGACAGTGCCTTAGCAACAAACGAGTACAACTATACTGGTTTCTTCCTTTATGAAATGTGAAAGAAGAGAGATCAATAGACTTAGTGGTGTCTTCCGTTTGTCCCTCGATCCAATCTCCCTTCTCTTTGGGTGTTCACAGCTACTTGCCTTCTTGCTTATCCAGCTACAACTTCCTTCAAGATCACAAGAGAACAGCTACTTGCGACAAGAGAACAGCTACTTGAGACAAGAGAAGAACACTACACAAAGACAGATGTTCACATTCATAACTAGTTTAGGTTAGAAATAAACCAAATACACTAATACATTCATACATCAAAATACATCAGCATATAGGAGAAACCAAGATAGCTTTATTGATGAATAACAAGGTTCAGGAAGAGATACAACCCAGAGGGCTCCAATCCAGCATCTCCTTCCCAGCAAATGGAATTCCTATCTTCAGCCCCTTCAAAGCATTAAGCACCCAATGATTCCAATCTCAAACCAACAAAAATTCTTTGCAATAATAAAATTCCAGCCCCTGGATCTCATGGAGGAGAGATCCATATATAGATGTTTGGAGAGAGGATGAGTCAGCTTGAGATCTGACTAGTGTCCTCTCCCTCTATCAGTTCTTGAGTCCACTTGGAGGTTCTTGCTTCCACTTGGAGATTTGGAACCTCTTACTCATCACCAGTCGAATTCCCTGAGGCAAGTGTCATTTTGGAAGCTTTCTGGGTTTTGACACCTTGAGAAATGAGCCTGCCACTTGTCCACTCTCGTTCAGCGCAGGTAGCCTTTGTTCCAGTTGACATTCAACGCAGGTAGCCAGTGTTGGCTTTGACATTCAGCGCAAACAGCTAGTGTAGCCACTGAAATGATCCTGGATTGACTTGTTTTGAGCAGTTTTTGGTGGAGAACTTCTGTGAATTGCTGTGGTTTGTTAGCCTTGTTCCTCTAGGGGTAGGAACAACATGTTTAGGGACTTTGGATCCCTTAGATTATGGACATTTCATGCTCAATGCTGTAAGGCACAAAAATGTCTATAACACACCCTGTGACCCTGAAGTGTTCTCAGGCTCCAACCTAAAGGTTACTTCAATCACCTACCTTTCACCACCCTAAACATAAAGCTCCCACTTACCCTGAAGGCTCCAAGCTTCAAATCACATCGGCATACCACATTTCACAATTTTCATACTAGATCCCACTGTGATCAAAATCAATATAAAGAAATAGTAATGGAGGTTATGTTGCTCTGCCCAGTATGTATATCATTGATAGATCCTGGAAACCTCGCTTCTCAACTCTACAAAAACTAACTACTGCAAAAACTTACCTTAAATAATATTTACTATCATACCCAAACTTGCCTCTGTTCAATCATAATTCCAAAATAAAACATTGCACAATATTCTCTACTTTGAGATTACAAATTGTAATATTGTACTTCCACAAGCATTACCATAAATTCCACCAGTCAGATTGATGCCTAATTGAAGATAGTATCATAGATTGGAAGCGTAATATGTTGCATCAAACCCTATGCTCTACTCCACAATACAATTTTGTCCAAGTACCCTTTGTCCAACTTCATATGATGTCAAGTATTCTCATATCTCACTGCAGTTTCCAAACCCTAGTTAATCAAAATGTGTAATTCAATATCAAGTATCAAGATCGGTCACGATGATATCAAATCAATCATAATTTCCAAGTCATGTTACATCAAGGATCACTATCTCAAACATGTGTCACTGTCAAGTACCAAATACCTATATCATTGACACATTTATTCACTTTTGTACATATACATGTCAATGTTGTCACAAATGTTACTTTCACATCAGGTTACTGTTGTGTAAGACCATTTCACTACTCTGAAGAATTTCCTAAATGTTGGAAGTAGTGCCACTCTACTTCTAATTATTAATGTCAATATAAGCTCACGGGTGTAACCATTGCTCCAGAATTGTAGTGAAGTCGTTTATTGATACCTTAGATAAATCTTACATTACTCAATATGATCTTATTGTATACAACATCATTGTATAGACTTCATAGATTAGTATTCACTTGTTACTGCATAAACTAGTTATACTACTACTTGAACTAGAGTGAAGTTGGTTTGCTATGGAGGTGATAGGCATAGGTAGGTAAGCTAGATTGACCTCTTCAAGACCTACTAATATGATGGTGTTTCCTTTGAACAAGAGGTATGTTAACTAATAATGCTTACACAAGATATTTCTCAGGACTACAGTTGGAGATGACTTTTTTATATACTTGAAGAGGTCAAATCCTACTAAGTAGGCCACAAAAGTTATTGTAATTCCCTGCTTCTTCAATAGAATTTTCATGCTCATAAACATATCACATGAAGCCTAGATCACACAAAGGTTTCATCATTGTAGCATACCTTCCAGGCTTGGTTTTGTAGTGACTATTAGTTTGAGAGTGGTCTTTAGAGTTCCCAAATAGAATCATATACCTGTAATTACAAAGATGCCCAAGAGAATCCCATAACCCAAAAATAAAATACAATAACAACCCCTTGTTTTCACACAAAAAATGTGCTCAGAAGGATTCCCTAACCATAGGTGATTTAGGGTTGCATGGAGGAGAGATACCCTTCCTTTTCTAGTCCAAAAACTCATTGTTTTGAGAGGTTGGGGTCCTGTAGTGGTTTATATTGGAGCCAAAGTCCTAAAATGGAGATTATGCTTACTTTGATGAAAGGTAAATATATGCAATGGATTATTCCTTACTATGGAATGACGGTCAAAGTCTTGTAGTGCAACTCTTAACAACTTCTCAAAGAATCTTTTAATAGTCCTTGAAGTTGCAAGAAGATTTCTCAAGTGAGTCCCTTAAGAACCAATGCAAAACAAGTCAAGCCTTTGTCACCAATGAACCATCAAAAATAAGAGACAAACAAAACCCTAACTTATTTTTGTGTTTCTCCTTTGGAGGCTGAAAATTTCAAAGAGTGTTTTCACTAGATCATGCGTTGAGTACTTGCCTTTGGAGGGTGCATAGGATCTCTTTTTATAGACAAGGTTTGGGCTTAGGAGGGGCTTCTTAGAATTCAACCATTGGAGTGATTTTAGGAAATAAATTTTGATGTGTGTATGCCTTGTATCATAAGTAATGAAGATCGTTGCACTTGTGGTGAATGAAAGTGACCTTTAATGTATGAAGAATACATCCTAGGTGTGAAAAAAACTAATGATGCCCTTCCTTAAGATGATTTTTCTATGAAACATGATAAATAAACCTTAGATTTGATGTTTAATAATAAAAAACTAATGAAAGAGTGCCATGTCATGACCCCTTGGGGTTTTAGCCTATGAACTGGGGTCTTAAAATTCAAACATGAATATCTCTCAAACTAGGAGGCCTCTCAAGGTGTGCCGTATACCACCAGAATTGGATTGATGAGAAGAATTCAATGATGAGGATCTCCATGAAAATTTCAATGGTTTTCTTCTTCAAAAACCCTTATCAAGTGTGGGGTATGCCCTTAGTCCAAGGAACCCAAACCCTAGAACTAGAGTTTTTAACTGTCCAATATTGGAGCTTCCAACCTGATGTAATCTAGACAAATATAAGAGCATTCATTAACAATTTGACATCAATGACTGGTATTTATTCAATGTCAAACCCCATGGTTGACATCAATGACAATACCATTCAACATCACTACCACTTGTTGAATCATTAAAGAAGAAGGTAGTTGAGGGAGAAAAAAGAATTGCAAAGCTACACAACTAAATCATTTGCAGCCAAAAAGCACAGCATTTGGGATGTGACATGAAGATACAAAATTTGAAATCCTGGGTTTCTAATTTGCAACAACAATTACAAATGGAGAATATAAAAAATCAACAAATTAGCAATAATCAAGGGAAAAAAAGCTTGAGGATAAAGTACAACAACTCACTAGTGATTTGGCAAATTCTACATAACAACTGAAATCTACAAAGGAATACCTTGAAAGGAAGGAAACTGAGCACAAGAAGAAATATATGAAGAATGTGAAATTATTGAATAGGCTAAGCCAAGAAAAAGCAAATTTGAGAGAAAATTATGAAAAGAAAATTCAGGAGTTCCAAAAAAAAAAAAAAAAAAGGATGTGCCATGTTGTAGTGCCAGAACAATCACATGTCCCCATATAAGGAAAGATACACTCTTCTTCTGAAGAGGAGCACTTGTAGAATGCTCCCAAGCATCCTATAGTTTTAGAATAGAAATTTGTAGGTGTTGTATCTATGTAGACACATTTCAAGATGATATATATATATATATATATATATATATATATATATATATATATATATATTGTTAATGTTTCAATATATATCATTATATTTTCTTTTAATGTGCATTTTTTAATAAATTGCTAGTCTTTTTTGAGGACTTACTTTTATGTCACCTTCATGAATTTTTTATTTGGTTGTGGTCTCACTGGGATCTAGTTACTCGTTTATTTTTAGACAATGTAATGGACTTTTATAAGTTGATAGCTTATTGAACCAAGAAATCGGTGCTATGGAATGTACTAAATTTATATTTTAAATACAAAATGTGTCTTCTTTTCATATTAGAACAAATTTACAATATGCTTAGTGTATCATAAGAAAAATTTTACCATAGGGTGCCTCAAAAGGCAATCTCGGGGTTGTTGGAGCTGGAAGTATAATTTTTAACCAAAATGGAAAAAGATATTGTCTTATGCCTGGTGGATTAGCACTGCCTCAATTAATCAAGCAAAGATGTGGGTTGCCTGGAAAGGTCTCTCCATTCTTCTCAAGCATGGTTTTAAGTCTATTGTTGTGGTGGGAGACTCCAATCTTTTTTTCGAAAGGAAAATCCAGCTTCAATTAATAAGAAAATTGTATAAAGCTTACATGCGATACAAATTTAGCATCATCAAAATAAAATAGTTGCATAATAATATTGTATATATCAACATCACCAGGAATATAATATGCATATCCTTATCTCACTAGACAAAATATGCTTCTAAGATTGACAAAATAGTACAAAAATAAGGCTTCAACTCTCAAGAAATTATTAACTCCAAGTCCAACATTCCAAAGTATCAAGCAAAAGACATAATGTATTTACTCAGTAAATAAACAATATACAATTTGAATTAACCATATTGGACAAGAAATGAAGCATGAGCGTGCATTTTAATGAAGCAAGGTATTTTTAGCCTGCTTGACAAAAATGCACGCGCATCTTTCATGAGAAGGCAAAATTGACTGATTCGACTTGGAGAGTATTTTTTTACCCATAAAGAACATCAATGCAATTAATTTTTTTTATTTTTTCCCATAGAAATTCATTTTGCTTAGGCTTAGTGAAATAGTTCAATTTGTTTTATAATATAAATTAATGAACAAAATTTACATAGATTTAGCCTAATGGTTTGGATTTACATTTTTTACATATACGATATTTGCAATTTATTTTTTAAGAATTTCATATTTAATGTATTGTTATTCAATAGGCTCTTCATCCTAGTTCAATCGGAGTCTAACCATTAAGCTAGCAACACCTCTCAACCATTATCAACCAATAAATGACCACTAACCATGCTAACTCTTATCCAAGTAATCTTTTATTTTAGCCAACAATTCCTACCAAATATTGAACACTTTAAGGATATTGCAATAAATAATTTGTATCGACACATAATATTGAAGAATTTCAAAATTTGGGCCATAAAAATCATCATTTTTTAAACACGGATTACAAATAATTCTAAAATATTAGAAGTCTTTCTCATTAGCATTATTGTCTGCAATGATGTCATCCAGTGTATCATTGTCAATGTTCATATGTTCTTCAAGTATTTAATATTATGATTATCCTCATCTTGTCCTGCATCATCTTCATCATCATTGAAATTTGACGATAGACCATCTATATTGTTACTAGATGTATTTGGATCATCATTTTTTATTCTTATCTTTTGATCTTGATGGACTAAATTTCTTGAAATCAACCATGATGCCACAATCAAAGGATCATCTCTTTACATCTGTACTTTCTACACAATAATGTCTACCAGGGAAAATTTTAAGAACCCCCCCTAAATTTACATGTATAATAAATGGGCGAATCTCCATGGTATATAGGAAAAATGGAAGGCGATTTTATCAATAATATGATATGTATATATAATTTTTTGGCGAATCTCTCACCAGGCATGGCGAATATTTTACTCAACTATAAAATCTTGTGTTTATTGAGTACACAAATGAAATCATTGCATTTCTTTAAAATATCTTTTGAAATCAAAATTACCGAAATTACATATCGATAACCTAGTGGGCGTAGGATAAAATTCACCCGTGCCATTCACAGAAAGCATGAGAAAAAACCTAATACTATATATAAAACCAAGAAAAAATCAAATTCATCACTTCTAGGGACCTCGTAACCACCCTGCCAATACACAAGTATGTTCCTGTTTGCAATTATAAAAATTACCTAAATTGCAATCTGTTTACTCCACTTCTAGGGACCTCGTAACCGCCCTGCCAATACACAAGTATGTTCCCGTTTGCAATTAGAAAAATTACCCAAATTACAATATGTTTACTCCAGCATATGTTGGAAAGTTATAGAAGGATGACTAGTGCAATCAATCCATTCCTTTTAGCCCTGGATTTGTTTTAGTTTAAAGCAGAAGTATACAAATATACTTGTCCAATGTCTATGCTTTAACCATTCACCTTAAGATGTTTTTACAATATAATTTCCTAAGTCTATTTAATATCTTCATTATCATAAAAACCAACCTATATCCATCTTAACTCCACATCTACCACTCTTAGGGGGATGAAATATATTTATCCCTCTGAGCACTTGGTAGACCCAGAATTAAGATGGATCTAAGATAGAATTTCTCCTTTAAATAGTCTATGCTCACATGAATACCATGGGTCAATACCATGGGTTATCATAAACCTGGAGCTTAAAAATTACTATTAGTAATTTATAAAAATTAATAAAATTAATAGTTGATTTTTATTTTATTTTTTATTTTAACCAAGCTAAAATGTTTAACATACATTAAATTACAACATCCATTTTTACTCTTGATCGGATCAAATATTTTTTCACTCTATGCTAGTTTGCATATCACGATATTTGATACCTCTCGGGGGTTAGTAGATCCAGAGTAAAGATGGATCTACGCTGGTTTAATTCCCCCATTTAAATAGGCTACATTCCAAGTGAGTACCATGGGTCAATACCATGTGCCATTTTGGTGAATACCATGGGTCAATACCATGTGCCATTTTTATTTTTATTAATACTAATATTAGGGTTAATAATGTTTTTTTGCATGGTATTAATAACAATCCAGTCCATGGTATTTGTCCCATAGTATAAATATGAGTTGACTTATGGAGTAAATATAAAAAAATGTTTTATTTGTTTACCATACCTCTCGTTTATTTATATTTTTATTAATTTACCATACCATTCATAAATACAAGGTGACTTATGGAGTAAATATAAAAAAATGTTTTATTTGTTTAGCATACCTCTCGCTTATTTATATTTTTATTAATTTACCATACCTCTTTTACAAATATGGTATTTGGCCCATAGGATTCACTTAAATAAAACCTCTTTCTTGAGCCTTCATAAATAGAATGAGGGTTATGGACTAAATATAAAAAGAGGTTTTATTTATTTACCATGCGTCTAGTTTATTTATATTTTATTTATTTACCATACCTTTTGAGTAAGTATAAAAAGACGTTTTATTTATTTACCATACCTCCACTTTACTTATATTTTTATTTGTTTACACCCTTGCATGTATATAAGGTGACTTATGGAGTAAATATAAAAAATGCTTTATTTATTTACCATACCTCTCATTTATTTATATTTTTATTAATTTACCATACCTCTTTTATAAATATGGTATTTGGGCCTTTGGCCCATAGGATTCACTTAAATAAAACCTATTCTTGAAAATGGGCGAATGGATTCACTTAAATAAAACTTATTCTTGAAAATGGGCGAATGGAAGGTTGTAACTCCTAATTTCAAGGGCTAAATTTACCTTTTTTACCATCTCCCTTAAAATAAGGTGGGCTATTTGAGGTGATTTGTAAAAATGTACTATGATACAAAATATTCGCCCACTAAAAATTTAAAACCCCTTAATTTCGCCAAAGGGCGGACATTCGCCCCTAAAATCATCCCTAATGTCTACCATATGCCCACATTGAAGGATATTTCCTCACCTGTGAAAGACCATTTATTTTAGCGAAAACAAATATAATGAAAAGATATTAAAATAGTTAATAGGGTCAAAACAATAAGGAAAGAACACATGTTGATTTCATTCTTTTATGTTTGAATATATGCATACATCTTCTATTTTATTTTGAATTTTACATTAACCCATTGTATTGTGCAATCTTTGCCCCATTCCCCAAGCATATTAGTGGGAAGTGGAGTATTCCTTGGGTTCGATCTCTTAAATTGTCTCCTTGCTGCTAACACTTCTCTATTTTTATCATATAATCAATCCATTTGTTCATAAAATCCATATGGTGCAGAATGAACTTGTCGAGTATAGCACTTTCATCTACACCTATTACATGTCAACATGTTTATTTCAAAATCCAAATGTCATGTCGTATATTTGAAAAATAAATCACAGAGTAAATTAATTTTTGCAAGGAAAAAAACTACAATGATCATGAATTTACTTACGAATTTTTACTTCAACACCATTAGATTGTGGTTTCTTCATCAATAATATTTGATTCTCGTTCTCCATCCCAGAAGTATGGCCCATATTTAAAATCCTTACCAAGGAATTCACATAGGAAGAAAATGCTTCATTCAACATATACCCTTCATCCATGCAACCCTTTGGACGTGCCTTTTGTCGGACATATATTTTTAGAGTTTTCATATACCTCTCAAATAAAATCATCCACCTCATTGATACGAAATCCACCAATGC
This sequence comes from Pinus tabuliformis, assembly GCA_031772625.1. Classification (NCBI taxonomy): domain Eukaryota; kingdom Viridiplantae; phylum Streptophyta; class Pinopsida; order Pinales; family Pinaceae; genus Pinus; species Pinus tabuliformis. The sequence continues at coordinate 1,055,573,325 of CM062817.1, read as the reverse complement.
AATGTCATCGACTAGGTGTATAAGTAAACGGACTCATACATCCTTGAAACTTGTAGGGATCCCCTTCTCAAATACACATACAATTTCTGCAATTTCCTTCTTCCATTTTGGCACTTCACCTTCATGGATCCCCTTGGAGGTCACCCACCTAATATAATAATAGAAAGTTAGTATGAACCTTTAATCAAAAATAAAAAAGTAATATAATATATCTATGTCTCTCACACATGAACGTTTCATATCACATACCTTGCAAATGCTTACAACTAACTTATTGTATTCCTTAAGATAATATTAAGACATGAATTCCCCCTAATTGCCATTGGCATGATATGTTATCAAACAAATTTCTCAAAGGTCATTAGTAATTTTTATCACACAACAGAATATCAAAATATATTTTGTACTTAAACAATATTACTAGTAAAAGTTAAATGATGATAATACCTTCATGAAATTATGAAAATCATGTGTTTTAAATTTGTCACATGTCCATCAACTATAAAAGTGTTTTCCAATGATGACCCTTATCTAGTAGGTGTCCTCATTGAATGGATGACTTTTTTTAGTTGATCTAGCTATGTTTTTTTTTCAAAATCCGTGGAGCTTTTGGATATGTTTCATTTTCTTTGTTTGGCCACAAATGTCTTCTATCAAATTTGGTACGTGAAAGAGAAATATCTCTCCTTGAATACAAGGTGTCCCTCTCTTTGCCTAATATATGTTGAACTACAGAATCTGGTAAATTTTATAAGATGTGCACAAGATACAATAGGTGATATATTAATAGATCCTTCTAGTAAGGGAGCTCATAAAATATGGATTTCCTTTTCATTCGTTATGGCATATTAACTACAACTTGTTTTGGTTCTTCAATTGAATCACTTTAATAAAAACAATCCTCCCATGTTTTTGATTCAGCATCTTCATACTTCTTAAGCCAATCACCTGGACCCATAATCATGGGAGGGCCTTTATTTTCAAATTTTCCATCAAATTAAAGCTTTTCTAAACTTATGATCTGGTGGTAGAAAAACCTTGTTGTTTTCATAATTAAATTTATGTAGGTATTTAGAGTAACCCCCTTGAAATTGTTCTACACATCTTGGACATGAAAATGAACCCTTTATTTGAATCCCTACAATTCAATAAGTAATGTTAATAACATCAAAATAATAGTATAGACATAAGTATGAAATTTGGGATGAAAATAAATTATGAGTTTAAATACGTAAATATTTTATCTTACTAAAACAAACACCAAGTCCTAGGAAATCATGAATAGTCCAGCATAGCACACCATACAATATGAAATACCTATTTGATGGAGGATTTGATATGTCATAAATTCTTATGCCTTTCCATAGAAGTTGCATCTCATCCATAAAATGAGTAATATAAACATTCATTGTTTTTACTTGATGTTTTCATTGAAAATTGAGAGTCTGCATAAGGTTATCCTTTCTAACACTCATCCATAAATGCATATTGTATAAAATCAATCTAACTGGTCAAACACTATAATTTGAGCTCAGGAAATAGAATGGGCACACTCCATTAATTGCAAGACCAAAGCTAATACTATGGGGTTCATCTTTGAATTTTCTTGGCCATTTTTCCTCTATGTGTTTCATTGCTTTGGAGTTACCCAGAATTCGCATGAATCCATATTTAATTCTATTCTTTGCATGTCATTCCATCAATTGTGTAAGTGACTTGCAACGAAACATTTGTTGAACTCTAGGTACAATTGGCATGTGACGTAAAACCTTCTTTGGAACTGTAGGACCTTGTACGTCTTACGATATCTCTTATCTTTGCATACAAGGGATTCTACCTTGTATTGATAATGATCTTTGCATAAAATGCAATAATTTCTACATGAATGAATTTTCTTATATTCAATCCCTAACTCAATCAACAATTTATGCGCTTCGCGGAATTTGATGGCAACACATTATCTTCAAGGAATATATTAGTTTTTAGTGCCCTATAAGATTTTCCAAGATTAAATCAATTGAATGTTTGACTTATAATGAACATATTTGATATGTCAATGTATACTAGGATTTTTTATATACAATATATGGTTTTGAAATCCCCTTAAATAAATATAAACAAAGTTTATGAATGTTTATGAATTATGAACATCTAATGACAATGCAAAGTAAGAAATAGGTTTCAACTCACTTCAGTAGGGTAGTGAATCCTTTGTCTAACCAACCAAATAGTGACTTGATTTCTAATAATATTAATGTTAATGCAATTCTTGAGGTTCTACTTGCACCTGATGTGAACACAGGTTTCTTATTTGCTTCCTTGATTGATTCTTCTAAGTTGTTATCATCAATATTATGTTGGTGGTAATTACCCCTGCTATCATCGTTATTGTTAACCATATGATCATTATCGCCATCATTGTTTCAATCCCCAAAGAAATTTGTAAGAATTTCATTTAATCCTTCTCCATTTGTTGCATTTTCATTATCATCATTATCATTAAGGCTAGGTGGCATGTCATCAATGTATGCTAATCTCATCAATTCTTCAAATTTCTCAGTTGGTAGTGTTCTCTTCAATCTTGCTCTTTTCACCTTGGTATGGTTTAAAGGATGGTTTGGATCATCCTGTCCAAATCTCAATAACCCAATTTTATCTTGGGTATTAGTAAGTGTATCATCAATATCTTCTAGCTATCAACAAACACAAACATTATTTAATGTTAGGCAACAATTAGATAATCATAAATGTATCAATTTCAAAGAAATATAATCAAATATGTCTTAACAAATATATGTGTGTGTGTGTGTATATATATATATATATATATATATATATATATATATATATATATATATCAATTGAATAATGGAAGATTATTTTATACACGACCATTTTTGTACAATAATTTAAAATAAAACACAATTTTGACAACATAATTTATAAAATGCCAATCCACACTCATTAATTATTCTTTTGTTCTCTTCCCTTAAGAACATCCTTAGAGAGACCTTGTTCTTCCATTATCTTTCTCGCAGGATTGTGTTTTAATAAGGGGTAATTAATAAATAACTCATCCCCAATGGTAAGGTCCATAATAGCCTCAACCATTATCAATCTATCAATCTCTCTTTCCATATCTCCATCTTTATCATTTATAACCTAAACAACTTGACAATTTGGTCTTACAGTAGGGTCCCTTCCTTTACTACTATTTCTAAATCCTAAAATATTGTTGTGTGTATGCACATCCATCTATATACATAATATGACCTTTATTCATTTCTTTTCCACTTTCCAATTAGAGACTATGTGTATACATATTTGAATTTAGACCATATTCTGACATGTTATGCTTATATTTTGATAGCCTTCTCCATTTATCATTGTAATATGACAGACCATAATATGGCATTAATATCCTAGTGGTTTGTTGTGAATTGTTTCTATGTTTATATCCCACATGGACATTTTGGACAATAAAGAGGCCTAGATTCACTCCATGAATATTGGAGGGTCATATCATGTAGTTGTATCCCCAAAATTGAAACACCTCATACACTCTAGGTAGTTGTTGATCATTGGTCAAGGCGCAATATAGTCGATGATCAAATTTATCTTTGTAAATTGATCTCAAACTCAAGGGCAAGTCATCATCTCCATCACATTCATTCTCATAGGGTATGTAGTCCACCTTCCCCTTATCTTTAAGAAAATTATGCATCTTTAAATTGGTTCTTGTTTTGTTACTTATTTTCATCAATTCCTCATCTTCTGAGCTAGTATATGTGCACATATTTTTGTTAGATGTATCATCAAATAAATGATCATTTCCCTCTAGGTTGGAATTCGGTGCTCCGGGAAACTTTAAACCAAGAAATTTATACTACATGTAATCATTAAGAAAAAAATTATGTATTTAAATAATATAAAACAATGTTTAAAATAAGAATACATATTATTTATATCAAATTGGAAAATTCCTTACCACAATTCCTATTGGATTCAAATCGATTGTAGGAGAAATACTACCCACTAGAATCTTAGCATCTATGTAATGTCTTTGTACAATCGCTTGTTTGAATTGTTTCTTTCTGCGACACGCAAAACATCCACAAACAACAATTTTCTCAAAGTATTCATCCCATGTACTATAGTCCTAACCAACCTATTGTTCAGTGCATTCATTTGTTGTGTCTGCAAGGTCGATTGTCATATCCTCTTCTAGCCACCATACTCAACATGATGTAACCATTTTAGGTTCACGTCCACGTACATATCTTTTTCTTTTGTTAGTTGAAGGCTCAGCTCTACAATTTTCTCCAATCTCCATCTAAAATAATCAACAACACGCATTAATTTATGTCAAGATTGGATAATACACTATAAATTTTAATAATATCGTGAAAAACGATGGGCGTAACACACCATTATATCATGTTTTGCTAAAGTCAAAATTTGAGTACTTGATGTCATGCGTCATCTATTGTGTCCTCATTTGATATGACACGATTTATTTACATGGCCTCATTTCTCTCCTATAATACACAACATAGTCAATAATGTTTAGTACACCAATTTTATAATTTCAATAAATATTCTATCCAACACAAAACTTCAGTTCAGTCATATCTTGACATATTGGTATAATGTTAATTTGGAGTTGAAAAAAACTATAATTTTATTACCTTAGGTATATACATCGAGCCAAAATTTCGACAAGAAAAGTATCCAACATCCCTATCCCACATGGCCATACTAATTTTCAAGAATTTCCCTTGATCATTGAATAATAACATTTAATCACCATTCATGTGCATTTTCAACCAATAAGTTTGACTTGAAAGGTCTCATGGAAAAAAATTGACTTCATCTCCTCTATGTTGTAGTATTTGTGAATTTATAAAAATCTTCCTTCTTTGGTTAAGGTTGTTTTGTCTTCTTACCTGTATTGTATATGAAAATTTCATTGTCATATCTTCTTTGACCCACTTTCCTCTCTATGATTTAATAGTTCTACGCCATCCACATCTTATTTCCATGGCCTCGTTTGGATTATGTAATACACAACAATGACAATAATTTTTAGTACACTAATGAGATTGGCCAATAAATAAAACCTTGGCATGCATTTTAGGGAAGCAATGAAGTTTTGGCCCCTTTCACAAAAATGCGCGCCCAACCTTCATTACAAGGCCAAATTGAATGATTCAGATTGGAGATTATTTTTTTTTCATAATTAACATTAATTTTGCACATAGAATGTAACTGTCTCCTACCACATTTACCCACTTTCAACGTTTTCGCGTGTAAATATGAGTTTATTTTCACTATGATAAGACTTAACCTCTTATATTACCTTAAGGAAATGGATTCAACAACTTAAGACCTTACTGACTTCCCTCGAGTTTTACAAGACCTCTAGGAGATATCCAACCCCTCTAGGTGTCCAACCCCTGAGTTAACTCTATTTTTCACTAACCTAGAGCCTCATTCACTCCCTTGAAAAGGACTCCAAGCCTCCAGTTTCTCCCACAAGCCTCCTTCCCAGCAACTATGTACATTTCCAGTCAGTTTTGTGCCAACGACCCTGAATTTTGAGCCACTTTTCCAGGGCTAGGACTTGGACCTTTGCCTAGAACTTAGTGAAACTTCTAGAAATGATAAATAACATAGAAACAAAGCTTCTAAACCAAAACCTTGAACAAGGGATTGACTTGACCCTTCCCAACCAAGACAGGAATTCGGTCAAACACATGGTAAACATGCAATCTACAAGTTATGAATGCATATCTTAACATAAGGATCTGAAAATTATCTGAGGTTTAACAAGCAAGACCAATGCCTTCTCACAATAGCTACCATAACTCCACTTAGGTTATTTATTCATTAACCATACATTCATTAATTCAAATTTGATAAGAGACATACTTAGATATGTCATATAACTATGCTTATAACTAGCATATAATCAGATATATAACAATGATATAACAACCATTAAAGCCACATAATAAAAATTATAATTACTCATCAAAGACGAGGAAATTAGCTCTTATTAACCATATGTAAAATTAAACCAATTCAGGGACTTCCACGTACCACCCAAGCATAGATTAGTTGAACCAAATCTTTCTTTCATTCAATCTCCCCTGTGCCATATTCAAATCATGAAAGTGGGATCTCATGGGATAAACCAATCCATAAAAAACCAAGGGAATCTATAGTTTAAACCAGCTCCACCCTCACCATATTGTGATCTCACCTAAACTGGCCCTGAGATCACAAAACCAAACCGAGCTTGGATGCCTCAAAATTTCTTCACCATCCCTTGAGGAATTTTCCTGTCTTCACCCACCTATTAAGGGCTTCCCGTAGAAAACCATCTCCACCCCTAACCCTTCGGATTTTCCTAAGACCACCTTACCCAGATCTAAAACCTTCTAGTAATCCAAATCTCAACCAAGAAAGAATCCCATCACACCATGGTTATCTGGAAATGGCAAGGCAAGGCTAAAACCATTGTCAAAACCTAGTAAAACCCATACCAATGATGGCAAAGAAACCAAATACATGCATTCCAAAACCAGCTAGGAAATCATACATGCAACATTTTACCTACAAGTATTCTTGTTGAAGCTTCTTGATCCAACATTTCATTGCTTGATCCTTACTTCTTGTGTCCTTCCTTTGCTTCCCTTTTCCTTCCTTTGATTTCCTTGTCCTTCCTTTGCTTTCTTTATTTCCTTCTCCTCTTCATTCTCTTTTCCTCTCTAATACTAATTCCAAAACTGAACTAGAAAAAGGATAAACTAGCCAAAGTTGTGAATTGGTCCTCATAAGCCTTTTTATTATTGATGCCTCCAATTTCTTTATTTTCCTTCATTTTCCTTCAATTTCCTCCTCACATGCAACCTATCACCTTTCACCTCCCTTTTCTCCTATTTTCCTTTATTTTAATAAATAAAATACCAATAATTCCTTTTTACATTTTCAAAGCCTTTGCAATTGCCTTTGTCAATTTCGCCTTAAGCCATAATACACAATAAGTGATGTCCACTAGGATGTGTTTCCCAAAATTCAACTTGTAGCAAGTGTCCCTTGACCTTGGTCTTATTTTTCGTTTATTAACTTTACTACATGAGCTTTTAACATAGAGTTGTTACATAGAAATTTCTCATGTGCATGAATACTCCAAATTGAATTGATTTTATAGAGTAAAAGGTAGGGATTGTGTGCCTCAAATAAATGCACACAAAGACCTATAATTAATTGAAAGTGAAAGAATGATCATTCCATCATAAATATACAAGCACTTTCTACAACATATCATACTCATTGTCCTAAAAGAAATATTACTTACTAAAATCTAAGTCTGCCAATTTAGAAATTCATGATATCTGCCAATGTTCAAGTTGGAACAAATATGCACTCCCTGACCAAACAAATTACACTCTTGGTAATGAAATTTGAAATGGGACATGATTTCACAATACCTAACCTTAGGATATAACCTTGCACCATTTTTTACAAATATCCCACATAACTAGGTTTCCCACTTATACTCAACTTTCACATAAGGCAAGTTGAAGCAAAACCTAGAATGTTGTATGAAATATGAAGTATAAATATTTAAGCTCAAAGTAAAGATATAACAATGTAAAATTTTGTAAAATAATAAAATAAACAATTTACAATTTGAATCAATCATATTGGCCAATAAATGAAGTTTTGGGCATGCATTTTAGTGAAGCAAGGCAATTTTGGCCTGCTTCACAAAAATGCACGACCAACCTTCATTTCAAGTCCAAATTGAATTATTCAACTTGGAGAGTATTTTTTTACTCATAGGTAACATTAATACAATTAAATTTTTCTAATTTAGTGGTCTAAAGGTTGAAGTTGATGTAAATGAAAGTGCTAGAGATATCGTAGTTCGTGGGGTCTTCCCAAAACTATTAATAGTTTGTGAATAGCATAAACTCACTAGAAGAAAATTAGTCTGTAAAATTAATAATTAAATAGTATAAAATTTGAATCAATCAAATCAGCCAATAAATTAAGCTTGGGCTTGTATTTTAGTGAAGCAAGGCAATTTTAGCCTACTTCACAAAAATGCATGCCTAACATTCATTTCAAGGCATAATTGAATGATTCAACTTGGAGATTGTTGAAAATAGCAACAAGAAATGCTAAAAATAGAAGTGCTAAAAATATCACTGCTATAAATAGCAGTTCGAGTACCAGTGTTGGACATAGCAACAAGGAATGAAAAATGGAAGTGCTAAAAATAACATTGATAGCATTTCGGGATACCTTCCTATTTTAGTTAGTCCCTGAACTAAAATAGAGAAGTAAAAATTCGAATTTGATCTTAGCAGTTGTTTGTAAAATAATTAATTAATTCACCATGAGTTAATTAGTTGTAGAAAATCAAACGTGAAGTCTATGTGGGGACATGCAACAGTTCTCCATTGATTGAGGAATTTATCCATCAATTAAAGAGATAAGGATGAGTTGTAATTAGTTAGCTTAGTTAACTGAGTTAAGTCCAGTTAGATTAGTTCTAACAATTTGTAGAATTAATTGTGAGTTCAGTTAGTTAATGCTTGCATGCATGAAACTAAATATTCTGTCATAAATAACTCATGCATGTTAGTTCAGTCAGAGACCCAGTTGAGATCAGAGGAAGGGACAGTGTACTATCAGTTGGAGGATTTTTCCTATATAGGAAACTCATCCATGCAAAAGGAATTATCTCCTTCCGGATTGTGCAGTTACTTCTGAGTTTAGTGAGCATTGTGAGAGGTAAATTCACACAGGTGGCAGCATTGGACTCCAAGAGAAGCTGTGCAAGGAAATAGGAGGCTTGAAGGGCAGACGAGAAGGTTTTTTAGAAGCCTTTGGTTGTCTATGAGCAGCAGAGGGATTGTACTGAGAGCTAGATAGCTTGTGAGCTAAAGCTTTGTGTATCCAAACATATTTCCACTTATATGATAATATAGAGATCAGGGTTTTTACCTGAGGCTTTCCCCAGAGTATTCTTCTATGTTTCATGTGTATGATTTCTTCTTCTCCGTTATATGTGTTCTGATTGATCTAGCTCAAATTGGTTAAGCTTCTGCAAAGTTTGATTATAGAAGTAGATCTAGTATTTTGATTTAGTATATTGCATAATCTGTTGATCTACAGTGGGAAATTCTACATGGTATCAAAGAAAAGGTGATAAAAGGAGAGAATAGTATACAAGAAGGGAGAAGGGAGAAGTTTGAGGTTCCTAAATATAGAAATCGAGTTCTTATCACATCTCAATTTCACCAATGGCGTTCAACGGTTTAAGACTCGAGTATGCCCTTGATGGCAGATCGAATTATATAGCTTGGAAGGATCACATGGAAGTAGTATTAGAGGATAACAATCTAAAGGACTTCATTTATCAAGAAGTCCCCAAGCTGGTAGCAGCTAATGCTACAAAATTGGCGGAATGGAAGAAATGTGTGGCTAGAGCGAGGAGAATCCTTCTAGAGGGAGTTCGAGACCACATAGTCTCGAGTCTCCATGGGAAGGAGACACCATTTTCAATGTGGAAAACATTGAAAGATCTATATTAGAACAACAGCGATCAAAGGAAGTTGGTGTTGAAAGACAAGCTTCGGAAAATCAAATGTGAAAAGGGTGACACGATCTCTACATATCTGAACAATTTCACCACCTGCATGGATGAGCTTGGAAGTGTAGGGATCACAACAACCAATGATGCCATGGTGAGTCTTTCTCTCCTCGGTCTTCCTAAGAGCTGGCATAGATACCAAGACTCGATTAATGGAAGAGAGAAACTACCAGATTGGGAATGACTTTGGTTGGATCTGATGCAGGAGGAGATAATAAGAAGCACCAGAGATGGTTCTTCATCCAAGGAGGATGAAGAAAACTGTGCCTTAGCGAGTAAGGCAAAGAAAGAGAAGGAGAAGCATTCTCATTCCAAATCGAGTTCTTCCTATGGTGGGAAGAAGTTTGACAAATCGGAAGTGCGATGCTTTCGTTGTCATGAGGTGGTCCATTTTGCTACAAATTGTGCATTGAAGAAATCCAAGATGGGATCCAAGGAAGGATCTGAAGGTGAGGCATTGGCATCACAGTTCGAGTTGGACTTCACCCTCTTCGCATGCATGGTTTCATCCATAGTGGGATGTGGTTGGTTTCTTGACAGTGGAGCTTCTTTCCACATGACCGACAACAAGAGTTTGTTCAGTACCTTGGAGGAGAAAGATCTCCAGATGCTCATAGCGATGGGTAATGATGAAAAGTATAGTCTCTCTCAAGTGTAGGCACGGTTGTTTTTCAAAGGGAGCATGGAGCTCGCATTACCTTGACTGATGTCAAGTATGTACCAGGACTGAAGAAAAATTTGGTGTCAATCGCAATGTTGGAAGACAAAGGCTATGATGTAGTCTTCAGCAAGGGAAAGGTTTTCCTTCGACACATCACCATGAGACAGGTGAAGCAGATCGGTTCACAAGTCAAGAACCTGTATGCTCTTGAGGTTCAAGATGCATGAAAATCCTTGAGGAGCAAGGCAACTGTTGGAGACTTGGTGGTTGAGAGGGAGAGTACATTACCTCTCAACATGCAGTTCCAGAAGAAGTCCTCAAACAATTGTGGAGGAGCCACAATTGGTGAAGCAGCTTCAGGAGGTTGTGGAGCAGCCACAACTAGAGAACTCGAGAGGAGACTAAGTGGAGGCATCCACTCATTCAGAGACCTCCAGTGGGGGGGAATTCGAGCCAAGTGGGTAGAGGGATCACATGCATCCATAGCTCTAGGTCGAAGGTGGGGCGATGTGGAGTGACAGTCCCAAGAAGGGTGGAATAGGGGCAAGATCATTGAGTTACCCAACCTGTTTGATTATACCTTGCTACAGGAGCCTTGACGAGGAGTAGCAGGATTGGCTGAGTGGGTAGAGGCAGATGCGGATGGAGCGGCAGAGAGAGCTACAGTGTAGGAATCCCAAGACAGTGCAAAGCTAGCAAGCTGCAACAATGAGAGAGGCACAGGAGTGTTGCACTAGTGCAGGATGGCACAGAGAGGTGTGCAATGGTGCTATATGCATGGAGTGTTGCAATAGCTCAGAGGTAATAGAGGGAGCACTTGTCAGTGGCAGAGGAAGCTTCAGCATAAAAGGATGTTTCTAGCCCAATAGGGAGGTCAATTGGGAGTTTTTTTTGTTTCTAGAGTTGTTGGAGCGACAACACTTGGGAGAAGTGTTGCATGTAGAACATTCCAAAGGTTCAGGATCAGTTCGAGTTGAATGCCTTTGTTGTTGAGAGGGAGTGTTGAAAATAGCAACAAGAAATGCTAAAAATAGCACTACTATACATAACAGTTTGAGTACCAGTGTTGGACATAGCAACAAGGAATGAAAAATGGAAGTGCTAAAAATAGCATTGCTATAAATAGCATTTCAGGATACCTTCCTATTTTAGTTAGTCCCTGAACTAAAATGGAGAAGTAAAAATTTGAATTTGATCTTAGCAGTCGTTTGTAAAATAATTAATTAATTTTCTAATAACTAATTAGTTAATTAGTTGTAGAAAATCAAACATGAAGTCTATGTGGGGACATGCAACAATTCTCCATTGACTGAGGAATTTATCCATCAGTTAAAGAGATAAGGATGAGTTGTAATTAGTTAGCTTAGTTAACTGAGTTAAGTCCAGTTAGATTAGTTCTAACAACTTGTAGAATTAATTGTGAGTTCAATTAGTTAATGCTTGAATGCATGTAACTGCTGCTCTCTAGATAACTGAATATTCACTCATAAATAACTCATGCGTGTCAGTTCAGTCAGAGACCCAGTTGAGATCAGAGGAAGGGACAATGTACTATCATTTGGATGATTTTTCCTTTATAGGAAACTCATCCATGCAGAAGGAATTATCTCCTTCAGGATTGCGTAGTTACTTCTGAATTTAGTGAGCAGTGTGAGAGGTAAATTCACACAGGTGGTAGCATTGGACTCCAAGAGAAACTGCGAAAGAAAATAGGAGGCTTGGAGGGCAGAGGAGAAGGTTTGTGAGAAGCCTTTGACTGTTTATGAGCAGCATAGGGATTGTACCAAGAGCTGGAAAGCTTGTGAGCTAAAGCTTTGTGTAATCCGGACATATTTCCACTTGTATGATAATACAGAGATTGGGGTTTTTAGCTGAGGCTTTCCCCAGATTATTTTTCTGTGCTTCATGTGTATGATTTCTTCTTCTCCGTTATATGTGTTCTGATTGATCTAGCTCAAATTGATTAAGCTTCCACAAAGTTTGATTGTAGAAGTAGATCTAGTGTTTTGCTTTAGTATATTGCATAATATGTTGATCTACTGTGGCAAATTCTACGAAGAGTATTTTTTTACTCATAGGTAACATTAATATAATTAAATATTTTTAATTTTTCACATATATATTTTTTTTGTTCAAGAATATTTCAAATTACATGGATTTCATAGGGTAAAAGGCAGGGTTTGTGTGCCTCGAGATTTTTGTCAAGATTGGATAATACACTATAAATTTTAATAATATCGTGAAAAAGGATAGGTGTATCACAAAATTCCATTATATCATTTTTTCATAAGTTAAGTCAAAATTTGAGTACCTGATGTTCCACACCATCCATTGTGTCCTCATTTGATATGACATGATCTGTTGCCATGGCCTCATTTGGCCCCTGTAATACACAACATAGTCAATAATGTTCAGTACACCAGTTATATCATTTCAATGAATATGCTATCCAACACAAAACTTCACTTTAGTCATACATTTGAAATATTGATATCATGTTAATTTGGAGTTGAAAAATGAATAATTTTATAACCCTAGGTATATACATTGAGCCAAAATTTCAACAAGTATCCAACGTCCCTATCCGACATAGCCACCCTAATTTTCAAACATTTCCTTTGATCATAAAATCACATTTAATCACCATTACTATGCATTTTTAACCTATAAGTTTGACTTGAAAGGCCTCATGGAAAGAAAATCAACTTTCTCTCTTTGTGTTGTAGTATTTGTGAATTCATAAAGACCTTCCTCCTTTCGTTGAGGTCTCTTTACCTTCTTACCTATATTATATCTACAAATTTTGTTGTCATATCTTCTTCGACCCACTTTCCTCTCTGTGATTTAATAGTTCTATGTTGTCCACATCCTATGTCTATGGCTTCCTCAGGATTCTGTAATACACAACAATGACAATAATTTTTAGTAAACCAAACAAATCCAATTATCAACAATGAAAAAAATAATTTTGTAGGGGCAGAATTATTGGTAGACTATATTTTGAATAGAGTATAATTTGTCCTTTCAACATAAATATTAATTGAGATTAGCAATTTTTCCCCATGTAACACATTGTACCACTAGTGTGTATATCAATTTTGTTTCATTCCTCATTCATTACTTAGTTTATGGAATCATTTAAGAGCTAATTAAATTACTCTATAGTGAATGTAGTGGATTATTGAAATTATGGTTATTCTATTGAATGTATTCTATTAATATTTGATTTTATTTGAGAATAATGTTATATTCTTGTAACATTTCTATGTCTAATTTTTTATGGAAAAAAATAACTTGATGGCGCTAGACTAGGCGCCACTTGCACCGACTTTTTCACCTTAATAGTATCACTTTATTTGACCCGATTAAGTTAAATTCGGTGATGGGTGAGTCAAAAAAAAAAAATCTACAGGCAAAAACTTTGAAATTAAATACAATCATGAAGCTCGCAGAAACCTCAAAGACAAAATACCCACCAACTATTGAACTAAAAAAAAAAATCAGACTCTTTCTTTCTCCTCTGAGAATTTTGTTCATTGTTGATAGGAACAAACCCAGAAATAAAATAATGAGATCCTCTGTCCCCACCTGTGTCTTGATATGGGAGCTTTGAAGTCCACTCATTTTGTTACAGATGGACAGTTTTGATATTTCCTTCTTTTTCTTGGATTCGTGGCGACAATTCAAATACTGCAAAAAAAAATTGATGGATTTTGATGATCTTTAGTGAATTTTAAAGGATATTAAGGATTCAAACAGAGATTACATGGGATTTTTATTTTTCTCCCTTTTTGGTCCAGAAATTGGAGTTGTAGAGTAAGGAATTATTGGTTCCATGAGCACAAGATGGATTTTAGGGTTAAATTGTGGGATATTTATGCATTTATTCATGCATAATGGTTTAATTATCATAAAGGCTTGTTGAAGATTTAGACAAATTATGTGTATGTGATGGTCGAATTTCTTACCTCGAATTGAATTGTTTCCCTTCGCGCTGTTTGATCTCCTTCCTTGCATGCTATTTTCCTTAGCTCGCCTAGATAGACAAGATTTTCTAGTCCAACCTCAAAATATCAAGCAAAAGCAAGGGAGCAGATAATGGACAGAATGAGGTAAGTCATTGTGAAATTATAGATATGTAATTTTTTAAATTCTTTCTTTGATTTTTAGTGGTTTTTTATTCCAAAATTTAAAACAAAAATTATTTTATATATCTAGGGACATGAGACTGACTAGGAGAAAGAAGCCTTTGCTTCGATATTTGGGATGGAGGAAATTAACAAACTTGATGGTGTGGAATTGAAAATGCTTGCTAAATACGCAGAAAAAACAATCAACTAAATCCATTGACACAGTGCAGGCACATCAACCATTTCAAAGAGAATCAATTGATTCCCCAACCACTCTTCGATCGAGAAAAAGGTCGAGGAAATCATTAAACATAACCACTAAGAATTTGGAACAAGAAACAGACACTTCCAATGCCCAATCCACTCCTCGGACACAAATATATTCTTCCACCATTCCACATTATGAACCTTGCATTGGTAGTTATGATACAAGGATAGAATATGACGTGATTTCAGGTGAAATCCGTATATCAGATGCTGGGAAATTTTTTGTGAATAGGTTAAAGGAATCATGCCTTCAACGGTTCAAAGACCATCTCCATTTGTCATTCTCAACTATATTGTTGCACCTACATAAAGTAGTAATTCACAACATGGATATTGAATTTGGCATCGATTGGTCCATAAAATAAGTTAAACCACAAATGTCTCAGAACTGCAAGAGATTTAGGTGTAATCAATCAAAAAAGATATATATATATATATATATATATATATATATATATATATATATATAGATAGATATATAAAAATTAAAAATAAATAAATAAATAAAACTCCATCCCGATAAAAGGATAAAAAGAAGGCTAGCTGATGTAAATATAAAAGTATTAAGAGAATTTGTAAAGACGTATGTAAACTTGGATGAATGTAGGAAGTCTAGTTAGGAAATTACTTGTTCTAGCAGCTGCAACACCCTCCAAAATTTTAGCCCGCATCCAATTTCGAAGCCTCCTTTGAGAATTTTACTTGATGTTTTCACGCACTCGAGTTCACCTCATGGGCTCGTGTTGAGTCTTTGCACCCACCTTGCTTCACCGTTCAACGGACAACTTTTGCATGTTTGTAACAATGTCTCGCTGCCAAGCTCTCACTACCTGCTCACTCCAAAAATTTCGCAAATCCTGCCTACCCATTCCTCCTACAGCACGCACTTCTCCCAAAAATTGTACAGATTTGTCCTCTAACTGAGCCAGATCCCGCGGAAGGTCAATGTCGATCCAAAATTCATGTCTTCATCTCTCAGTGACTTTTGTGTAGTTTTAATCAGCAATTCCCAGAGCCCACATCCCAACTGGAAACTTGCCTCGTGCAGTTTCTTAACCTTGTCCTCTCTCCCAGTCACCTACATCTGAAAACGATCATGCATCATGGTAGACTAGGAGGTTTATGGATTTGATGTCATCTCATCATGAGTAATTGCATATATAGGTACATGAATAGACATGACACGACGACAAATGGGATGAACAAGGAGAGTACATGAAAAAGGATGTGTTCGTGAATGGACGAACAAATGATCCATGCAAGGAGATGTGCTCGCAAATGGACAACCATGTGAAGATGTGTTCGCAGACGGATGAACATGCGAAGATGTGTTCGTGGACGGATGGATGGACGAACATGCGAAGATGTGTTCGCGTTCAGTCGAACGATCGAACATGTAATTTTCAGGAACAGATGAATATGTCAAGCATGCCAAAGTACAAGCAAGGAGCAACATTTGAACGCAACATCAAGCAAACCCAATGACCATTGAAGACTCTGCACACCTTGCCATGCGAAGGTGAATATGTGATACACCATGAGGACATCCATCACTCAGCAGCACTGCAAGTCGACATGCACACCAGCAACAGTACAAACATACCAGCAATTTCATGTTGAGTTGTGTCATGAATCATGTCGAACACATCATTACTGTGGGCCATACTGTGTCAATCAATGTAATGTAACATGGAATTCCAAGGGACCCACTTGTAATCTGAAGAATCATGTAAAGTTGAAAAGCCATGAAATTCAAACATTCATGAGGGAAGTCAAACAATCATAAGGGTCAGTTTTACCCTTGGCTATAAATAACCCTCATTCGTACATGCAAAGGACTTTTCACCTTGGCTCCTCCCACATAGCCTTGAGAGTCTATAATATTTTCTTTGAGGAGTAAGTAGTGGCTCCAATGCCCTGTCCATGGGATTAGTGACGTACAGTGTATCAATGTGTCTTGGAACTTTCACTTACTTTAGAAGCCTACTAACAGGCCAGCACGTTTTCACACATGTGTTGTAACTGTATGTAAGATTTGCCTTGAACACTTGTAATACATGTTGCTTTAACCTGTGTTTAACACTTGAACTCATTCAGTTTTTCTAATACATGTATTAATGAAAATGTGTTGTATAAGTTGTTAATGTTGGTCTGCTTGTTTTGGTTACCTCCCAGACATCATACATAACCTTTCATGTAAACTCACTATAACGACCGCTGCACTCGCATGGATTGTCTGCTGAGTGTTGTACATGTTATCTTCCCTTGTGTGTTGTGACTGCCACATCCTTGTGGATTTCTCCTCTGGGAGTTACACACGTCCTATTGTGTTGTGTGTTCCTAACATAGTTGGGCTTCCTCCCATCCGACTTGGGACTCACTCCCAACCTCTCTCTCTGTGGTGAAAGAACCTTGATACAAGTAACACTATCAATCACCAGGCATGCAAACCTCGCTACTCAAAGACAAATCAAACCACTCTCACGTGCTGACAAGCAAGAGCTAAGGCATATCTTTAAGATAATGGCAACCAGGCCATCATAGCGGATGTGACTCCTACACCAAATAGTGTGAGGTCTAGTTGGGACTTCATACCAGGGAGATCCCTTGATGTTGGCAGGTCCAGCACCATCAACAGTACCTAAGTATTTCAATTTTCTCATAATATTATATAATATTTATTAAAAAAAATTATATTTTATTTATGCATAGTTAAATTCAATTAGTATATGTTTCAGGACAAGGCCTCTAAAGCTAGGCTTGCAAAATGAACTATCATGCATCATAGTGGCCACAAAGATCTACATGCCTTGATTTGTACTTTTGTAAGTATATTTAATATGTGAAATGATATCTTTTAGGTTACTGGATAAAAGTAAATGATTGCATATTAATTAGTTTAACTAGTCCCCGTGACATCTTTTGACAGGAGGAAAAATATGGTCGACATCCAACACACTTCGAAAAGGACATGTTACAAAACAAAAAGTGGGCCAAATTTGTTATCTGGATGGAGAACAAGGCATCAATAGTTGACTTGCAATAATTTAGATGGATATTTTTGTGTTTATATGTCAATTTGCATTTCATGCAACATATAGTAGAGGCAACATAACCTTGTTTTCCATATTTAGACAAAGAAAATTGTTGTACATTCTAATTGTAAAATTGGTTGGAACATGATAGGATAAATGGCATCCTACTAGGTTAATATATTAGTGGAATTTTTCCCACCATATCGATGGAATGTTTCTTGTTTCCGCACAATCTAGAAGGGACCTAAGGAAGGGAAAACCAAAGGTACAACTACTAGAATAAGTGAAAACAATGGGATAATGTCCCAATATCAATTTAGTAAAGGTCCCCTGCTTTCTATAGACATTTATCAATGGGAGGAGTCTTAGAATTGCACTACTAAAATCATATTTTCCAAAAGAGTGACCTTCCTAAATTTATAAGCCATTAGGGGAGATCGTATGGGATTATGATTAAGGATTAACCCTCCACTTAAGGTGAGAGAACAAGGCTATAGTCAAAACCCTTCCTTCTTCCAAGTCACCCAATAATCCATGCCCAAAGTGCCCAAGGAGAAACAAGCATAAGCACCTGATTGCATAATGAAAAACATACCTTTAGGATTGGATTTCCCACCTTCAAACACATGCTCCCGATAGATGGATGAGGGGAAAATAACCAGCTTGGGGAGTGGAGATCAAATGACATAATGCATTGGCTACACTAGTGGCCGTTAGGGGATGTTGGTTGTCGATTGAAAACAAATCTAGGAGAAAACATTTCTTATAGGGTCACACACTTTTTTTGGGTGACATTTCCCACCATACCTTGTGTTGTCAACCTAGAGACAATTCCTGGATGAAAGGGAACCAATGCCTAGGACATTCATAGAATTGTTTCAAAACTTTTGAAATATTGTTAAAATTTTGTTAAAATATGACTAGAAGTGAGATATTCCCTTGTGTAATAGAACTTAATATTGGAAATGAATCTTTATGCCCATATTGGCCTTATATTAGTAATTGTAGACTTTAATTATTTTGCTGGAAATGAGAACTGTTAAGAGGCTAGGGTTTATAACTTGGGCCCTTTTAAAAAATCCAAATTTTAAACTCTAAGATGAAAGTATGAATGATTTAGATTAATAATGGAAGTGAAATAACAATGGATAGCCTATTAAGATGCCTTTGAACATACTTTATAGGTATTCCTTGTAATTGTTAAAGATACATAAAATAAATTTCTAACTTGCTAAAATAAATATGCTACGATCATACATGTGCTTCAAAGAAGGAAAATGAATATGGAAAACACATAAGAGAAACAACACATACTGCAATGTACCAATATATACTGGAATCAACCTAGTGACTTTTATTATTCTCTCCAAGGAAGCCAAAATGATTACACAAGTACTCAAAATGCCAAAACTTTGAACCCTTTTCCAGTGGTTCTCATGTCTTTTAAATATTACATCAAAATCAATTACAAAGGTAATTGTCAAAACATCTATAACTACTTAACTATATGTAACTAAAAAGTCTTTTACAATGTTACAAAATGAAATTTTCTCATTTTTGAGAAGTCTGATGACTAGTGGAACATTGAATTTGAGGATTGGTGCTTGGTTCATCCATTTACACTTCGTTTTTAATAGGATTAATCAACCTTTCATACTTATTCCAAAGTACTTCATCTTGGAGCTTACACTCGATCATTTTATGGAATGAAACTTTCAAATTTGAAATCTTTGAAAAATTAGGTTTTGTAACAAATGGTGTCTTCATCTGCCAAATAAGTTGGAATTCCATCTACAAATAATTCACTAAATGTCTTTCCTTTAGAATTGCAGTATTTTCATGTGTTGTGTTTTCTCTTCTTTTAATAGCCACTAGTTCCTTTTCATATAGCTCCCAAGAAAGCATATTTCCTTTTTGGTCCCAAGAACTAGGTACACCAGCTCTAGTCCCCTGGTCAAATTTGGAATCAAAGAAAGATACTGACTTTTGAACCTCCTTTAATATGTTCTCAACCTAAATATGAAGTAGGTTTTTCTCATTCATTTTACTGATTTCCATAATTACTCCATCTTTATCTGTGATATTTAATGCCCTTAGTTTAGTTGAAGATTTTCCATTTAAATATTTGATCATCATTTTAGCCTTCACTACTTCTTTTTGTACATTTTTCTTATATGCATCAATGCTTAATTCATACCCATTCGTCGTAATATTCTATTGAACAATTATATGAATATACTCCCATATAAAATGGACCTCCTGTATGATATCATCCCAAAAAAATTGTCTAGATTTAATTAGAGATGTATTGCCCATCAATTTGGTTTTTAACTCCTTGATCTCATCTTGTGCTACCTTATTCTTGATTGTCAATTAATCATTGTTTTCTTTTGCTCTATTTGGTTGCCTCTCCTTGATATCAAGTTGTTCATTTACTTGAGTTAGGTTTTCCTTGATTTTCTTTAGTTCAACCTCTGAAATTATGAGTTTTGTCATAACTTTTGTAAGCTTCTCTTAGGGGTCATTTGACTCACTTGGGGCCATAATAGTGCAAACATGACTTTTGATTGATTGGTGTAAGCTTTGCACTTGTTCCTACAGGATGAATTTTTTTTTTCTTTCCACTAAATCTCACATCAGTGTTTCCTTATCTTTCTCAACCTTACCTTTTTCAGTTGTTTGAGTATGTAGAGTCCCTGGAATTTTCAACTTATTCCTTAAGGACTGAAACTTAGATTTCGTGTTTTGTAATAGGGTTTTGATAGCTTCCATGTTTTCTATATATATTCCCAATTTAACAATCAGCTTCTTATACTCCTCAATTTTAATACGCAGTTCTCTATAATTTGTCTTTTCTTGCTTGAGATGATTTGAAACTTTCTCCAAAATCTTTTCTACTTTACTTACTATCAAAGATATTTTTCTTAGGTCACTATAGAGCATTTCCCCTGCTTGTCTATGCAAATTAATCTTGTCAAGCAATGGGATTTCATCTACATTAATCAATATATCTAATGCTTTAAAATCATGTCCTAAAGGAAGAGACTGAACAGTTGGATGCATGAGGGAAAATTTTAATTGGTTCCTTTATAAATCCATAGAAAAGAGTATTCTTATTTGATAAGTTGGAGTTGCTCTTGTTGGTATTTGACTTTCCATGTTGCTTCTCACCTTATGACTTATTTCATCAATCTGTTGATAATTCCTTTGTAATGATTTTATGGTGGAGGGAGTTTCTTTAATTGAGAATGCTTCCAAAATAGTGGAAACATAGGAGGTGGTAGAGCACTATGGATTTCCCAACTGCATTTGAAAACCTGGTTGATTTGAGGATCTTCTCTTTCAACCTTTGCTCTCTTTTGCAATTGTGAGTCTTCTATCTCAACATCCATTTGTTTAGGTATATTTCTCTTCAAGCTCTTCTCCCTCTCTACAAGGGTTTGAACATATATTATTTTCCACATTTTTTTGCCTGGCCATGTTTCTTGATTTGCCATTTTATTAAGTTCTAGCTTGCTTTCATGAATATAAGGTGCAGAATTGATTTCTCCTATTTTATTTGAAATTATGTGATGAGGGTAATATTTCCACTTATCTCCTTAATTAAATTCAAACTCCTTCATCATTTCTTCAACTTGCAAGAGGGCTTGTCTTATATTCATGATGAATGGCCCAACATTTTTTCTAACTGAAAAATATACTCGTTGAGGGTTGGAACAAATTGAACTTGGTCAACATTTGGACTCTAC
This sequence comes from Pinus tabuliformis, assembly GCA_031772625.1. Lineage (NCBI taxonomy): Eukaryota > Viridiplantae > Streptophyta > Pinopsida > Pinales > Pinaceae > Pinus > Pinus tabuliformis. The sequence continues at coordinate 1,055,551,813 of CM062817.1, read as the reverse complement.
CTTATAAATTCAAGAGAAAATATACTCATATGCAAAAATATTGGCAAACAACATGGTGGTACTTCAGCCCCATACAGTTTTATCTCTGTGTAGTCTTCAAAAATATACCAATCACCCACTTTGGTATCCTTGTTGAGTTGGAACAACTCTTTTGCTTCAGGAAAAATCCTTAGAGGTTCTTTATTGTTCAAAATAGTATATACAGTGGCTATGAATGATGACAAGTAATAAGAAAAGCCTTAAATATTTTCCTTCTTCCTAACAACACTAGTCCATTCAATCACAGGTTTCATTTGGTTCTTTGAATCCCACGTATTCAAACCCAGATGGCCAAACTTATCAACATGTACATGTAAGAACGTATAGGCCAGGATAGAAGGATATCTAAAATAACCATAAATATGATAGTTCTAAAATTGATAAATGATATACTTGTCTAGGTAAGAAGGGATATCCAAAACAATATTTGGTTGTAGCATCAAACTCAAAAACCACAGGGCTTGTTCACTTACTATTTGTTAGGGTCCTATATTATAGGAATCACATTCATTTATGTCTTACTATTCATTTGAGGTCATTTTTTTAAATATGAGCCTTGCTTTCGTGAGTGATATGGTCTAGAGGGGTCTATCTATCATAATTCAAAATGTAATGTCATGAAGGGGTCAAGTTAAGTAGGTGTAATGATCAAGTTGCATCAAGTAATCATGAGAAAGATTGTGTTGCCATGCTTTTTCATCATGGGCATAGAATTATAGGTGTTTTGAGTCAGTTTATGTGTCAAATCATGATTTTTCATGACATCAGCAATGGTACAATGGTCAAGAGGACAATTGTTGTGCTTTTTCCAAGTGATACGTTTTGGTCTTTCAAGTTCAAAACCATAATCATCACCATCAAAATTTTCTCTCAGCCACCATGGGAGGTTATTTGCATGTTTTCCTTCATCCAAGATCTCCCATCTCTCCATTTCTTCCATCAGAAGCTCGGTGTGTGGTCATTCTTTTTCACTGCGCAAAGGAGGAAGGGGAGGTGTTGCGCTTTTGTTGTGAGGAATAATTTTGAATAATGGAGGACTGTGTCTGGAGTAGAATTCTTCTGATAGGTTTACAATGTTGTGTGAGTAATTTTCTACCTTCTGAGTACTTTCAAAAGATCATAGGATGACGAAAAACACAAGAAATTTAGGGAGTTGCGCTCTTACATTTTGATGAATAAATCATGGTTTTTGGCATTTGAATGAAGACATGTAGGAGGTTTTTTGTGAACATTTGAATCCTCTCCAAGTCATTTTTCTCAATCTGAAGGTCAGTGTTTGGTCAAGTCATGTGGATGAAGGTGTGTTGCGCAACTGTGCTACGCTTTTGGTTGCAAGAAAGAAGTTTTGGGGTTTGAAGTTTTGTGTTTGGCCTAGGAGCAATATCATAGGTTTAAAATGTTGAATCGGTCATTCCATCCCATCCCAGTACCATCAAAATGTCAGATGATGTTCAGAGATTGTATAATCTTGGAGCGTTGTGCTTTTGCATTGTGCTTTCAAATAGTCATCGTATTTTGACCATATCTCTTAAAACTTGTACTTTTTTTCGTTAAATTTTTACATGAAATGTATGGAGGTAAGACGAATAAACCCACTTAATTTCAGGTTAAAACACTTCACAGTTTCTGAGAAACGGGTCATTGTCATCTACACCAATTTTCATATTTTCTCGAAATTCATGATTCGAATTTGGCTCAAAATATTTATGGAGAATGGTTATGACGATATTAACTTTATTTCAAAAAATCAGCTCAATCCGACTTACTATTTAGGATATATTAAAAAAATATTAGTGATTTTCCTTCTCTACCGTGTTTTTGGGTGTGGGGATGAATTTTGGTATTTTTGACGAAGAAAGGCTTGTGGGGGTTATGTGATATCATCATTGTAGTTTCAGCATCCTCATCAGTGTGTGCATATTTTCTACAAACATCATCAGCACTTAAACCATAAGAAGAAGATGACTTTATGTTTATGAAGGAGGCACTGCGGTTTGGCCTACAGGAAGATTTGTCAGATTTTGAGGCGTTATATGGTAAAGAAAACTTTCAAATGGGGAAGGTGTCCATATGTAGTTTTATTCGTAGGTGTTGGAGCCATCAAGCATCTTAGGAATCAGTCAGAAAAATCTAAACCATCAAGCGTTGTGCTTCTGCATTTCTGAAGAAGTTAGAGTTTTGTTGTGCTTCCATATAAAGTTTTGTTTGACCAAATTATCTTGGTCCAAACACCATGTACATTTTTTTAAGTGTTAGTAATTGTAATAAATCTACCAGTAACTCATGAACTCATTTTGAAGCTGAGAATTCAATGTAAAGTGATTAAAAAATATCTAGTTGTGCAGTTCCTAAACCCTAGCAATCAGTCCCATTTTCCTTGTAGAAATTAGAAACAATAATCCAAATGATGAATTTGACACCTAGAGGTTAGAACTGATTTTTTTTTGTCTATTTATGATGTAAATGTAATTAAGCAAAAGGTTGGCAAGATTAGAGAGGAAGAGACTTGTGTATGTTGTAAATTTTATGAATACTTTCCAGTAAATGAAATACTAAAGGTGACTTGCAGGGATTCTTGTGTCAGATCTTGATGGCGTTGTGTTTCCTTCTTGTTGTAAGTTTACCTTATGTTATTTGCATGCCTTAAATGTATGTCTTCATGCTTGGATGAACCAGAAAATAAATTCAAAATTCATTTAAAATTTCTTTGATTTAGTTTCCGAAGCAATCTATGTTTTCTTCTTCAAACAACATTTAGAATTTATCTACAGTTTGATACTCTTTGTTTTGCTTCCATTTTTTCTCACACCCACCCTCCTACAATGAATTAATTCAATCACTAAGACTGCCTACCTTTCTCCTGTGGAAAAACCCTTTCTCTTTGCATCTTATCAGTAGACAAATAATCAATTTGACATGACTGCATGCCTAATGGATTTGTCTCCTTTCTTACCAGCAAACCATTGAAAATCGGACCTTATTGAGCACTATACCTAGCCTAGTATCATATTAGTTGAGAAACCTAAGTGAGAGAGCCCTCTCCAAAGCTAGAAGGTAAAGATTCTAGCTTACAAGTGGTTTTTTGGTTACCTCTTGGATTTCTCTCCTCAACCTAGGGAAATTTACAGAATGCTAACATAATCCCAGTACCATCTTCTCCCAAAAGAGATAAAATTATAACTAAGACATGTTGTTTAGCTTCAGAAAATAAGTTTGTTGGATAATTAACTGTAAGTGGAGGAATTTGGGAATTTCATGGAAAAATGAGTTTAAATAGACCTTCCTCATTCTCTTTAGAAAGATGTTTATAACTAAGGATTCATCTAAAAAAATCTTGGAATTCTCAATTATAGAAAAATTAAAATATTTATGTATTAGCTCTGAAGTGACCTCAAAAATATTCTCCCCTAAAGAAGACATAACAAAATTCCTTTGTGGGACAAGGGAAGACACTAACCAACTAAAAAATTCAGGGAAATTATAGGTATGTGGGACAATTACATGATAAAGACCAGATTGGACAACTTGAAAAAGATTATTTGAGTCACTAGAACGGTCAAGAATGTCCTGTCAAATCTCCAAAAGGTCCAAGGAGAAACGAGAATCGTATACTTTGGCTTCTTTGTCCATAAGGGGTATATGAATAGACGACATAGAGATTGCAAGTTTTTTAGTTGATTTTGGGGTTTTCTCCATGTTTACAATTTGAAATAAAGGACAAGGAAGAAATGTGGAATTATGAGTTATTCGGTAACCAAATACAATGAAGAGTCAAATTTTGATGTGGAATCAAAAATGTACACTTTGGACATTGGTCATCGTAACTCTGCAACTAGAGGACAAAGAAAATAACAGGCAAGATGACCTTTTACATTTTTTGTATTGAGCAGGAAAAATGAAAAATCTTGATGATGTAAGGGGTACAGAAGTGTGACATGGATGTACAAGAGATGATGTGGAGGGGTGAGGTGGATTGATGACATGTAAGGGCTCACTCGCTTGCCTAGCTTGCATGATGGGTACATAAGCTATCACCAACTTACGATGAGTGTTTTTCATAAAAACCATTAACCACTTCCGAAGGGTCCCCATAGTGGTTTGTGAAAAGTGGAGGGAACCTGTCAAAATGAATAATGGCCATTGATTTGGAGATGGATTTTTTCACCATCTTGTTTTCAACATGTCCTCATCCTATAACTTTTGATTGCTTTAACTTGTCAGAAAGCATTTGGTTCCTCGGGATAATTCTAAAGAGCAGTTATCCAACCCCAAACATGCATGTGGTTTAATTTCCAATTTATAAAAGTTTCAAAACCACTTTTATATAGTTTAAGGTTGTGCTTTTCGGCCTGAAATTTTAGGCTTATATACAAAATAGAAATAAAACTTTTTAAAAAGGGATTGTTATATAAAAAAATTCCTAGTCCCTACATCCAAACTCATATATATATATATATATAGAGAGAGAGAGAGAGAGAGAGAGAGAGAGAGAGATATGATTTTTTTGTAGGAAAAGTAAAAAGTAACCTTTGACTACAACACCTTGCACTAAATAGCTAGGGTCCTTGAATTCTTTACCCGACCAACTCTTCATTCTTATTCATTTGGGATTCCATCTAGGTACTAATGTAGGCCATGGATTTATGTAGGCCCTCCAATTGATTGGCTAGGTGTCTCATCTCCTTCCTTATCTCATCATCTTGAAATGTTAACACCCTCTAGGAAGAGGATAGCTAACCATGGTATGATTTGTATCTAGGAATTTCCAAAATCCAAGACTAAGTATTACCGCAATTAAGACTACCATCACATAGGAAAAAGAAAAAGAAAAAAGAGGATTGGAGGTTGATCCAGGTGGCTCCATGCACATGTAGAAGTCTAAGAGGACTTAGAAATGGTCAAAATTCAAAGTGGTCAAATAGCTCTCGAACTAGAACCATATCAAAGTGCTCATCACCTTGATTCCAACGAGGTGAAAAACACTCAAATCCAAGTTCGTATGAGGGATATAGACCTCTTCAAAGTTTGACATGACAATGGAAAACGCGGGACCCACAGTGTGCCACATGCAATCCTAGTCAGCAGGTGGGACCCACTAAGTTTATGTGGCAACTGAATAACCACTAAACCATCAACACATGGCATGCTAATCATTGGCTCCTTACCCTGCATAAAATACAAATATATATATATATATATATATATATAATAAAACCCATAGAAAACAAAATTACTTATATGCTTATCAAAATCATATAAATATAAAACATCTAACAATATGGTTATTATATCCATATTAAAACAATAAAAAAACAAACCATATTAATAACCCAAACCAACGAATGTATTAATATGACTATGGTAATAATACCATATAAAAGGACAAAAGTCAAATCAAAGTTGGTTTGGTAGTTGCATTAGTATGAAACATTAGAACGACGGTCTCAAAAAAATATGTTACGGTTTACATAAATCAAACCGTGTAACAAAACACCAACACGCCTCCACTTAAATTGGTCAACACATCGCCCGAAAAACGTGGGCCAAGGTATAGTTAATACAATGGCATAATATATAGGATGCCAGTGGGTATCGAACCCACGCCGGCCACGTGGGCCAGCCTGCCACCATGCGGCGGCCCCATTTAACACAAACGTAACAAACGTAAACCGTGTAGTATTTCTGCGCCCAAAACGGTTACAACAAACTGCGTGAATAAAATTGTAGGCACATATATTTTTGGAGCAGTCGGGATTTGATCCCCCAACCTCCCTGCCTTACTGCCAATGGTACTTCATTGAAATTTTCTCCCTCCAATTAATAAATAAGCTTTCACTTCATTTGCACAAGGGAAGAGCGGAGGTGGAACGGGGAACGAAGAGAAGAAGAGAGGCTGAGAACGGAGTTTTGAGCAATGGAACCATGACAAAGCTCATAGAGGCGGAACCATGATCGCATGTTTTTCGAGACAGAATTTTTGCAGAGAATCTTAAAGATTCTTTGGGAGGTAAAAATTATTTTTATCAAAATGTAATCAAGTTTACAGTAATTTTTCTCAAATTTTGGCAGGGAACGCAATGGTGAGGTTGGATTCGCCTTTTGAGCAGCAGAATTTCATATTCCCAACGGAGGAGAATCTTCAAGAATCTTGAAAGAATCTTCCAGATTCCTTGGAGGCTAAATTTTCCCAGATTCACAACGCTGCCAACTTTATACTCATTCTTCTTAGAATTTCGCAAGGATCTCAATGGCAAGATCAGTTCACTGATTTGAACAACAGATCTTCAGATGACCCGGAGGAGGGAATCTTTGAGGAATCTAAGGGGAATCTAAAAGATTCTTGTAGCCCCAGATTTTCACTTCGTCAAAATTCATAAATTTGATAGTCGATTTTACACTATTTGACACCACGAATCTAATGTTATAATCAGATTTTCCATTTGATCATTACATTTTTTGGCCACTTCTCAAAATGGAGTGCGGGTGTCAGCGTTCAATGTGCGAGCAGTGATTTCCATGATATTTGACGCAACGAGCTTAATGGTATAGCTAGATCCAACAATTTATCATCATATTCTTCAGATAACTCCTTGATGTGAGGTATATGCAGTGTGATCATGTACTTATGTCTCTTTGCTTGAGATGCATTGTGTTGTATAGATCCCTGGTTGATGTTTGATATGGGATCTTGTTTTGTTCTTGATGTGAGATGTACTTATTGTCATGTTTTGATTGAGATCCCTTTGTCGCCATGTTCACAGGATACTCATATGTCGCCATGTATGTTTGAATTGAGATCCCTTTGATGTCATGTTGGCGAGATTCTCATTATTATCATACGTGAAATTATGTCATGCTGATAGGAGTCCTTTTGTGAATGAGATTTCCTGCAATGGAACATCTCATGGAGCCACTCGTGCATGAGGGCATATTCCTTGCATGATAGAGAAAACACATCCATGTACATCATAATTCTTTCCAGCACTTAATGTAGTAGCCTACACCATCTTAACACCATGCCTTGGAGACGTAGTCGCCCCTCGACGAACTATGTTATCAACGTCTTGTGTTTTATGTTACTGACTATTGTCATGTTCCTTCTTCTTTACAACACGCATATATGTTCCTTTATGCTCTTCTAAATGCAATTATAATAACATCACGGAAGTAAAAGATCTTGGTTAAATCTAGGAGTTGATTCAACTCGGATGAAGTTTGGTATCAGAGCGGTCATTATGTGGATGTGAATTGCGAGCATGAACAATGGAGCATGCAACGATGGAGCATGACATAGCAATGTACAAGACCATGCTCAGAATTTTACAAAAGGTGGAAATAATGTACGAATCTCTACAAAAAGAGACAGAGGAAAAGCAGAGAGTGCAGCTTCAGTTGCGAGCCATGGAAGAGGCCCTGGAAGAACTGAAGCACAACAACCAGAGTCTTCAAGAAGATAGAATTGAATTGAAGATGCTTCTACAATAAGAGAAAGAGGAGAAACATAGTTTGATATGACAGATGCAACCTAAGGACGAGGGTTGGAAAATTTGCAGCGTGACCCATGTGAGGTAAAAAGTAGTTCTTCAACTTCATGTATGTTTCCTGATGATGATTTCATTGTTTTCGAAAATCATACCACAGGAATTGTCTCCAAACTGTTGAAGAAAATGGGGATGAAGGAAAAGGCTTGGGCATTAATGGCCAAAGCATTGTCAACCCCATCAAAGTAGAGGAATTACCCCATCAGTCAGGACTTGGGTATGTCGACAAGGAAGTTGGGAAATGCTCCAAGACAGCTGGCGAACCACCAACAACAGATGATGAGAAGCCCTCATCAGTTCTTTCCAAATTGACAATGGAGGTAAAATATTTTGATTTCCTTTCAGTTTTTTCTTCACATAGTATGATTTCTATTGGAGATTTGGAGATCTCAATTACAGGGACAAACATGAGGCTCCTTACTAGGATGAGGTACAAGGAGGAAAAAGAACTTGACGTTAATAACCAAGGCATAACTCAACCATTGGAGGTTGTGCAGAGACCTCGATTTGTAGGCTTGAGATACACCGAGGGAGAATGCTCGAAGGTGTCAGATGCTTCTGAGGCATCGTTGGAACCATCAAGGGAAGAGAATGATGGGAACACATCACCATCATGACATGGCAGTGCCCATTGCAGGGAAAGAGTTGAGGCAAGCTCTCATCACCAGACTTACACCAGAGACGGCAAAGAAAGGTATAAAAAGTCTCAATACTCAAATGTTCATTTTGATTACAATCATGTTGTTAATGATGGACGTAAAACATGCAATCGAAAAACTTGTACTTTTTTTGGTTTACATAACCATACATTTGTTGAGTGCTGGAAGAGAATGGCAGCACGAAAAAGGATGAGGCATGAATGACCCTCTCAACAATAGGCAAAGAATAAGGTAAATCATATCTAGAGGAAGAATACCTATTGCAACCATCAAAGAGCCAAATGTTGGAGGCTCCATCCAGAGCAGCACCTTAAAGACAAAGCGTCGATGCATGAACCAGTTGAAAGGGTCGTTCAACAAGCAGATGCACCATAGGGGGATGACCCATTCACATTGATAAGTGAAAAATGGTTTCTAGATATGTTAGCTTGTCATGGTCATTCTTTTGTAAATCATTTGTTGCATTTTAAAATGTAAAAGTGATGATGTGTTTTACATCACCTGTTAAGCAACAATGATGTCTGGTCTTATTTTGTGTTGCATTTTAAACTGTGAAAGTGATGATGTGTTTTCCATCACTTGGTAAAGAAAAAATAGTGTTTGGCCTTACTTTTGTAAATCATGTGTTGCAATGATGATGTGTTTTCCATCACTTGTTGAAGCAACAATGATATTTTGGCCTTATTTTCCATAGCTGGGATATCTGTTTCCATTTTGATGTAAACTTGACCACGAAGTATCTGTTGTAAACTCGTGACAAGTATGGGATGCTTGGGTCATTAGTTGGTCTTGTAAATAAAGCATGTACTTTGCAAAATTGAACTACAGGTTTGCAGAGGGTGCAGGTGTCGGCTCATCGCTTATGGCTCCAAAGGACAAAGGTGAAGGAGAAGGAAGGGTGACTTACCAAACACTTATAAGTACAGACAAGTTACAAATAATTTGCAGATTATTTGTCATGCTTTTGGAGGACCAAAAGCTCCTCAATGGGGAGGATTGATCCAGGTGGCTCTAAACACATGCAGAAGTCCAAGAGGACTCAGAAATGGTCAAAATTCAAAGTGGTGAGATAGCTCTCAAACTAGAACCAGATCAAAGTGCTCATCATCTTGATTCCAATGGTGTGAATGACACTCAAATTCAAGTTTGTATGAGGGATATAGAGCTCTTCAAAGTTTGACATGACAAAGGAAAAAGTGGGGCCTACAGTGTGCCACATGGCTGTAGGTTTTAACCCCGTACAAAAATTACCTGCATATGAATTCTAAATCACAGAAAAATAAACAATGCGAGAGCATAACACATAAAACACATATACACAGAGATTTTCCCCTGGATCCTAAAACCGGGACTACTAGCTTGATTTTTCATTATATTCCTATCAATGTTACAATACATATTTATACATACCGAAGCATCCAATACCATGGACCGAAAACCATCGCGTCCAAAACCATGGACCAAAAACCATAGGTAGGTTTGCCCAACCTAATATAGGGTCCAAAAAAAAATTTCCCGGGGTGCTGCCCCCCCCCCCCCTCTAACCCCCCGATTCACTACATGGGTTAGTCGTGGAAAGAATATAACACAACCCAACAATCTCCCACTTGTTGTTTTCTTTCCACAGGGGGCCACAGGAGAGCTTAGTCATTTTTCCAGCCCTGAAATGCCCATTGTTTCTCTACACCAAGAGAACTTCTCATAGCTCAGATTTTTTCAATGCATCTGTGGTATTCTTCAAAGTGTCCACCTTTACCAGCAACACCTTTTTGTCTTCTATCATATCCCTCACAAAGTGATACTGAACATCAATGTGCTTTCTCTTTGAATGATAAGCAGGGTTCTTTGCCAAGAAAATTGCACTTTGGCTGTCACAGTCTATTCTTATAGCTCCCTGTACTAACCCCATACTTGAACACAATCTCTGCAACCAAACTGCTTCCTTGCTTGCATGAGTGTCTGCCATGTATTCTACCTCTGTAGTTGATAGTGTCACTACAGATTGTTTCTTACTCATCCAACTGACTGCACCTCCAAATAGGTTAACACATACCCACTTGTAGATCTACTTTGATCCAGATCTCCAGCCCAGTCTGCATCAACAAAGCTGCGAATATCTAACACTCTGTCCAATCCTGGTCTTCCTTGGTAGCACAAACCATAATCACTAGTGCCACGCAAATACCTGAAAACCCGCTTCACTACTGTCCAGTGCTCCTTTCCTGGTTTTGACATAAACCTGCTCAATACTCCCACTGCATGTGCAATGTCTAGTCTAGTACAGACCATTGCATACATCAGGCTACCGACTGCACTCACATATGGAACACAGGACATGTCCTCTTCCTCTTCTTGTGTCTTGGGACACTGTTCAGCAGATAACTTCACACCTACAGGAATAGGAACCTTCACCGGTTTACTATCCTGCATATTAAACCTCTGCAGTATTGTCTCGACATACTTCCTCTGGTTTAATCAGAGCTTCCTCTTTGCCCGATCTCTTTTAATTTCCATGCCCAAAATATAGTTTGCAACATCAAGATCTTTCATGTCGAATTTGGAGGACAATTGGGTCTTCAAATCTTGGATAATTACTTTGTCATTTCCAACCAGCAACATATCATCCACATACAAGACCAGATAAATAACATGGTCACCAATTAATTTAAAATACACACAGTGATCTGCTTTGCTTTTGGTGAAGCCAAGTCCCCGTATAAATGAATCAAATTTCTGATACCACATCCTTGGTGACTATTTTAACCCATACAGAGACTTCTTTAACTTGCATACCAGTTCTTTCTTACCCTTCACCGCAAAGCCTTCAGGTTACTTCATGTAGATTTCCTCTTCCAAATCCCGATGAAGAAATGTTGTCTTCACATCCATCTGTTCTACCTCAAAATCAAAAGCAGCAGCAAGAGATAAAAGTAACCTAATAGAAGTTACCTTGGCAACAGGAGAAAAAATATCACCAAAATCAATTCCCGGCACCTGGGAATAACCTTTTGTTGCCAACCGAGCTTTTTATTTCTCCACCTTCCCTTTTGCATTTGTATTCTTTTTGAACACCCATTTGTTTCCAACAGGTTTCCTTCCAGCCGTTAACTCCACCAGATCCCAAGCCTCATTTTTGTGCAAAGATGCCATTTCATCAACCATGGCCTCTTTCAAGAGTTTTCCATCCTCTGAATCTACTACTTCCTTCACAGTTCTAGGATCATCATCAGTAATAGACAAAGCAAAATTTGAATAGAAAGCAGAAGGACTATACCTTTCTGGATGCCTTCTTTCTCGAACAGATCTTCTCACAGTCGGAGTTTGTGGCTCTTCATCTTCTGATTCCTCCTCTACTGCAGAGTCTGATTCTTCCTCCTTTAGCTCAAACTCTATCTTCTCAGGTTCCTTTGGTTGGACTTCATGTTTAATAACATCTTTTACCTCTCTGAACACCACATCTTAGCTGTACACAACCTTCCGTGTGACTGGGTTCCAAAGCTTATAACCCTTTAAACCATCCTTATACACAATAAAGATGCACTTTTCATATTTACTATCCAACTTGGTTCGTTTCTCCTTTGGAACATGTACATATGCATCACATCCAAATACCCTCAGATGTGAAAGAGAGGGTTTCTTACCAGTCCATACTTCTTGTGGAGTCTTATCCTCCAACGCTGATGAAGATGACCTGTTGACAAAGTAACATGCAGTATCCACTGCCTCTACCCAGAATTCCTGTCCTAACCCGGCACCACTGAGCATGCTTCTTGCCCTTTCCATCAACGTCTTGTTCATTCTTTCTACGACTCCATTTTTCTGAGGTGTATATGGAGTAGTCTTCAGCCATGCTATACCACACTTCTTACAAAATTCTTCAAATTCCTTGCTGCAAAACTCTCCACCATTATCTGTCCTCGGCACCTTTATCTTCTTCCCTGTCTGATTTTCCACCAGAGCCTTAAATTCTTTAAACTTTTCAAAGACTTCAGATTTCTTCTTAAGGAAATATATCCATGTATTCCTTGAGAAGTCATCTATAAATGATACATAGTACACAGACTTACCCAGTGATGGAACTTTCATAGGTCCAAACACATCACTGTGCACAAGCTCTAATATCTGTTTCGCCCTCTTAGCACCAGAGGGTAAACTCACCCGATTCTGCTTCCCATATACACAATTTTCACAGAAATCAAAATCCAGAGAGCTATTACTCATACCTTCTACCATACCTTTACCATGAAGTATTCGAATGCCCTTCTCTCCAATATGTCCAAGCCTTTGATGCCACAGCATGGTCTTCTCTCCAGAGACCACTAGATTTTCAGCTCCACTTTCAGGAACCACAGAACTGTTGCAACCATCAACAACAGTGCTACCTTGCAGCTTGTACAAAGTTCCAATCCGAACTCCACGCATCAATACCAGTGCTCCCCGAACCATCTTGCAGGTATCCTTCTCGAACATTGTTTTTGCACCTGCATCATCCAACTTGCTTACAGAAATCATATTTCTGGCCAATGCAGGAATATGCAAAACACCCGGAAGTGTTCTAACCCTTCCACCTTGCAACTTCAACTTTACTTTTCCGCGACCAATGATTCTAGCCTTCCTATCATCTCCTAAGAAGACATCACCACCATTGTATTTCTCATACTCACAGAACCACTCTCTATGGGGAGTGAAGTGAAAGGATGCACCTGAGTCAATCAACCCTGCCTCATGATCTACATGTGTACTTGAAGAAGCCAAGTACACATCCCCACCTTCATCTGAGGTGGATTTCGCCTCTGCAGAAGGAGCATCATCAGATCCCTTTCCTTTATCAAGAGCTTTAGATTTACAGTCCCTTTTGAAGTACCCTTCCTTTCCGCATTTCCAGCACACCACCTTTACAGGTTTTCCTGGAGATTTAGATCTCCCTCTAGATTTACATCTCCCACTCGATGACTTATTTTTGTTTCTATTCTGGGACCGTCCTCGTACAGACAAGGCATCACCATTCTGGCTCTCCATATTTTTCCGTCTCATCTCCTCCGTCAGCAAGGCTGAGACTATTTCATCAAACTGCAAAGCAGTTGCATTGCTACCTATTGCAATAACTAGACTATCCCACGAATCTGGTAGAGAACACAACAAACTGATACACTTATCTTCATCTGAAATTTTAATATCAACATATGTTAACTGACTTACCACAGTATTAAATGCGTTCAGATGCTCTGTCACCGAGTCTCCATCTTTCATCCTCAGGTTATACAGCTTTTTTCGCAGGAACAGTTTATTCACCAGAGACTTAGATTGGTACAAAGTCCCTAACTTGTCCCACAAAGCTTTCGCTATAGCTTCACCTAATACATTCAGCAATACTGAATCTGAGACACACAATCGCATTGTGTTCTTTGCCTTTTGATCCAACTTCTTCCATTCTTTATCGGTCACTCCCGTTGGTTTAGTACCTAGATCTACCGCGATCCACTGATCTTTATCCACCAACAGATCCTCCATCTTGAGTTTCCACAACTCAAAACTCTAACCATTGAACTTCTCGATCTCTATCTTTCCGCTGCTCGCCATCTTCTTTCACCGCCAGAATCGATCTCACAGATCTCCCACTGAACAGGGTCTACCACAGGCCTGAGCGAAACCCCTCAGCAACAAAGGCGTCCCCTTGAAGCCAAAACAGCTCTGATACCAAATGTAGGTTTTAACCCCATACAGAAATTACCTGCATACAAATTCTAAATCACAGAAAAATAAAAAATGCGAGAGCATAACACATAAAACACATATACACAGAGATTTTCCCCTGGATCCCAAAACTGGGACTACCAACTTGATTTTTTATTATATTCCTTTCAATGTTACAATACATATTTATACATGCCGAAGCATCCAATACCATGGATCGAAAACCATAGGTAGGTTTGCCCAACCTAATATAGGGTCCAAAAAAAATTTCTCGGGGCGCTACCCCGGACCCCGTAGAGGGGGTCTACCCGCCCCCCTCTAACCCCCCGGTTCACTACATGGGTTAGTCATGGAAAGAATATAACACAACCCAACAATGGCATCCCAGTCAGCAGGTGGGACCCACTAAGTTTATGTGGTGACTGAATAACCACTAAACCATCAACACATGGCATGCTAGTCATTGGCTCCTTACCCTGCATAAAAGGCTATATATATATATATATATATATATACAAAACAAAATTATTTATATTCTTATCAAAATCATATAAATATATACCATCTAACACTAGGGTTATTATATTCATCTTAAAACAATAAAAAATAAAAAAACCATATATAAATGGGCTTATTAGTAACCCAAATCAACGAATGTATTAATATGACTATGATAATAATACCATATAAAAGGACAAAAGTAAAATCAAAGTTGGTTCGGTAGTTGAATTAGTATGAAACATTATAACGGCGGTCTTGTTGGGTGAAACTATGTTCGTTTAATTCCGTTGTAGTACTTACCCAACTATTTAATTTATCAATCCGAGGTCCGTAGACTTACGAGACACATGCACTATATATGCAGGACTGAAGTGGAACTAATCTAATCTAATCTAATCTAAATTACTGAAATCAAATTAAAGCATTGAAACACTAACTAGGAAAGCATGAAATTGCATAAAGGAAAATAAATACAACATGTGAAGACGTGAATGGCAAACAACAGATATGAGCTCATGACAATAAAACTATGTCAAACTATATTACAATAACTAAATTACAAATCAAGAAAGAATCAAAGTTAATCTCCATTCTCTATTATTCATTATCCATTCCCTCCCAATGAAGAGAGAGCACTCTCTTATATACATGAGGAAGATAACCTTTCCATAATTACATATCAAATATTCTCTCAAGCAATCTCAACTAGTTTCCCATTATTACAAGATATCATCGCACAAATCTCTCAAACATGATCCCACAAATCTCTCTCATATCTTGGATAAGATATGTCTTCATGATTTTCTCCTTAGGATAAGATATGCCTCCATGATTTTCTCCGTAGAAAAAGGCTTGCATAATTATCTCCTTGATATGGTGGAGGAGATATTAATTCTTCACATATTTCCTACATCACAAAACTCACATATTCTTGAGATATATATAAAAATATGTACATTTTCTAATAATTAATCATAAATTCACTTATAATACAAAAATGAATAAAATGGAAAATAAGGTTAAACCCAAGTGTATGTAGGAAAGTGATATGATAACAGGTTAATGGGATGATGAAATGTAAGGAAAAAGGTGGATGAAAATATGACATTTCTGAGTCCCAACATCCTCCCCAACTGAACTTGTTGCATGTCCTCATGCAACCATGCATGGGTATCTTTTAAGAACATTTGGCATATTGAACTTTGGCTTTACATGATGATGTCTTAAATGTTTCCAGGATATGTGAGAGACATTGGTAACAATTTACATTTTCTTATGGTTGGTTCTTGTGTGACAACCATGAATATGGTTGGTTCTTGTGTGACAACCATGAATACAAAGAATGTTGGTTCTTGTGTTAACAACATTCATTTCATTTTCTGTTCTATTTTCTTCAATAATGTAAACATTCACTGGAAATCATAATGTGCATAAGAAAGCCCTTTTGTAATATTAATGAAGCATGCCAATATTGCGTATGAAACAAAGTGCAACAAAGTATCATTGGAAAATAAATGTTGGTGAATGGTAAATGGAGTGATAGTGGTGAAGAAATGGAATCATGGAAGTGAATATGTAGTGAATGTAGTTCTCCCCCCCCTCAACTGAATTGGTTGCATGTCTGCATGCAACTTAACATGGCGTGTGAAAGGAAATGTAGCATGGTGAGGGAATTTTCCAAAATATTCAAGTTAGCATATAAGGAATTGCATGATTAAAGATTAGAAAACAACATACCTCTACTTACCCAAGAATGATGAAGTATGCAATAGGAATGTAGTTGCTGCTGCTGCTGGATCAGGAAAATGTGACTGGTGTAACTGGATCTTGGAGAATGAAGGAATCTGAACTGCTGATGCTGAATCATGGAAAAGATAAATGCTGAGAGTGGTACTGTGGTACTCTCATAGATCAGAATGCATGCTGCTGTGACTGCTGAGGGAGTCATGAAAAAGTGTATAGTCTTCACCCGCTACAAACCCGATGGTACAATTCTAAACATGCGAATGAATGTGTCGATGTCGAGCATGAATAGAAATCATTGGATTACCGGCCATTGATGTATGTCGTTAACCAATGCGAGGCAACTCACCATTGATGTCAATGAGTGCCAAGGTACCGGAGTACATCTTGCGAAGTGCGAATGGATGTGTCGAGGTCGAGCCACTTGCAAGATCTGAAGATCAAGGGACATTGATGTATTCCCATGATCGCCAGCGAGAGAGCTTGCCATTAAGGCATGCAAGCCTCTAGGTACTCAAAATGAACTCTAGTCTATTTCCCAGATAAGGTGCTGGTGTCGATGGGGCAAGACTTGTTGAAAGGTGGGCCTTAAGGAATCCCACATCAGTCAACGCGAGTTTGTACAAAAAGATTTGGTAGGACTATAAATGGAAAGAACTCACGGACAAGCAGTGTGGATCAAGGTAATGTGATCATGGAAAGGGAATGAGTTTTATTCAGAAGGCAAACTAGAAGGAAAAACTAAACTGAAAAGGATAAAGGGATGTATGCGATTCAGAAAAATAGGCGTGCATGAAGTCGTGAAAGACAAGGAAATGGAAGATGAGCTGCAACACAAGGATGGTGAATAGTCATGACGCAAAAGGTGTGTAGTGGAAAATGTCATGATATGTGCAGTGAAGAATTTGTTCCTTCAAGCGTCCAATGATGCATGTTTCATTGTGGTTTGGAAAAATCACTTTGCATACTCTGAAAAACTTAGCACCATTCCTGCATAAAAATTGTCATCTTCGTGTGCCATCTCCATCGATCATTCCTGTATGAAGTGACTCAAAAACAAATTAGCGCATTTCAAGAATTTACAAAATGTCCATTTTTTAATTATTTTCCGAAATAACTCTAATTGTGGATGAAAAAGGTGTTGCATCGTAATGTTGAGATTTCTGCATAAGCTTCTCGTTGTCCTACACATAACACCAATCTCATTTCATTTGAAAAGGCGTTGTATTTGTTAGGGAACAAGTAGTGAGTGTAACAAGTTTTTTATTTTTATGTTTATTTTTTTATTTTTATTTTTATTTATTTTTATTTGTTTTTTTTTTTTTAAGTTTGCAAAATATATACATAATAAACAAAATATAGTGGGAAGATTACATGGGCTAAGAAAAACGCTGCCCTTCACTTTCCAGTGCATAGCTATCATCCTTGTATAAACACTATGAATAGGCATAGGCATGGTTGTGACTTTGATAAATAACAAAAAGCCAGCACATAAAAACAGACATACACCAAGTCTTTAGGCATTTAAGACTAAACTTGGAACCAATCACTTGATTCATAGTATTGCAATATTACAAACCTTTCCTAACAAACAAAATGACTTAGTGTGTTGTCCAGCTCTGCGCCACAATTTCACGAACCCGTCTGTTATATTGCTGCTTATTTTCACCGAACATTCGGGCAGCCTCTGAATGTGCTAGAGAGTTTGGATTTGGTTGCCCATAAGAGTTTGGCTGCGCGTAAGAAGTGCAGGATCCTTTTTAACATCAGGGCCTGCGCTGTGTGGAATTTCAAGTAGATTTGAGTTTGGATTTTTCGAGATAATGTGTAATGAAAACGAGGGTGGAACAGTACTAAGCCATGCAACCTCGAACCCGAAATTGGTAATATCAGTTTTCTGAAACCGATCAATGATCTATGAGAGCAATGATCTATGAGCTGAATATTGATCAATGGTAGTTCCAACAGGAGAAGCAAGGCGGCGATCCCCAAAAAAAGAAATACCTGAAAGAAAATACAGGACAAGTGTTAATTTATAGCGCTTTCTCCCACTGTCTGAAGCGGGAATTTTAACCACGAAAATCAGATCTGGAAAATCGGATTTTGGCGCAATCTATCAAATTCGGTTCGAAAGAAACCCAATTTTCTCCTAAACCACTGCAAATTTCAGGAAATTTCTCGCAAGTCACCTAATTACCCCCATTCCGGAGAAAACCCATGTCTCAGTTTTTGTTAATTCATCCAGGTTTGCGCAAAAAATCCATTTTAAAATCACGTGTTGAGACTGGTGCAATTTCGTGAAGCTTGATCACGTAATTATCACGTAAATATAATTAATCACGTAATTATCAATATTCAAACCAGATTAATGTGGCAATAAATTAATAACTGCGATGCTCAAGACGAACTCCCTGGCTCGGGAATCAGCTGTTTTTTTGGTTTTGCCGTCAAGAAAGCGTGACTTATTTTTTCCAGCATCTTACAGCAATATATTGAAGGTATTACCAACCAGAAGCTGTTTGCCAACACAAAGTAAAGCCAATAGTAATATCGACCAGCAGAGAAGTTGTCACCTTCCAAAAATGTTGTAACAAAATATACAATGTCACCATAAAGTTGGCCCAAACAAATTGCCAATTGGAGTGTGTAATTGTATGGCTTCCTTGCTGCTATTGCATACACAGCAAGAAGGCAGGCAGGTCCCTCTATTACAGCAGTGATTCCTTCTACTGTAACTACAGCAGAATCTCTTGCTGCATACCTTGAATCACCCTTGCTGTACCCTTTCCAAACTTCCGCCAGGTAAAAAGGAGATTCGAGCTTGTAAAAGTTTGGAGAGAAAACAAAATACCCTTCGAGAACCAGATGAGTTAATCCAGTAAACGCCCACCAACACATAAGAATTCTATCAATGGATGAGATCTTGGAGCATCTTCCTGAGATGAACCAGATGAGAGTAACAACAAGGACAGAGGCAATCCCATACACACCCACAATCTGGGATGGAGGGAGGAAGAGAGGCACATATCCAGGCAGTTGCAGGTCCTCGGGATAATATGGATGACCAGCCATTTCGCTTTCTCAATGAATCTCCAGCAATGTCTTCATGGATTACAATGATTGGAGGGTATGCAAAACATGGCGATTGCGAAGAAGCCATCGCCCTCTTTCATCTAATGCAGGGCCGAGGGATTCGACCTGATAAATTCATATTTCCCAGTGTTCTTAAAGCCTGTGCTGAACTTGGGTATCTTCAGCAAGTGCCCTCATGAATATGTATGTGAAATGTGGGCATTTGGAGAATGCGCGCGAAGTGTTCGACAGAATGTCTCATAGAAATGTGGTCACATGGAGCGCTATGATAGCAGGTTATGTTCAGAATGGGTTTCGGGATAAGGCTATGGAACTCTTTGATAAAATGCGGGTTTTAGGAATCAGATCCAATGAGATTTCATGGAAATTGCAGGATGTGCGCAGAGCGGGGATGGAGAAGAGGCTCTGAAGCTATTTTGTCGAATGCATGAAGAAGGTGGAAAACCCAATTCTGTTACGATCAATCCGAGGGGTCGTCCGGATCACTGTTATTATTTTTTTTTTTTTTTTTTTTTTTTTTTTTTTTTTTTTTTTTATGTTATTATTTATTAGTAACAGTCTAGAAAATGAAATTAATCCTATCTTTAAAAACAAAAATGGTTAGTTTTAAATTTTCTTTTTAACAAATGGACACAAAGATTTGCATATCGAAAAATGTTGGTGATGAAGCACGTTGCAAAAAAAATGAATTTATTCTTGAAATTAGTCATTATCATCCCTATTTTCTGATCCTCAAGATCGTACAAAGACGCAGGAGGAGAGCATACTTATTCTAAGCAAAACTGAAACTTATTTTCTGATCCTCGAGATCGTACAAAGATGCAGGAGGAGAGCATACTTATTCTAGGTAAAAGCAGAACTAAAAATGAAAGCAAAAACTAAAACTGAAAGCCTACCTACTCTATACTAATTAGAATTTACAAATTAGCTACGTGTAGTTAAACTTCCAATGAAGCCATTCGCGTAGCAGTGACAACAATAGATTCAGTAGCAATTTGTCAAATGATGGATGAAAATATTTGATAGTGAATGAGTCTGGTTGCTGTAACTGCAAATCAACTAAAAAATAAAAAGATGAATCTAATCTAATACTTACCTGGAACCATTGGTCGATAAAGCTTTGATAAGCACAGTTACTCTCATTCAGATCATGCTGTAACTCTTGTTCTTCTTCTCCGATCTGCTGCTCTTCTTCCTCGATCTCCTGTTCGAATGGTTGTTCGCCATCAGATACACAGGATTCTTCAGATGTTGATATTTCTTGGGGAGTAGTTGAACTTTCAATTTTTGTCAAGATCTCCTTTTCCAGGGAAGAGGAGATTCCGACTTCTGCAAGGATCTGAGTGAGTAGTTCCAAGCTGACACTCATTATAAAATCATGTTGAAAGAAAAAAAACAAATAAAAATCAGCACACTAAAAACAAAAGGACCACAGAAATAATCTTGAATTCAATACTCAATTAAACCCTCTTACAAGGATTGCACATTAATTGAGTAATTGAATGCTTCAATTATAACCATGAACAATGAATTCATCACACATTCTTCACAGTTGCGAAAATCAAACACACCTGCAGAAATCAAAATTCACACTTGCATAAATGTAAACACACCCTACATGCCCTGATCCATAAGAGGTCGAGCCCATTACGGTATCTCGAATGCGATGCATAGGCTGTTCCCCACGTCTTACCGCATTTAACACCTCGGAGTTAGGAACATGTCTAAACACACTTGCAGAAAAATCAAACTAAACTTCAATCCATCGTGCCTCCCCGGCAACGGCGCCAAAATGTTGGGTGAAACTATGTTCGTTTAATTCCGTTGTAGTACTTACCCAACTATTTAATTTATCAATCCGAGGTCCGTAGACTTACGAGACACATGCACTATATATGCAGGACTGAAGTGGAACTAATCTAATCTAATCTAATCTAAATTACTGAAATCAAATTAAAGCATTGAAACACTAACTAGGAAAGCATGAAATTGCATAAAGGAAAATAAATACAACATGTGAAGAAGTGAATGGCAAACAACAGATATGAGCTCATGACAATAAAACTATGTCAAACTATATTACAATAACTAAATTACAAATCAAGAAAGAATCAAAGTTAATCTCCATTCTCTATTATTCATTATCCATTCCCTCCCAATGAAGAGAGAGCACTCTCTTATATACATGAGGAAGATAACCTTTCCATAATTACATATCAAATATTCTCTCAAGCAATCTCAACTAGTTTCCCGTTATTACAAGATATCATCGCACAAATCTCTCAAACATGATCCCACAAATCTCTCTCATATCTTGGATAAGATATGTCTTCATGATTTTCTCCTTAGGATAAGATATGCCTCCATGATTTTCTCCGTAGAAAAAGGCTTGCATAATTATCTCCTTGATATGGTGGAGGAGATATTAATTCTTCACATATTTCCTACATCACAAAACTCACATATTCTTGAGATATATATAAAAATATGTACATTTTCTAATAATTAATCGTAAATTCACTTATAATACAAAAATGAATAAAATGGAAAATAAGAAGGTTAAACCCAAGTGTATGTAGGAAAGTGATATGATAACAGGTTAATGGGATGATGAAATGTAAGGAAAAAGGTGGATGAAAATATGACATTTCTGAGTCCCAACAGGTCTCAAAAAAATATATGTTACAGTTTACAGTGTAACAAAACACCAACACGCCTCCGCTTAAAATGGTCAATGCACTGCCCAAAAAACATTGCCCAAGATATAGTTAATACAACAGCATAATATACGGGAGGTTGGCGGGTATCGAACCCGCACCGGCCACGTGGGTCGGCCCGCCACCATATATAAATGGGCTTATTAATAACCCAAATCAACGAATGTATTAATATGACTATGATAATAATACCATATAAAAGGACAAAAGTAAAATCAAAGTTGGTTTGGTAGTTGAATTAGTATGAAACATTATAACGGCAGTCTCAAAAAAATATATGTTACAGTTTACGGTGTAACAAAACACCAACACGCCTCCGCTTAAAACGGTCAACACACTGCCCGAAAAACATGGCCCAAGATATAGTTAATACAACAGCATAATATACAGGAGGTTGGCGGGTATCGAACCCGCGCCGGCCATGTGGGTCGGCCCGCCACCATGCGGCGGCCCCATTTAACACAAACGAAACAAACGTAAACCGTGTAGCATTTCCGCGCCCAAAATGATTACAAAAAATTGTGTGAATAAAATTGTAGCCACATATATTTTTGGAGGGGTCAGGATTTGATCCCCCCACCTTCCTGCATTGCTGCCAACACCCTAACCAACACATCAATGGCGCTTCATTGAAATATCTTCCCTTCAATTAATAAATAACTCCACTTCATTTGCACAAGGGAAGAATGGAGGTGGAATGGGGAACGGAGAGCTGAACGGTGGCCGAGAGAATGGATTTTTTAGCAGTGGGACCATGACAGAGTCCACAGAGGCAGAACCATGATAGTATGCTTTTCGAAACAGAATTTTTGTAGAGAATCTTAAAGATTCCTTGGGAGGTAAAAATTATTTTTATCGGAATGTAATCAAGTTTATAGTCATTTTTCTTAGGTTTTCGCAGGGAAAGGAATGGCAAGGTTGGATTCACTTTTTGAGCAGTATATTTTTAGATTCCCAGCAGAGGAGAATCTTCAAGAATCTTAAGGGAATCTCCTAGATTCCTTGGAGGCTGAATTTTCCCAAATTTAGAATGTAGCCAACTTTATACTCATTCTTCTCAGAATTTCGCAAGGATTTCAATGGCGAGATCATTTTGTTTATTTGAGTAGCAGATCTTTAGATGACCCGGAGGAGGGAATCTTTGAGGAATCTACAGGGAATCTAAAAGATTCTTGTAGCCCTAGATTTTCACTTCGTCAGAATTCAGAAATTTGACAGTCAATTTTACACTATTCAACACCAGGAATCTGATGTTGTAATCAGATTTTCCATTTGATCATTCCATTTTTCGGCCACTTTTCAAAGTGGAGTGCAGGTGTCAGCATTCAATGTGCGAGCAGTCACTTCCATGATATTTGATGCCACAAGATTGATGGTACAGCCAGATCAAGCAGTTTATCATCTTATTCTTCATATAACTCCTTGATGTGAGGTATATGCAGTGCGATCATGTACTTCTGTCTCTTTGCTTAAGTTGCATTGTATTGTATAGATCCCTGGTTGATGTTTGATATGGGATCTTGTTTTGTTCTTGATGTGAGATGTACTTATTATCATGTTTTGATTGAGATCCCTTTGTTGCCATGTTGATTGGATACTCATGTGTCATCATGTATGTTTGAATTGATATCCCTTTGATGCCATGTTGGCGGGATGCTCATTATTATCATACGTGAAATTATGTCATGCTAATAAGTGTCCTTTTTTGAATGAGAGTTCCTGCAGCAAAGCATCTCGTGGAGCCACTCTTGTGTGAGGACATATTCCTTGCATGATAGAGAAAACACATTCATGTACATCATCACTCTTTCCAGCACTTAATGCAGTGGCTACACTATCTTGACACTGGGGCCTGGAGACGTAGTCCCTCCTGGACGAACTCCATTATCAACGTCCTGTGTTTTATGTTGCTGATTATTGTCATGTTACTTTTTCTTTACAACATGTATATATGTTCCTTTATTCTCTTTTAAATTCAATTCTAATAACATCACGAAAGTAAAAGATCTTTGTTAAATCCGGGAGTTGAGTCAACTCGGATCAGAGGTATAAATCGTTTTTGAGTATTTGACAAGACCAATCAACTCAACGATCACTTTAAAATCCAAATAGAAACAAAAAACCAAAATTACAAACATATCCATACTTTCAACGGGGAAAATAGATTCATTACCATCCATAGGTGACCTATAATTTTTCCTCTCTCCCCATATAGATGTTTAATTTTATGGACTAGATTTGATAACCATATAATTTATTACATTTTTCAACATTTACTCAAGCATATTCATCATTAACCATTAACCTGTAGAGTACTAACAATGTTAATTTTCTTAGGGCTAGAAGTCTCTACTGTACATAATTACATTTTAAAACATTTTCACATTTCATTCTCCCATATCATCATAAGAAATTATGCAGAGATAACATGAGAAATAAAAATCCAATGGAATAGTCATAGGTCTATCATGATATCTATATCATAGGTTTTTCATGATATTTCTTTCATAGGTTTGTCATGATATCTATGTCATAGGGCTCAACATATCTCCTTCATATCTTTGTCATAATCTTTTCTCATATCACAAATAAGAAGGCCCAAAGATGCCACCATCATACCCAAGAATTGAGGCCCATTAGGGCATTGTTACACCATAAGATTGAGGCCCATTATGGTGTCATTACACCACAAGACTGATGCCCATTAGGGCGTTGTTACACCACAAGGCTGAGGCCCATTAGGGAATTTTTACACCACAAGACTGAGGTACAATTTCACATGCCCATAGGATGGAATGATCATTATATCATTGCCAATTAATTGCAGGTCCTGGTGTGCATTTATTTAAAGCACACAAATCATGCCTTTTACCCTATGAAATCCATGCAATTTAGAGTATTCTTGAATATATGTGTGTGTGTGTGTGTGTGTGTGTGTGTGTGTGTGTGTGTGTGAAAAATTAAAAATACTTAACTTTATTAACGTTACTTTTGAGTTAAAAAAATATTGTCCAAGTTGAATCATTCAATTTGGCATTGAAATGAAGGTTGGGCATGCATTTTTGTGAAGCAAACAAAAATTGTCTTTCTTCACTAAAATTCATGCTTGGGCTTCATTTCTTGACCAATCTGATTGATTCAAATTGTATGATATTTAATTAGTAATTACTAGTCCTGTTATGCATTTATTTGAGAAGACCAGTGATAGGGCTCAACATATCTCCTTCATATCTTTGTCATAATATTTTCTCATGTCATAGATAAGAAGGCCTAAAGAGGCCATTTTCATACCCAAAAATTGAGGCCCATTAGGGCATTGTTACACCACAATACCGATGTACAATTTCACATACCCATAGGACGGAATGATCATTATATCACTGTAATTAATTACATGTCCTGGTGTGCATTTATTTGGGGCACACAAACCCTGCCTTTTACCTTATGAAATCCATGCAATTTGGATTATTCTTGAACAACAAAAATATATATGTGAAAAATTAAAAATATTTAATTGTATTAATGTTACTTATGAGTAAAAAGATACTTAAAATGAAGGTTGGGTGTGCCTTTTTGTGAAGCATGCCAAAATTTTCTTGCTTCACTAATGCTCAAGCTCCATTTTAGCCAATCTAATTTATTCAAATTTTATACTATTTCTTTACTGTCTCGGTGTGCATTTACTTGAGGCACACAATATCTCTATCATAGGTTTATCATGATATCTTTTTCATAGGTCTGTCATGAAATCTCTATCATAGGGCTCATTATATCTCTTTCATATCTTTGTCATAATATTTTTCATATCACATATAATAAGGCTCAAAGAGGTCATTGTCATACCCAAGAATTGAGGCCCATTAGGGCGTTGTTACAACACAAGGCTGAGGCCCATTAGGGTTTTGTTATACCACAAGGTTGAGGTACAATTTAGTTAGCCCTATTTTAGACCATTTTTAGACTCTCACTCTATTTTAGAGTTTCTCACATTATTTTAAGGCTACTAAATAATCAAGGAAAGTGCTTTTCTATTTTCTAGTGTGCATGCACTATGGAACCCCAACCTAGTGTTGATTAGTTCCCTCTCAACGACGGTTATTTAAGTATATTCATGTCAAGAAAAAATACATAAAAGAGTTCATGAGTAATTAAAATTTGTGTTTTTTGCTATTTGGTCTTTTTCCAGTGCAATTTCATTCCCTCTTTGTTGGCACACGAGATTCTGACAGAACTAGTATTTGCTACACAGTGGCCAACAAAAACCCGGTCAGCATTGACCCTTTCAGAAACACCCACGGGGTGAGTGCAGTCTCACCAGAGATGCTAATGGGTGACTGTTGGAACCATGTTTCCACAGTCTGACTTGATTGTCTATGACTTACAACATTTGACTCCCACCAGACAGACACTTCACCATTCCTAAAACTACACACCACGCAGGATTTTTGAACCCCTTGGTTCACCAAGTCATACACAGGTCACCAATGATGACACACATAGAGTAATAATGACTTATACTTTGAGCCATTAGTGACAACATTCGTAATACCATACTTTGTTCGTTAACATAATGAAATACTATCTACGGTCATTAACAAACTTCCAAACAACCAAACCGTTCCAAACATTCATGAGAATTCAAAGCCACAACTAAGCATTAAATCCACAATAGCACGATATGCCATAAACATAAACATGCATTCAGATAATAACTCAAATCATAAGGTGCAACCCAATTGTTCATCATATTATATTACTTTATAACCAAAAGGTACCATGCACTACAGCATAATAATTACAAAATCAGGCTCACTGTCCATTCATCTTTACGCAGCATATACATCAAAAGAACATCCATAGTGTGGAAATAGCTATATATGTATATTAATGAATTTTATAGTAAAGCTCCAAAACTCGGTCCCAACACAAAAAATTCAGGGCCCTTACATAGTCCAATACTTAGAAAAATTTCACAAACAAATTATGGGCTCCAACAAGCCCCCAACACAAAAATGTGGCTCATCCTTGAGCCACTTAGTCCTCCTTCTATCCCCATGGATACGACAACCTTTTTCCTTATTGAGGTTGTCTTCAATCCTCTGGTACAGTAGCTGTAAGGGCGGTCAAGGAGTCTGGTTTCTCCAGCACTCTAAAAACAACCTAGGAGGGGAGAGCCATGTCCCCCCTCTCCACAGCGTCATGCTCAGAAAAATAATCCTTACCACTACTATTGCTCCAAGCTCGAGTAATATGTTTGTCCCTAACCCTTGTCCCCTTATTTTTGCTACACCTACTCCTTCCTCTAGTGAACAGTGGCTAGATTTCGATCCTCTAGCCTTCTCCACATTACCACGAGGGTCGTTGTGATGAGATGGTTCATATTTTTTCATTCAACTTCCATGTGCCCTCGAGGTATTTGTAATTCCATCCACTCACCAAAGTAGTATTTTCTCCCCTAATGTCCCACATCATGCCATCATGTAGGAGGACAAGTGGTTGTCTAGCTACTACAATCCCCATAATGGAAACTATCCCAACACCAGTCCATTGAATATACTTGCATAGCCTTCCCAAAATCAATGTCAAGCTAAAATAATTGTGATATTGTACCATAACATGAAAAACATCCTTTTGAGTGGAGAAGGCCCTCCCTTTTCTGGGTCACCTAGCGTAAACTAACCACCTCCTTTGGACGAAATCTCCTTTTCTCGTTTTATCATCCCAAGCTCTTTCGACGCATTCTCCTCCTCCATAGCTACCTCACCTTACCATCGTCAATACTTGGGGCCCGTTATCATGTCGTGTCCTTAATATTTTTCATTCCTCGTTCAACTCCCTTTGTGCGCTTCATCATATTCCTCCCTCTTTGTGCCATGCTTGCACTACTCCTCCCACTTTAAACATGAACGATCCTCGTCTCCTCTAATTCTCTATTGCTCTAATACTTCCTCTCAACAATTCCTTTGTTCCTTATTTGTCCCTCAGGTGGTATTTTATAGCACTTCACGCTTCTCGCTCCCTTCTTCTATATGATTATGGCATTGGTTCAATCATTATGGCTCATAGACCTGAATCATTATCTATGTCCAATATATGTGAAATATCCTCCTTCGGCTCAACCTAATGAGATGGTTTACACGTGGCACATTTGTTTTCCTAGTTATTTTTAGCTTACTTTATATGTTTACCTCAGTATTATCCATATTTGGTCACATCTTCTCGATATTCCATGGTTCATCTTGACTACTCACATGCTCTCTCCTATAACCCAAATCATATTCAGCAAACTAATCAGTCGCTTTCTCTCATCACAGTTGATATTTCCACAGAGAGAATGGTCATTTCTGTATAACTCCTATCACATGGTTCTAAGCTCCACCTAAGTTTTTGAGCTTCCAAATGTTAGAGTAAATCACCACTGGTGCATCTGAATTATAAGACTATGAATCTCATATCACATCTTAAATTTTTCACATGACTTTTCTTCAGTGGGATTGCCCCCATCATGGCATGTTGTTTATATTTGACAGTACCCTTCCATTGACCTGCCTTGAGCTCAGTCTTCTTCCTTCCAACACATTGAGGTGGTTTTCTCTATACCTCTCTAACAGGTCGAGTCAAATCTAAGTGGAAAGCTCTACTACCTACTCAATTCTAACCTATCTACATCTTTCTTTATTTATATACATAGGGGGTAACACCCATTTCCATAACCCTTACTTGGGTTATGGCAAGTTCCAGTTCTTGAGCAATCTATTAGTATTTTAACCGTTTTGGTTCTCACTATTTGTAACTTGTCAATTACATCAGTTGATACAATTTTTTCAAGATCAAAATTATCAATTTCTTTGGCTTTATGGATGATTGTAAACAAGTTTTTCTTGAACAGTCTTGAAATCTTCAACTTTGTGTTGTTACACTAGTAGCATTTTTAGTCAAAATTTGTTAAGTTTTAAAAACAACAAAAACTTGTATTTTTTTATTCTAAGGAATAATAAAAAAGTAATTTTTGCAGTGAAGAAAAAAAAAAAAAACCCTTACTTGTGATAGTCATCTTCTCAGAAGGTGGCGCAACTTCTAATTGTGCCCGCCCTCTTATTAAGTATAGCCACTATACTTACCTCCTCAGGTTCATCCCTGGGTTGGGTAATCCTCTTCATTTCCTCAAAAGTGTTGGGGAAAAAGCTATTCCATATGGGGGCCTTAATGTCATCCAAGGCCTATGCATTTGCAACACAAGAAACTAAGACTGACAAGTAAAATGTAAAACTAATTTTTTATGATATTTACTAATATTTATTAAAATTGTTGCATGCTTTACATCATTGTAATGACATCTTAGTTGTAACTTAATTAAAACTTTATTATGGTATATATGTGCACTTTGATATTTTTATCACTTAGAGGAAACCCAACTACAGGAAAACCTCCAAGGAAACCTCAAACCTCTTTTAGGTTGAAATTTTCCCTTCATACCAGAGAGGGATCTCTCCTTAAAACACAAATACCCTAGGTCACTGTAGTATTAGGCTTTACACTTTAAATGCTATGGCCAAATTTAGTTTGTAGGATAAAAATTTGGTTGGACTGTATATAAAACACACCATTGGGCATGGAGTCTAGTTTTATCAAATGATGCTGCATATCTAATGACCAAGACACAAAAAGTAGGGTAGCAATAACTCCTTTGACAATTTGAGAAATTTTGAAGAAAAATACTGAAAAGACGATAGAAATATAGTTGATAAGAACAACAAGTACTAATTACTGAGAAATACGAGAAAGGAGCATTAATGAATCCAAATCTTAGATACTAACATTTTCGAGACATGAAGAAGATTTTTCATAACAGATAAATAATGGAGAGGGAACTATAACACATGAATTTTTTGCATATTCTCATCAAATTGTAATATATATAATATCTACTCAAATACACCAGAATGCTAATGTTTTTATAATAAAAGCCAACCTTTTACCCTTCTTCATAAATTGTCTTTATAGACATTACATCAATTAATCACAAGATTATAGTTTCAATCTTAATTACAATAATCCAAATATGTAAAAAATATTCTAATTTCATGCACGTGGAAAATATTTTTAATTACATAAAGTTTTTCTAAAATTAAAATATTTGCTGGAATAAATGTTATCATATAGGCAAAGAAGAGTATCTTTATAATATCTTCCTCGAAAATAGAAACAAGTCCCTGACTGGTAGAACTGAATCCTTGTTGGCAAACAGGTCCCTCTACAAACAGGTTCAATCTTCACCAAAACTATTTTTTTGTTATCATTCCATCAGGATTCCTTGTGAAATTTGTTGATACTATCGTTGTCAGCTTCTTTGTTTTCCTGAATTGAAGCTTTCGCTGACATACTGATTGTCAGCATTTCCTTTTCTTCTTGTATTTAGAATTCGCTAACAATGGGAATGTCAACATTATCACTTGTCAAAATTTCACTGACAACAGAGATGGAAACGCTCCCTGCTTCTTTCAAAATCACTAACAGTGGGAATGTCAGCTCCTTCCTTCTCTGTTGTATATAAAAATGTTGTTAAGAATATTGTCAGCGATAAAAGAAAAAATGTTGTTTCTTAAGTTCATAACCAAAAATTTCAAAATGACCCCAAGCCTCCTAGCCAAGGGTGTTGGCTGCTTTAAGAAGCACATCCACCTTCTCCAACCTTTGTTTCTTGCTTTGTCTTGTCTCCATAGGACCTTTTCTTATAGTTTCTTTGTCCCTGCTCTTCTTAGAGCCTGCAGTCTTCTTTCTGTTGATGATAAGGTCCTTCAATGGCACATTATCCACATCAATTACCTCCTTGGCTAAATCTGGGTTGCTTCTCAGCTTAATTTTATACCTTAATTTGTTTGTTGGCCTTGTATGGGGTATTTTTCCTCCTTTAAAAGTTTCAAACAATGTTTCCTCATCTTGGATCTCAACTTCGACCTCCTCGCCTTAACCAATTTCAGGTGTAGTTGTGTCTGCAAGGGAGGTTGCAACAGGTGAACTCAAGACCTTGGGAGAACTAATAGAAAAAGGTAAGTTTACAGGAGATGTAGGGTCTAGTTTACTAAGCCTGGCACTCTTTTTTTGGTAGAATTTGGGGATTTTAGGGCCAGAGGATGTAGAAGGGACCTCTGTGTTTTTGTAGCTAGGAGTTGGCTCAACAAGGGTTGTTTCTTGAGTAATTTTCCCATTTTTAGCAGTCTTTGTCCTTCCTCTTCGATTTTCAGGGGTTGAGGTTGAAAACTCCCCAAAATAGGAAGTGGCTCCAAGTTCTCCCTACCATGGCAAACTGGTTTTCAATCAACAGTTTAATGAGGGCTTTATGGTAGATAAAATTGTGAGAAGGGTCAGTTTTGGCTCTGAAATGAGTTTCCATATGCCTGAGACTCTCCATTGAATAGAAATAGGCATTCATTATAACCTGACCAACCAAATGTGAAAGAAAATGGAAATGATATAGATTTACCCGATTGAATCTTCCTTCGCATGTGAAATATTGCTGAGAGATGTGAAGCAAGATGTGCCATTTTTCTTGTAGCCAGTCCATCTGAACCCTAGTTCTCCAATTGTGATTCTTGAATTCTTCCTTCAGAAAGAATGGCACATCGACCCCTGCCCACAAATGGCTTCTAAAAATTCGTTTTTATTTGATGGCAAAGTTGTAGCCTCTGAGATTAGTTTCTTTGTAACCAGGAAGGAGAGCCCATCGACTTCCACCCGGTTCCCATCGAAATTTTGAGTGAATGAATGAGCCATGGCATCGTGATAGTCATTTTAGCGGTGGAAAAACTCACTCCAAACGGCTTGTTGAAACTGTTGTTGGATATCGGGATATATGGCCAAAAAATCTGGTGTTTTGGGCTCAACCTGGCTAGCTTTTCCACCTTTCCCCATCGCAATATTTAGTTGGAAACTGAAAGCCTCGAGATCTGATCCTAGATCCTTGTGGGAGAAACTAGACGATATCTTGCCAATCATTAACAAATAAACAATACAATAACAAAACTTACAAATGAAAAGACAAATTTACAACATGCAATGAGTTTAACAGTGGATAAGGGAAATCATTTTCATTTGGAAAAATTATTTTGATTTGGAGGAAACACATTTTAACCCATGATTATTCAATGAACCACACATCTGTGGTGGCGTAATATTTATGATTTAACCACACACTTACCTGTGGCACGCTTTGTAGAGCTCATCATTGACACTGATGTTGTCAGCATAATTCCATATTTTAAATTTTAAAAAAAAAAAATTGGTGCAGTCAGCCTGTCAAATTTATCGAAAATGTTGATAAGCCTGTTTTCAACAATTTATTCAGAAAATATAACTGGAACACTTAAAGCAATGATATCCCCACTATCAGTGATTTCCCTATTTATTACAACTAAAATGTTGACACTGAAAATGTTAGTGTTTTCTGACAAAATAAAATAAACTAAAATAATAAAAAATAAAAATAAAAAATAAAAAATAAAAAATAAAGAAATAAAATAAAAATAAAATAAATAAAATAAAAAATAGAAAATAGAAAAATAAAATAAAATAAAAAATAAAATTAAAATTAAAATTAAAATTAAATAAAATTAAATAAATAAATAAATAATTTAAAAAAATAAAAATAAATAAATAAATAAAATAAAAAAATAAAATAAAATAAATAAATAAATTTAAAACCAAATTAATGTGATAAGAGTTGGCTCCATGTGGATGTTATCGATCAATGATGGCAGCAAGAAAAACCAAATTAATAGACCAGTTTCTTATTTATTACAAAATACTTGTTCAAAACAAAAACTTTACTTACTCAAAACTAAAAACCTTCATCTCTTAAAAGATGTTCTTTTTACAAAATCTGGATTTTTTTTTGGAAAAACATAACTGGTTGTAAAACAACTTATTCTTTTGATAAACACTATCAAAACCTCAGGGCCTTCTCTTCGGGCTTCAAGTTCCTCAAAATGCTCATCCACACCTGCAAGATTTTTCAAATAAAATATATGATATGTACAATGAACTCTGAAAATTATCCTTCATCTTTAGGAAATGTGATGTTTTAGGAATCGTTCATTGACTAGACCTCCTGACAGCACTTCTTCTTCTAAATTTTCTAGAATGAAACTATTCTTACCCCGGAAAGCTGCTATTTTGTATGGTAATTTCCAAATGTTGTCAAACTTCCCATGCTTACCCTTATCCTCAATACGGGCATCCCATTTTAAAACTAAGTCTTGGAATTTAAATTCATCCTCCTCAATTTTCTTGTCAAAAACTTTCTTGATCTGAACTTGCACTTCCTGATATTTTTCATACACTCTCACTCTGGTTTCTTGTACTTGAATTAACAGATTTATCCTCCTCTGCAAATGATTTGGTTCTTCTTTTAATTCTTGTAAATATTTCATAACAGGAATTACAATTGAAACAAAAAACGTTGTGTGGACACCATATACTAACTGGAAAGGAGTAGTGTTGATTGACCTCTTAGTACTAACTCTATCTGTCCATAAGGAAAACTTGAGTTTTGTATGCCAAGCCTTTGTGTTGTCTTATAACAGCTTTTTACTAATTCTAATCAAATTTTTATTTTAGGACTCTGCCATTCCATTACCTTGAGGTTAATAGGTTGTGGAATGGCTAAGATTGATATGGTAGTCTTAACACAATTTTACTAGTGTCTTAGATTTGAAACACTATTCATTATCAGTAATAATTCTCTTTGGACAACCAAAACTAGAAATAATATTTTCTAAGAATTGAATAACCACAAGATCAATAAATTTCCTTCTTGGAAGTGCCTCAATCCATTTTGTGAATTAATTTGTCCCTATTAAGATCCATCTGTGATATGTTGATGATGTTGGATGAATTTCACCTACGAAGTCAAGGCCCCATTGTTGAAAAGGTGCCTCCACAGAGATAGATTTCAAATGAAAAGACATTAATTTTGACTTACCCTCAAAGAATTGACATTTATGACAGGATTTTACTTCTTTTCTAACATTAGAAAATAAAGTAGGCTAGTAAAATCCAACTCTCAATATTTTATCTGTTGCGGCCTTCCCGTAATGATGTCCTCCATAGGCTCCTTCATGAAAGTCTTTACTCATTTTCTTGACTTCATCTTCTAATAGGCATTTCAACAAGATACCCTGAGGGTATTTCCAATATAAATAACCATTTAAAATACAATACTTAACATATTTAAGCCTCAAAAATCTAGCCCGAGTCTTATCTATTCCTGGTGGTACTTGTAAATTCTGTAGAATGTAAAAAAAACAACATACCACAAACATTGCTTGAAACAATATTCTGCTTTAACCACTAATTCTTCACTTGGAAGATCTGATAATTCAAAAATTGAATTTATACCAAAAGTATCAAGATTTGTTTCAGTCATTAGTCTAGCCAAATCATGTCCTTTATTTAACTTGGTAGGCTTGATTTCCAAGTCAAACTATAACATCTTAACAATCCATGTCCCTCTTCTGTCATCATTGTTTGGTTGTACTAAAATACTCTCTATTGCGGCATCTGGCACATATGAAATGACATGAGAATGTAGAATAAAAACTCTAAAATATTTAAGTGATTTGATTAATGCATATGCATGTTTGTCTAGAATGTTTTACTTCAGGTCAGCATCCCCAATGCCCTGCTAAAAAAGGAAACTAGTTTTTCTTAACCTGCCTCATTCTTCTGAAATAAAAAAATAGAGATGGTGTGCTCGGAGGCGAAAGAGAAAATCATGAAATCCTTTGAAAAATTTGGACGAATGAGTAGAGGTGCTTGGCCTAAAGATCTTTTTATATAATTAAAATAATTCTTTGCTTGCTCAGTCCACTTAATCTCAGTCCCATTCTTAAGCATATTCTTTTTCATCTTTCTCTACTCCAGCACGATGAGAAGGCACCATCCCTTGGACAAAAGCATGTAGAGATCAAAATGATTCAAGGGTTAGTTTTCATCCCCATCTTTAAAATTCATCAACTCCATGTTTTATGAATTTTCATGTTCAAACTTATGAAATCCATTCATTAGATTTCGTTGTAGAAGAGGTTGTTAAATACTGGTTATTTTTCAGCCCCATCATTAAAATTCATCAACTCCATGTTTTCTGGACATTCTTATTCAAAATTTCTTCAATTTTTGGAATAAAATGCCATAGAAAATTTACTTTACCTAAGAAATATTGCACCTCCTTCTTGTTTCTTGGTTGCTCAATTGTTTGGATTGTTGTCACTCTTTTGGGGTCTATCTAGATGCCCTCCTTTGATACTATGTGTCCCAACAGCTTGCCTTGCTTCATGGCGAAATTGGATTTTTTTGGATTTAGAGAAACTCTGAATTTCCTGCACTTGTTAAAAATTGTCCTCAAATGTTTCAAATGGGCAAATTCATATTTTGATAAAACAGTAATGTCATCTAGATAAATTACCACGAAATTATCTCTTTCGTAAGCCAAATTTATATCCATTGCACGTTGGAAAGTATCTTTGGCAGTCATGAGTTTGAATGGAATCTTAGAATGCATGAATGTACCCCGGGGCATGATAAAAGTAGTATTATCCTAATCTTTTGGGTCAACCATGATCTGATTATACTCTGAAAACCCATCCAGCATAGAAATCCTTTCTAAGCCAACCACCTTCTACAAAATGTGATCCATTTTCAAAAAAGGATAATTATATTTTAGTGAGACTTTATTTAAACTTCTAAAATCCACACACAGATTAATTTCCCCGCTCTTCTTTCTCATGTGCACCAAGTTTGCTACCCAATTTGAAAATCTGAATGGAATGATGATTTTTGCAGCTAACAATCTTTTTACTTCCTTCGCAATTAGTGGCAGTACCTTTGGATTGATCCTTCTTAACTTTTTTAAAAAAAATTTCTCATCTTCCTTAAGTGGTATAGCATGTTAGATGATGGGTTGGTCATAAATCATCAAATCTTCGTATCTCCAAGCGAATATATCAGCGAACCTTTTCAACAATTTTGTATAGTTTGGTTTTTGCTCCTTTTTCAAAGTATTAGAAACTTTGACTATATTTGGGTCATTGTTAGTTCCCAAATTGTAATCTTCCATCTCATCATCACTTCATAGGAATCTTGGCTTAAGTTCCACATCATTAGAATCAGACAACCTTTCTAAAGGAACCAATCCTCTAGGGATTAGATAGTTACTTAATTGAATAATTTCTTGTCAAGTCACAGCGGTCAAAAATACTATTGATTCAGAATTTTTATATGTAGTTTCATCTTCATGCTTGTCTATTGGAGTGCTAAGAAATTCATCTATTATTTCAAGAAATATTTTAATTTTCTGATCGTCTTCAAACACCTACCAGTGCCTAGTATTGTCTGAAATATAAGGCTTGTGTCTAACATTGATCTCATATATTTCGTTGGGATAAATTGGAATCTTGAATGCACTAGCATTTGTTGCTAAAGAGTCTGCAATTCCATTCTCCTCTCTTTGTACCAGCGAGATTTCATGTTCAGAAAATAAGTTAGAAAATAAATCCCATAACTCATTTTTGTAGGCTCTCATCCTTGGATGTTTGGTTTGATAAGTACCTTTGACTTGGTTCAGAATCAGTTTCGAATCTCCAAAAATGTGAATTTTCTTCACATTTTTCTCACTTAACAGATCTAACCCAATGATAAGAGCTTCATATTATGCCACGTTATTTTTACCGCCAAAATAAAATTTAAATGAATGTAATTGGCTTGTATAATCTGGTGGAACAATCCATATTCTTGCTCTAGAACCCTTCTCACAAGTGGAACCATCAAAGTACAATTTCTAAACTTCATCTGAAAATTTCTCAACCTGTTTTTACTGAACATTAGTCTCATCTTTCGTTTATATTCTCCCTCAAAATAGCAATAATTAAAGAAAATTTGTGACCCCAATTTTGTATCTATTGCATAGATGGGATGATTATCTAGTTGTGTTCTACTAGTCACCATATAGGACATTTTGACCTCTTAGTATAATATTTTCAATTCACAAAATAATGGGATTGAAGCATAAGACATGTCCATCTAAAAAGATCCTCCCAATCTTGCTACCCAAGATCATGATAACAACATGCCAAATCTGGTTGGAATGTTTGCTACCACTATATCCATCAATACACTCTTAGCAGGAAGTTGAGATTAGGTGACAACTAAATCCTTTATCATCCCTAAACATTTTATTTTTCTAGAATCATAAGAGAACAAATCTTTGTAGGGTCTAGTAATTTTGAGACCTAGATGTTCCATGACTGACTTAGGCATGAGGTTATGTGAATCTCCAGAGTCTAATATGACGTTGTGAAGGATCATATCATGTATTTTCATACTTACATAAAATGGGGGAACATCATAGTTTAAACTAGTGACATGTGGACCAAAAAAAAAATCTGGAGCATCATCATCTAGGTTTAAAGAATCTTGTGAATTTGTGTTGAATTTATCAGTTTCTAAACTTTTAACCATAGTAAAAATTATTTTCCTATACTATTCATTTCTCAAAAGTTTAGCAAAAGGAATGGATACTTTCAACTTACTGATTTCATATTCCAAATTGAATGTTGACTATGTTTTTTTTAATCCTTGGTCTCTTTTTCTACTTCTTCTTCTTTAATCAGATTGTCCTTTTTAGGCTCCTATGCTTTCTTTAATATCTCTTTTCTAGGTTCAGCTTGTTGTTCAGTTGTTTTCTTATGTGGAGGAGTCTTAATAGGGACATTCTAGTTTCTGAGATTGTATAGTCTCTGAAAATATTCCACTGCATTATTATACCTCTGCTAAAAAATAAGTGAATCACAAAGATGAATGATGTCTTTTTCTCCTAAGCATCCAACTGAAATGTCATGTTCTTATTTGGTGGCAAATACTCGGGTTTCTTTATCATCGAAACAACCAATTTGGTGATCTTCTTCATCAATTGCACTCTCATCAATGAAATATTCTGGAAAAAGCAGGTTTTTGTTGTTCTTCGAGACCTTTCTTCTCTCTAGGACGATTTTGATTAGCCTGGGGTCTTCTCAAATTTGGATTATTGACTTGAGATTGATTTTCAGCTTGGGGAGGAGTTAATTTATCCACCAACTTCTCCATTGTTTTCAACATCACATAAAATTTTAAGTCAGGAGATGAATATGATTCTTCTTTGAAACCCACTCTCCTTTCGGCCTTCATGTTTTCCTTCTTTTCCAACAAATTGGATTCTACCCTAATTGCATTACTTTTAATTGCCTCTAAAGTAACAGGATTTCTCTCACGAAGCTGACAAGCCAAATCGGCATCAAAACCATCGGGATAGTGTAACAAAGCTAATCTGAGAGGGAGTTTGATCTGAGTTGGAATAAAATTATAGATCTTATTAAATCTAGTTGTGAATTCTTGGACAGATTCCCCTGGATTCCTTTTAAGAGTGTCATATTCGACTAAAATCTACAGGGGGTTTTTATTCACTTACCATCTGGCAAGAAACAACTATTCAAACTGCTGGAAAGTATTGATACATGTTATAGGTAAAGATATAAATCATTTATTCACCTCACTCAATAGACTGTACAAAAAGTAACAATTTGACGTCTTCATGGTCAACCTCATCTAGATCTATAAATTCGTTAAGCTTGTCTACATGTTGTTGAGTTGTATAATATCTCATACCATCAAACTAAATCAGACATTGTCCATAATTTAAAGGTAGGTCATGTATTTGACCTTCAAGATCCAAATGTACATATCAAGCAACCATAGGGCTAAGATGTGAAACTACACTGGTAGCAGGACTTAGGACAACAGATTTCAAAGGCACTGAGAGTGTTGTGATAGTAGTTGATGGAATAGGATTTTGGACACCCACAGAGGACAGATGAGAAATTGAGGCAAATAAAGATGGGATAAAATAAATAAAATTTGGAGATCTAGTAGCATCTTCCTAAAGTTCTTGGACTTTATATTCTAATTTTTAAAATGAGACCAAATTCAAAATCTTATGGTAATAGCTCTAGTTTTGGGATAGAGGGCCTAGGGGTAAAGGTCTTTAGATATGTTGGATCAAGAACAATATCTAATAGACTACTTTCAAACTTATATCTGAGTAAATTACTTTTGAATTTAATATCTAACACCAAGTCTTCAAAAGCTTCAATATTTGTAGGTAGAGAAAAAGACCTTTCTAAATTGACCGTTCTTGATTCCTTAGGAGATTTTTTCCTAAACAACTTTTTTGGGCTTGACAAAGTCTGGGGTGGATTTCAATCAGGTTTCCTCTGAGTATAAATGCCTATATGAGCCATAACTTCGTCAATAAGAATCCTTCATATTGTAATGTGAAGTTGCCATACCAAACATCTTGCAGCCAAACTAAGACACAAATCTTTGTTTTCCCTGAGAGATTTGATCTGCAACAATAAAATCATTTGGGGAAAAAATATGCCTTTTGTTGCCCAGGAATGGTGCCAAAATGTTATCACTTAGAGGAAACTTGGTTGCGGGAAAACCTCCAAGGTAACCTCGAACTTCTTTTAGGTTGAAAGATTGCCCTTCAACCCAGACAGGGATCTCTCCTTAAGACGCAACTACCCTAGGTCATTGTAGTAGTAGACATTACATTTTAAACTCTATGGCCAGATTTAGTTTGTAGGATGAAAAATTGGTTGGGTTGTATATAAAATACACCATTGGGCATGGAGTCCAGTTTTATCAAATGATGCTACAGATCTAATGAGCAAGACATAAAAAAGGGTACCAATAACTCCTTTAACAACTTGAGAAATTTATAAGAAAAAGACAGAAAAGAAAACAGAAATATAGTTGATAGGAACAACAAGAACTAATGACTGAGAAATACAAGAAAGGATCTTTAATGAGTCCCAATCTCAGATACTAACATTTTCTAGACATGAAGAAAATTGTTTATAACAGAGAAATAAAGGACAGGGAACTACAACACATGACTTTTTTGCAAATCTTCATCAAACTGTAATATATTTAAGATATGCTCAAATACACCAGAATGCTAATGTTTTTACAATAAAAGCCAACCTTTTTCCCTTCTTCAGAAATTGTCTTTATAGACATTACATCAACTGATCACATGATTATAGTTTCAATCTTAATTACAATAATCCAAAAATATCAAAATATTATAAGTTCATGCATGTGGAAAATATTTTTAATTACATAATTTTTTTCTAAAAATAAAATATCTACTGGAATATATGCTATCATATAGGAAAAGAAAAGTATCTTTAGAATATCTTCCTCGAAAATAGAAACAGGTCCCTCACTGATAGAACTGACTCCTTGTTGGAAAACAGGTCCCTTTGCAAACATGTTCAATCTTCACCAAAATTGTTTTTATGTTATCATTCTTATCCATCGACCTTCCTGGTGAAATTCATTGATACTACAGTTGTCAGCTTCTTTCTTTTTCTGAATTGAAGCTTTAGCTGACAAACTAACTATCAGCATTTCCTTTTTTGCCTGTATTTAGAATTCGCTGACAGTGGGAATGTCAACATTATCACTTGTCAAAATTTCACGAACAACGGAGATGTCAGTGCTCCCTACTTATTTTAAAATCACTGACAGTGGGAATGTCAGCTCCTTCCTGCTTTGCTATTTATAAAAACGTTGTTAAGCATATTTTCTACAATAAAAGAAAAACTATTGTTTCATAAGTTCATAACCAAGAATTTCGAAATGACCCCAAGCCTCCTTACTAAGGGTTTTGGTTGCTTTAAGAAGCACGTCCACCTTCTCCAACCTTTGTTTCTTTCTTTGTCTTGTCTCCATAGGACCTTTTCTTATATTTTCTTTGTCCATGCTCTTCTTAGAGCCTGTAGTTTTCTTTTTGTTGATGATAAGGTCCTCCAATGGCACATTATCTACATCAATTACCTCCTTGGCTAAATCTGGGTTGCTTCTCAAGTTAATTTTATACCTTAATTTGTTTTTTGGCCTTGTATGGCGTCTTGTGCCTCCTTTGAAAGTTTCAAACAATGTTTCCTCATCTTGGGTTTCAACTTCAACTTCCTTGCCTTTAACAATTTCTCGTGTAGTTGTGTCTACATGGGAGGATGCAACAGGTGAACTCAGGACGTAGGGAGAACTTATAGCAAAAGGTAATTTTACAGGAGATGCAGGGTCTAGTTTACTAAGGCTAACACTCTTTCTTTGGTAGAATTTGGGGATTTTAGGGCCAGAGGATGTAGAAGGGACTTCTGTGTTATTCTAGCTAGGAGTTGGCTCAACAGGGGTTGTTTCTTGAGTATTTTTCCCATTTTTAGCAGTCTTTGGCATTCCTCTTCGATTTTCACGGGGTTGAGGCTGAAAACCTACCCAAAATAGGAAGTGGCTCTAACTTCTCCCTACCTTGGATAACTAGTTTTAAATCAGCAGTTTAATGAGGGCTTTATGGTAGATAAAATGGCGAGAAGGGTCGGTTATGGCTCTAAAATGAGCTACCATATGCCTGAGACTCTCCATTGAATAGAAATAGGTGTTCATTCTAACCTGACCAACGAAATGTGCAAGAAAATGG
This sequence comes from Pinus tabuliformis, assembly GCA_031772625.1. Taxonomy (NCBI): domain Eukaryota; kingdom Viridiplantae; phylum Streptophyta; class Pinopsida; order Pinales; family Pinaceae; genus Pinus; species Pinus tabuliformis. The sequence goes on along the minus strand of CM062817.1, from coordinate 1,055,510,250 downwards.
AAATGACATAGGTTTACCTTATTGAATCTTCCTTCGCATGTGAAATATCGCTGAGAGATGTGAAGCAAGTCGTGCTATTTGTCTTGTAGCTAGTCCTTTTGAACCCCAGCTCTCAAATTGTGATTCTTGACTTCCTCCTTCAAAAAGAAGGGCACATCGACCCCTGCCAAAACATGGCTTCTAAAAATTCGTTCTCTGTCTGCTGACAAGGTTGTGGCCTATGACATTATCTACTTTGTAACCAAGAAGGAGAGTCCACGGACTTCCACCTAGTTCCCATTGAAATTTTTAGCACATGAATGAGCCACAGCATCGTGGTAGTCAATGCAGTGGTGGAAAAACTCACTCCAACCGGCTTGCTGAAAAAGTTGTTGGATATCAAGATTAAGTCCAACAAATATGGTGTTGTGGGCTCAGCCCAGTTAGCTTTGCCACCTTTCCTAATCATAGTCATTAGCTGGAAACTAAAAGCCCTGAGATTTGATCCTAGATCCTTGCGGGACAAACCAGACGATATATTGTCAATTGTTAACAAATAAACAACACAGTAACAAAACTTACAAGTGAAAAGACAAATTTACAAAATGCAATGAGTTTAATGGCAGATAATGGAAATCATTCTGATTTTGAAAAATGATTACAATTTGGAGGAAACACATTTTAACCCATGATTATTCAACAAACCATACACTGATGGAGGTAGAATATTTATGATTTAACCTCACACTTACCCATGGCACGCTTTGCAGAGCTCATCATTGACACTGACCTAGTCAATGTAATTCAATATTTTAAATTTTAAAATTGTTTTTGGCACTAACAGCTGGCCAGTCATCTTTGTCAAAAATGTTGATAATCCCATTATCAGTGAGTTTCTTCAGAAAATATAACCGGAACACTTAAAGCGTTGATAACCCAGTTATCAGTGATTTCCTTGTTTATTACTATTAAAATGCTCACATTGAAACTATCAGCATTTTCTAAAAAAAATAAAAACTAAATTAATGTGATAACAGAGATGATGTAATATGATTATGGTTTTGTTTCATATGTTGTAATAATAGAAATATAACATAAATATTAAATAATTCATGAAATAAATAATAACTTTTCATTTTGAATGTTTTTTTTACAGAACACGGATCTTTCAGAAGATCCAGTTGATCCTGAGATTGATCCAGATCATGTTGGGTTTGGTTAAGACATTTGAGACAATGATGATGAGGTAGATGGAGAGGACACTAAGGCAGATGACAACGATGATGACATTGATGATGATCATGATATTGATGATCATGATATACATGATAATGAGCAATTTATTGGCAGTATCTAGTGACATTGATCATATAGACTCCATCATGGATCATTGTTGATAAATCATTATGATGCCTCTCTTCATGTTTATTATCATATGTATCATTTTCACCTGCAGTACCATATTAAGTTGTATCATTTTGACTTATATCATTTGGATATGTATTATTTGGGCTTGCATTGTGTGTATTTGGTCACGAACTAGTAATTTTTCTTATTAATAATATAAAAATACCAGTTATAATTAATAAAAAATGATCTTGTTGTTTTATTCCAATGTTATGTGTGGTGTGTAACTATAAGAAACCTGAAAGAGCTATGCTCTAGAAATCTCTGTGATGTGAATCTGGGCTTGCATTATGTGTAGCTGGCACGACCAAAAATTTTGTTTATTAATAATATAAAAATATCAGTTATAATTTTAGAAAAAATGTTGTTAGGTTGTATGGATGTCCATTTCCCTAAAAATTATTCATAAATGGTATGTTATTGTAACACCCTCCTCCCACATCTACCCAAGTATTCGGCCAACCAAGGTAAACATGTGACGAGAAGTTACTATGATATGAGTTAACCTCCTAAGTCATGTTAAGGAAGTGGAACTGATGGAAACACACCATACAAACCTTCCACAACAACAACAAGACTCTCAGGAACCATCCCAACCTCTAAAGTAACCAGCCCCTAAGTCCCACTGAAATTTTAGACCAATTAACCCCTGGATGCTCCCATGATATGGACATGCCAGCGTCCATATGGCTCTGGACACTCCCATGGTATGGTATGTCAGCATCTAGGGACTATTCTTTCCAGTGTTGTGCCAGCATCCTTGGGATTTGAGTCACTTTTTCAGGCCCAGAGCCCAGGTCACTGCCTAGAACTAAATGACGCCTTCATAACAGAAAGATAGCAATGGAATGATTATACAAATACAATTACTTGAACAAGCCCTTGATTGGACCCCTACTAGCCATGACAAGAATTTCGTCAAACATGTCACAAATATGTAATCTACAGATGTAAAAAACATATATGAGCATGAGGGTCTCCTACTTACCTGAAGATCACTAAGAAGCATTGAAGCCTCAACACATTAGCTATCATTTCATCCATTAGTCCATAGATATATTGTTCATTGGTTTACAAGTAAAAACATCATGACAACCATACATAGCCATTGTCATAATACATGTTCATAACTAGCATAATAACCACGAAAATACAAAGGAAATATTAGCCATATCATCCACATATAAACCAGTATAATACTCATGATATAACAAGGAGAAATAACCTCATATTAATGATGCAAAATCCAACCCGGTATGGAACTACCACATTCCACCCGACCATAGACATGGTTGAGCCAAATCTCTCTTTAGCTAGTCACCCTTGTGCCACATTCCAAGCATGAATGTGGGATCTCATAAAATACATCAATCAAAACCATCTAGGGCTTCTAGAGGTCAAACCACCTCAACCCATCAAACAGTGATTCCACCTCACAGTCAGACATCATAACATCATCATCAAATTGGTCTCTACCCAAGCCTTCCAAGGCTCCGGAGTGTTTGTTCCAAACCATATTCTAGGATTAGTAGCTCAACCCACAACTATTGTTGGGCTCCATATCGTTTGTCCAACCAATGCTCTAGGACTACTAACTTAACCCACAACTTTTATGGGCTTCCAAAGCATTTGTCCAACCAAGGCTTCCAAGACTAGTAACTCAATCTATCATGGGCTTCCAAAGCATTTGTTGATCCAGGTGGCTCCATAGACACACACAAGACAAAGAGGGTTGATGGAAGCTCGAAAATCAAAGTGATCAGAATGATTTTGGACTAATACCAAAGCGTAGATCTCATCATCCTGATCGTGGTGGTGTGAACGGTTTGTTAAACCAAGTCCGTATGTGAAATTTAGAAGCAGTAAAAGTTCGGTTGACTTTTGTTGACTAGGCAGGCTTAAGGAGGCCACAATTTGGACAGAACCCAGCCACCGGATTCCGGCCAACCTGGGCCAGATTTCGGGTGAATTTGTGGCCCGATTAATTTGTCTCCTTCGGCCTAAAATCCAAATAATTTTAAAAGACCCTATGTTTAAAATAAAAATTCAAAAAAAATAACGAATGTGGTGGCAGGCCACCACCCCCGCCACCCCTCATACTCCATTTGATTAATACATATATTAATGGGGCAGGTGGTCGTGACCCCGCCGCCCCCAAAATCGTTCAACTAAACACTGCATGGGGTGGGCAGCCATGACCCCACCACCTCGCGAACCACACCCCAAAACCTTAATATTAATTACATGTATGAAGGCGAGGCCGGCGAGGATCGAACCCACTCGGCCCTCGTGGGTCGGCCCCCACCGGGCGGCCTCATGTAATACGCCACCATCCATACGGCAAAACCTTAATGCACCAACCACAAGCACGCCCATAAATCATTGCGACAGAGGTTAAGGGGCAAGCCTCCCAAGGTGGACCCGACCCCCACCAAAGATTTAATATATGGCTTCAAACAGTTAATATGTTAAAATAGGGAGGGGCGGGATTTGATCCCCCGACCCCTCCTCAACAAACTACCAAATTTACCACTATGCCAAACTAATTACATTGGAATATCCGCCTGGAGAAACTTATATAAACCCAATTTTCTCAATTTGTGGGAGATGGAGGAGGCCAGGAGCGCGCATGCAAATTGATGCAAGTGGAACCATGATTGTTGTAGATATAGGGAGCAGAACCATGATCCTTGAAATTTTCCCAAGGAGGTAATTTTCTCCATGTCGGAATATAGTCAAGTTTATAGTCGTTTTTCACAGTTTTCCATAGGGATCGCAATGGCGAGGTTGGATTCGCCTTTTGAGTTGCAGACTTCCAGTCCACACATGGAGCAGAATCTTTGAGGAATCTAGGGGGAATCTAAAAGATTCCTTGAGCCCCAGATTCTCAATTTCTCAAAATTCAAAAATTTGATAGTCGATTTTGCACTATTCGATGTCAAAAATCTAATGGTGCATTCAAATTTTTCATTTGCTCATTATATTCTTCAACCACTTTTCTAAGTGGAGTGCAGGTGTCAGGATTCATGTGTGAGCAGTCATTTCCATGTGATTCGATGCCGTGAGATCGATGGTCCGAACAGCTTCAGCAGTTTGACATCCACTTCTTCAGATGGCCCCAGGATGTGAGGTATATGCAGTGTGTTCATGTACTTCTTTTGCTATGCATTGTGCTGCACAGATCCCTGTTTGATGTTTGACGTGGGATCCTTTATATTACTTGTTTCATGATTCCTACTTGATGTGATGCGGAATCATATGTGTGATGTACTTGTTGTCATGATTCGTCATGTTGTGTTTTGAGATCCCTTTGTTTTATGTTGATGGGATACTCATGTTGTCGTCATGTATGTTCTGCATTCAGATCCCTGTTATGCCATGTTGGCGGGATGCTCATCATGCATGAGTATTTGTCATACTGATAGGAGTCCTTTTGACTGAGAGTTCCTGTAGCAGAACATCTCTTGGAGCCACTCCTATGTGAGGGAATTTTTCCTTGTATGATAACGACAACACCTCTATATACATCATCACTATTGACAGCACTTAATGCAGTGGCCTACAACATCTTGACATCGAGGCTCAAAGACGTAGTCCCTTCTAGACAAACTCCATTATCAACAGCTTATGTTTTCATGTGTTGATGAATTTCATGTTCCTCTTCTTTACAGCATGCAGATGTATTCACTTATGTTCTTTTAAAAATTCAATCTAACACATAATGAAAGTAAAAGGTCTTGGAAGGTTCCTTTGTCACACCTGGACCTGGATCAAGGGGTATCAAAGCAGTGTTTGCGTGGATATGAATTGCAACGTGAACAATGGAACGTGCATCAATAGAGGATGAAAAAGCAATGTACAAGACCATGCTCAAAATTTCCAAAAGGGTGGAAATAATGTATGAAACTCTACAAAAAGAGACAGAGGAAAACGAGTGATTTCAGCTTCGGTTGCAAGCCATGGAAGAGGCCCTGGAAGAACTAAAGCACAAAAAACATAATCTTCAAATGAAAAATGTTGAATTGAAGACGCATCTACATGAAGAGAAAGAGGAAAAACAAAGTTTTCTACGACAGTTGCAAGCTAAGGACGAGGCCTTGGAAACGCTGCAGCATGACCCATGTGAGGTAAAAATTAATTCTTTGAATTCACGTATGTGTCCTGATGATGATTTCGCTATTTTTGAAAATCATACCACAGGAATTGGCTCCAAACTATTGAAGAGAATGGGGTATGAAGGAAAGGGTTTGGGCGTTAATGGCCAAGGCATTGTCAACCCCATCAAAGTAGAAGAATTACCCTATCGAACAAGACTTAGATATGTCAGGAAAGAATTTGGGGAATGCACCAAGACAGCTAGCGAACCACCAACAACAGATGATGAGCAGCCCTCATCAATTCATTCCAAATCGACAAAGGAGGTAAAGGATGTTGACTTCCTTTCAGTTTCATTGTCACATAGTATGATTTATTTTAGAGATTTGGAGATCCAGGTTACAGGGACAAACATGAGGTTCCTTACAAGGACAAGACACAAGGAGGAAAAAGAACTTGGTATTAATAACCAAGGCATAACTCAAACTTTGGAGGTTGTGCATAAACATCGATTTGCAAGCGTGGGATACACCAAAGGATAATGCTCGAAGGTGTTAGATTCTTCCGAGACATCATTGTAATCATCGAAGAAAGAGAATGAAGGGAAAACATCCCCATCATCCCATGGCAGTTTCCATTGTAGGGAAAGAGCTAAGGAAAGCTCTTATCACCATACTGACACCAAAGACATCAAGGAAAGGTATAACCAGTCTCGACATTCGAATGGTCATTTCGATTATAATCATGTTGTTAAAGATGAACGTAAAACATGGCATCTAAAAACATGTACCTTTTGTGGATTACATAACCATACATTTTCTAAGTGTTGGAAAAGAATGGCAGCACACAAAAGGATGAGGCGTGAAGACCCTCTCAACAGCACGTAAAGAAACATGTTAAGAAAATATGGAGAAAGAAGATGTATTTCAGTCATTGCGACAGAAGTGGCCATCAAAGAGCCACTTGTTGGAGGCTCCCTCCAAAGCAGCGCCTTAAAGACAAAGTGTCGGTGCATGAACCAAATGAAACAGTTGTTTGACAAGCAAGACCATCACAAGGTGATGACCCATTCACCTTGATAAGTGAAAAATGGTTCCTAGATATGTTAGTGTTTCATGGTCGTACTTTTCTAAACCATTTGTTGCATTTTAAAATGTAAAAGTGATGATGTGTTTTCCATCACTTGTTCAGCAACAATGATGTCTGGTCTTATTTTGAGTAGCATGATAAACTATGAAAGTGATGTCATGTTTCCATCACTTTTCAAGACAATAGTGTTTGGCCTTATGATTGTAAATCATGTGTTGTAGTGATGATGTGTTTTCCATCACTTGTTGAAGAAAAAATGATATGTTGGCCTTGTTTTTCGTAGCTGGGGTATTGTGTCCATCTTGATGTAAACTTGACCACCGATTATATGTTATAAACTCATGGCTAGTGTGGAATTCTTGGGTCATTAGTTGGTCATGAAAGACAAGCATGTAATTTTCAAAAACAATGTACTACAGGTTTTAGAGGTTGCAGGTGTCGGCTCATCGCTTAAGGCTTCGAAGAACAAAGGTGAAGGAGATGGAAGCGAGACCTTTCAAGACGCTTGTGGTGTTGACAAGGTACAGAGAAGTTGTAGATTATTTTTTATGCTTTTGGAGGGCCAAAAGCTCCTCAGTGGGGAGTATTGATCTAGGTGGCTCCAGAGACACACATAGGACAAAGAGGGTTGATGGAAGCTCAAAAGTCAAAGTGATCAGAATGATTTCGGACTAGGACCAAAGTGTATATCTTGTTGTCTTGATCGTGGTGGTGTGAACGGTTCGTCAAACTGAGTCCGTGTGAGAAATTTAGAAGCAATCAAATTTCAGTTGACTTTTGCTGACTGGGCAGGCTTAAGGAGGCCACAATTTGGACAAAACCCGGCCACCGGATTCTAGCCAACCTGGTCCAGATTCCAGGCGAATTTGTGGCCCGGTTAATTTGTCTCCTTCAGCCTAAAATCCAAATAATTTTAAAAGACCCTATGTTTAAAATAAAAAGTTAAAAAAAAAAAAAAACGAATGTCGTGGCGGGCCACCACCCCTCATACCCCATTGGATTAATACATATATTAATGGGGCGGACGGCCATGACCCCGCTGCCACTAAAACCATTCAACTAAACACTGTGTGGGGTGGGCAGCGATGACCCCGCCACCCCGGGAACCACACCCCTAAACCTTAACATTAATCGCATGTATGAATGCAAGGCCAGCGGGGATCGAACCCGCCTAGCCCACGTGGGCCGACCCCCACCAAGCAGCCTCACGTAATACACCACCATCCATACGGAAAAAAACTTAATGCACCAACCACAAGCATGCCCATCAATCATTACGGAGGAGGTTAAGGGGTGGGCTGCCCAAGGCGGACCCAACCCCCACCAAAGATTTAATATATGGCTTCAAACAGTTAATATGTTAAAATAGGGAGGGGCGGGATTCGATCCCCTGACCCCTTCTCAACAAACTACCAACTTTACCACTATGCCAAACTAATTACATTGGAATATCCGCCTGGAGAAACTTATATAAACCTAGTTTCCTCAATGTGTAGGAGATGGAGGAGGCCAGGAGCGTGCATGCAAATCGATGCAGGTGGAACCATGACTGCTATAGAAACAGGGAGCGGAACCATGATCCTTGAAATTTTCCTGAGGAGGTAATTTTCTCCATGTCGGAATATAGTCAAGTTTATAGTCATCTTTCATGGTTTTCCGTAGGGATTGCAATGGCAAGGTCGGATTCGCTTTTTGAGTTGCATATTTCTAGCCCACCCATGGAGCAGAATCTTTGAGGAATCTAGGGGGAATCAAATTCTCAAGCCCCAAATTCTCAATTTCTTAGAATTCAAAAATTTGACAGTCGATTTTGCACTATTCGACACCACAAATCTAATGGTGCATTCAGATTTTTCATTTTATCATTGTATTCTTCAGCCACTTTTCTAAGTGGAGTGCAAGTGTCAACATTCATGTGTGAGCAGTGATTTCAATGCGATTCGATGCCGTGAGATTGATGGTCCGAAGAGCTTCAGCATTTTGACATCCGCTTCTTCAAATGGCCCCAAGATGTGAGGTATATGCAGTGTGTTCATGTACTTCTTTTTCTAAGCATTGTGCTGCACAGATCCCTGTTTGATGTTTGATGTGGGATCCTGTCTATTACTTGTTTCATGATTCCTGCTTGATGTGATGTGGAATCATATGTGTGATGTACCTATTGTCATAACTCGTCATGTTGTGTTTGAGATCCCTTTGTTGTATGTTGATGGGATAATCATGTTGTCGTCATGTATGTTTTTCATTGAGATCCTTGTTATGCCATGTTGGCGGGATGCTCATCATGCATGAGTATGTGTCATACTAATAGTAGTCGTTTTGACTGAGAGTTCCTGTAGTGGAACATCTCTTGGAGCCACTCCTGCGTGAGGGAATTTTTCCTTGTATGATAATGAAATCACCTCTATGTACATCAACACTATTGATAGCACTTAATGCAGCGGCCTACAAAATCTTGACACAGGAGCCCAGAGACGTAGTCCCTCCTGGACGAACTTCATTATCAATGGCTTGTATTTTCATGTGTTGATGAATTTCATGTTCCTCTTCTTTACAGCATGCAAATGTATTCACTTATGTTCTTTTAAAAATGCAATCTAACACATCACGAAAGTAAAAGGTCTTGGAAGGGTCCTTTGTCACACCCAAACCTGGATCATTTGTCCAACCAAGGCTTCCAAGACTAGTAACACAAACCAAGATGTTACAGGGCTTCCATAGCATTTTTCCAACCAAGGCTCTAGGACTAATAACTCAACCCAATCCGTTACAGGGATTCCAAAGCATTTGTCCAACCAAGGCTCCAGGAACTAATAACTCAACCCAAGCTTAAAGGAAACATGAGAACCAACTAGAAAACAAATAAATTAACCCACAACACCATGGCTATCCAGGAAATGGAAAGGCTAGAAAAATCCACTGTCAATCCAAGCAATCTTCCATGCCAATGATAGATCATAACCAAGAAACCACAAGCATGTGCCATGCATGCCAAAACTAGTGAGGAAAACATACATGCAACTCAGTACCTGCAAGAAAAACTTCTTGTAGTTGTTGATCTCAATGTCCTCTTGTGCTTTCCTTCTCTTCCTTTTCCTTCTTGCTCCAAAACTCCAAGTATGCCACACTCCTCCAAGAGTGCTCCAAGAAAACTCTAAGTGTCCATGAGTATGAGAGAGAGAGAGATAATAGAAGAGAGCTCCACAAATACCTGTTAAAATCTTTCCAATTGATCCTCATAAGCCTTTTTATAAATGAGGCCTCTATTTTCTTAATTTTCTATTATTTCCTTCAATTTCCTACTCACATACAACCTTTGACCTTTCACCTTCATTTTCTCCTAATTTTCATAATTTTCATAAATAAAATGCCAATAAATTCCTCATGCCTTTCCAAACCCTTTGTCATTGTCTTTGCCAATTTCCTTAGCCATACTAAACTGAATGAACACCCACTAGGATGTTTTTCCCACCATTCAACTTGGAATATGTGTCCCATGACCATGGTATTATATATTTTCACATGGATGTTACATAACCCTTCCCCTCGGGGGAACACCATCATCAGTGTTCAATGACACCTATAAACCAACAAACTGTTGAAAACAAAACATACTACCCATGGAGATTTATAACATAGCTCATTACAGTATTTAAAATGACCATTGTTGAAACATGACAAACATATCATTTGCTGGATCTTTATAACACAACTCATTATGGTATTTACAATAATAACCACATATACACACATACACATTTTCTTCAACCAGAAAATAACAATATTGTCTATGGAGGGTTATAAATCCAGCTCGATAGAGTATTTACTATAGTACACACATATGCACATTTTCTCAACCAACAAATAAAAGGATATGATGCCTGCATCCACAAGGGAATCCAGAGGCTCACACCTCCACCCGCAAAGTAATACTAGGATTCACCTCCTTCCCAAAATTTCTAGAATCCACCACAAATTCAAAGATGCATCTAATGTCCAGCGCTATAATACTGTGCAACTTATCCTCTCAGTGAACATTTATTGACTCATTGTTCCAGGGCACACTCCCAATGTGCATTTGATTCCATCTAGAAATGCTAATTACCAAAAAAATTATATCCCCAGCCTTCCCTTCTCTACTACATAGTCCCTCGGGAAATCCAGTCACCCCCTTCCGTGCAGTCACACACCTTCCAAGTTCCGATGGCACCCCATCCTAGGCATTCCATCCCTCATCAAGGCTTCCTCGCATTGGAAGATACAAAAACCAATGCATGTCCCTACCTCAAAACCATCATACCGATCATAGCATGCTCATGGAAATCAATGCACACTATTGGGTACCAGTGTCCCACTATGGCCCTACTCCTGAATGCTTTACCAGCATATTGTTGCATGTTCCAATTCATTTTGTTGTTTCTTCTAATGCTTTATGTCAATTTTGACCACCCAACTGGGCATTTCATGTTTTCTTGTACCAAGCACATAATTTCCATTAGATTCAAAATATATTGAAATAACTTCAAATCATACCTCATTGGTGGCCTGTCAACAAGATACACTTGCAATTTTGTTTGCTTCCTGTCACAACAAGTCAAAATAGAATCTTTGACCAAATCATCATGTATAAACATATCACATCAGGTTAGCTCAAAACACAGCTGTTGGGTCCCTATAATACTAGTGATTACCCCATTACTATTGTAGTTATACCCCTTATTTATATTGTTGTGCCCCTATTACCCCCATATTGTTATTTCTGTGCCCCATAGAATCCCTCTATTGTTATTTTTGTGGCTTTATATTATTATTGTTAGGTCGGCTGGATTATATTGTGACTCCTTAGACTCCTATATATAGAAAGGAGGTTTTGTCATTTGTATCATCCAAGAATTGTTCATTTATGTAATGTAAAGGAGGTTTCCCCCTCGAAGAGGCTGAATTCTAAGGCGTTGATCTTTATTTTCTATCTTTTCTTGAGCTGGTTTCATAACATTTGGTATCAGAGCTTTGGATTCTAGGGTTTCGCTGCTCCAAACAGGTCATCGTGGAATTTTTGCTATAACTTTTTTTCTGTGAAGTTTCAGAAGTCAAAAAAAAAACCCATTTGAGAAGAAATCGCACTGAACCTTGGGTCCGAATTTCATAGTTTTTCGCGCGATATTTTCGGAGATATGATCTGAGGAAGTTGTTCTTTTTGCAGACTCCTGAATTACACTCAAAACAGGTGACCTGGGGAAAATCGTCATAACTTTCTTTCTGAGCATCAGATTGAAATTTCGTAAGAAGGTACAGAAAGAGGACGGACTGTAGTTTTCTTTTATATATTTTTCAGAGTCAAAGGTTGAAACAGTGACACGTGGCACGTCGTACAAGTTCACTCTACTGAACTAGTCTATAATCAAGTCACTGTGGGAGATTTCGCATAACTCTTCCTTGGAGAATCCAATTTGGGTCAGACTTGTGGCATTGGAAAGAGGACACAGAAGGCTACTACAGGTCACAAATTCAGAACTAGATAATCAGAAAGTACAGAGATACATCGGAGGCAATATCGAGCTCCTACAAAGTGAAAAAAGGTGTGTAGATTTTCTTTAATTTTTGCTTAAGCTTGGTTTGAAAATTTATTTTGAAGGAATTCAAAGGGCATATTAGAGAATTATTATCGGTAACTGATGCCCCGAGGAAAGAAAATGCAAACACCTAGTAAGGAGCCTGAAAGCTCTAGCATGACTCATGAAGAAGAAGAAGAAATGCTATATGATATATCAAAATTACAAGAACAAGTGCAACGAGTGTCACTTGCACAAAAAGCAACAGAATCTAAAATGGATGGTTTAAGGAAAGATGTAGAAGCTAAGATGGATGGTTTAAAGAAAGGTGTAGAAGCTAAGATGGATGGCATGGAAGCTAAGGTGAATGGCATGGACGCTAAAATTGATGGCATGGATGATAAGATGGATAAGTTGCTACAAGAAATAGTCACTAAGGGTGAAAGAGTACTAAAGGAAACTCATGATGAGAACAAAAGAAATGTTAATCATGATTCCATAGACTCTAATGTTGGATCGAAGACTCACCATGTTCCAAAAATCGATATGAGGAAGTTTGATGGCAAGGATCCCGCCACATGGATATTACAGATGGAGCAATTCTTCGATCTCAATAATGTGCAAAACACACAAAAGGTACGTATGGCAACTTTATATTTGGAACCAAATCAGTTTGTATGGTATCAATGGCTTTGTTCTCGTAAACAAGTTTATCACTTGGGCAATTTTTACGGAAGAATTGATAGCACATTATGAGGATACAAAAAGCAACACTTTTTTTAGCCAATTGATAAGTCTCAAACAAAAGGGTTCAATAATGGAGCACATTGAGGAGTTCCAAAAATTGAACATAAGGGTAAAAGATATTCCAGAGGAGCATAGGATTGATGTGTTCATAGGGTCTTTAAAGGATAATATCCAACATGATGTGCGCCTTTGGGAACCTGATTCATTAGAAAAGGCATTCAGGTTAGCAAGAAAAATGGAAAGCAAAATTATGGCAACTAGGAAGCATACCATTCACAACTATAAAGACGGAAGTGTTGTTGCCCATAGTCTTCCACAACCTACAAGGTTGAAACCACAAAAATTGGAAGAAAAAAGAGCAAAAGGGCTTTGTTACAATTGTGATAGAAAATACACAAAAGGTCATAAGTGTGCTGAGAAGAAATTATTCTACATAGATTGTGAAGAGGAAGAAGAAAAGGAGCAAGAAAGGTCAAAAGAAGAGGATATATTCCAGGAACAAAGCCTAGATGAAGAACAAATAAATCCGACCATATCTTGTAATGCATTGGCGGGAATTACCACTCCTCAAACCATCAAGATAGAAGGACAAATCAAGAAGAAAAAGGTAATAGTGTTGATTGATTCAGGAAGCACCCACAATTTTATTCATTGTAGGGTAGCAAAAGAATTGAATTGCTTCCTATATCCAACACCAGAGTGTCAAGTGATGATTGCAAATGGAGGAACAATAAATTGTTCTGGAAAGTGCCATAATATCAAGCTATCCATGGGAGAATATGTATTGACTAGCCCAATGCTTTCCATTCCAATGGGAGGTGTTGATGTTGTACTAGGAGTCCAATGGCTACAATCCTTGGGTACAATAGCTTTTAATTTTCAAGAACTTTTCATGAAATTTTCTGTGGAAGGAAAGGAAGTTGAATTAAGGGGTATTGCAGGGAAACCAGGAAAGATAATCAGCTCTAATGGCATGACAAAGCTTCTAAAAAAGGAGCAAAGAGGTGTAATTGCACAATTATGTTCGCTAGATGTTTCCACATTGGAATCATCTATTTCTCCAGATCTCCAAAAAGTCCTGGACAATCATTCCAAGGTATTTGAGACTCCCAAAGGTCTCCCACCTATGCGTGATCATGATCATGCTATTCATCTGATTCCAGGAAGTGTTCCTCCAAACATCAGGCCGTACAGATATCCATATGTCCAAAAAAGTGAAATTGAACGTATGGTTGCAGAAATGCTAGAGGCTGGTATAATTCAACCGAGTCAAAGTTCTTTCTCAGCTCCAGTAGTATTGGTGCACAAGAAGGATGGATCATGGCGCATGTGTCCAGATTATAGGGAGCTCAACAAGCTCACTATTAAAGATAAGTTCCCCATTCCTGTCATTGATGAATTACTGGATGAATTGCATGGATCAATTTACTTCACCAAGTTGGATCTTCGTTCAGGATATCATCAAATCAGAATGAATATTGAAGACATTCCGAAAACGGCATTTAGAACTCATGAGGGTCATTATGAATTTTTGGTCATGCCTTTTGGCCTTACCAATGCACCTTCAACATTTCAAGGTTTGATGAATTCAATTTTCAAACCATTCCTTAGAAAATTTGTGTTAGTATTTTTTGATGATATACTAATCTACAGCAAGTCTTGGAAGGATCATGTTGAACATGTTGACAAGGTGCTACAACTATTGGAGGAGAAACAATTATATGCAAAAAGATCCAAATGTTTCTTTGGAGTCCAGGAGGTGGAATATTTGGGTCATATTGTATCTCATGAAGGAGTTAAGGTAGACCCTAGCAAAATTAAAGCCATTAAGGAATGGAAAATCCCCACATCCATAAAGCATCTGCGAGGATTTCTTGGGTTGACAGGGTATTATCGCAAGTTTGTTAAGAATTATGGGAGAATAGCAGCACCTCTAACAACATTATTGAAGAAAGATTCATTTTCATGGACTCCGGAAGCAACAAAGGCCTTTAAACATCTTAAGGAGGAAATGTGCCAAGCACCAGTCTTAGCTACACCGGACTTCACAAAAACCTTTATTGTGGAATGTGATGCTTCAGGAAATGGAATTGGTGCTGTTCTAATGCAAGATGAAAGACCCATTGCTTTTGAAAGTCGTCCAATCAAGGGAAAGTTTTTAAGCAAAGCTATTTATGAGAAGGAAATGTTGGCAATACTCCATGCACTTAAGAAATGGCGACCCTACCTAATGGGAAGACACTTCAAGGTAAAAACGGATCATGATAGTCTTAAATACTTTTTAGAACAAAGATTATCCTCTGAAGAGCAACAAAAGTGGGTCACAAAGATGTTGGGTTACGACTTTGAAATCATCTACAAAAAAGGGAAGCAAAATGTGGTGGCAGATGCACTCTCAAGAAAGGATGAGGATATGGAAGCATTGTTGTGTGCCATTTCTATTATCAAACCAGATTGGATAAATGAAGCAAAGGAGGAATGGAAGAATGACGAAGAAGTGTGGGCACTTATTCGAAAGCTACAACAAGATTCAAGTACTTCTGATACATTTAGCTGGAAAAATGATTCGTTATGGTACAAAGATCGCTTATACCTCTGTAAGAATTCCCAGCTAAAACAAAAGATTCTTATGGAATTGCACACTTCTCCCTTAGGAGGGCACTCAGGATTTTTAAAAACTTACCACAGGGTTAATAAGGAATTTTTTTGGGATGGCCTTAAATCAGATATTCAAAATTTTGTAGCGGAATGTTTGGTTTGCCAACAAAATAAAGTTGAAACAATTAAGACACCGGGTCTATTACAACCTTTATCCATTCCAAGCCAACGTTGGGAGGAGGTTTCAATGGATTTTATCACAGGTTTACCCAAGTCTGAGGGAAAGAGTGTCATCATGGTGGTAGTTGACAGACTTACCAAGTATGCACACTTTTGTGCATTATCACATCCATTTAAAGCCAGTACAGTTTCTACTGCATTTATGGAAACAGTTCAAAAGCTACATGGAAACCCAAAGATTATTGTAAGTGATAGAGATCCCATTTTCACTGGAAATTTTTGGACAGAATTATTTTCTTGTCTTGGTACTCAGTTAGCTCATAGCTCATCTTATCATCCTCAATCTGATGGGCAAACTGAGATAGTAAACAAATGTTTGGAAGGATATCTTCGTTGCTTTGTATCTGATAAACAGACACAATGGGTCAAATGGTTGCCTCTGGCTGAATGGTGGTATAACACTTCCTTCCATACAGCAACAAAAATGACCCCATTTATGGCACTTTATGGGTACCAACCACCATCAATCACATCATATTTAAGAGAAAATTCTAAGGTTCAGGCAGTGGAACATCACATCGAACATCAACAACAAGTCCTCCAACTCTTAAAGGATAACCTCGTGTTGGCACAAAATAGAATGAAACAACAGTCAGATCAACATCGCAGTGAAAGAAGTTTTGATGTAGGTGATTGGGTATTCCTACGGCTACAACCATATAAGCAAATGTCCCTAAAGCAAGCTAAGAAGGATAATAAATTATCACCAAAGTATTATGGTCCGTACAAGGTGTTGGAAAAGATTGGTACTATGGCATACAAATTGGAGCTTCCTGCAGCTTCTCGATTGCACCCAGTTTTCCATGTTTCATGTTTAAAGAAGGTTATAGGCGACAAGCTCCCAGTTCAAACAATATTGCCAGAACTTAACGAGGAAGGAAAAATTATATTGGAACCGGAAGCAGTCAGAGAAACAAGAACTCGACAGCTACGAAATCGATCAATTTCAGAGTATCTTATCAAGTGGAAGAACTTATCCGCTGAAGATTCCACATGGGAGGATGAGAATTTTATGCAGAAGTATCCAGAACTGCTCAAGCGTTGAGGACAACGCTTTTTTAAAGGAGAGGGGCATGTTGGGTCCCTATAATACTAGTGATTACCCCATTACTATTGTAGTTATACCCCTTATTTATATTGTTGTGCCCCTATTACCCACATATTGTTATTTCTGTGCCCCATAGAATCCCTCTATTATTATTTTTGTGGCTTTATATTATTATTGTTAGGTCGGCTGGATTATATTGTGACTCCTTAGACTCCTATATATAGAAAGGAGGTTTTTTCATTTGTATCATCCAAGAATTGTTCATTTATGTAATGTAAAGGAGGTTTCCCCCTCGAAGAGGCTGAATTCTAAGGCGTTGATCTTTATTTTCTATCTTTTCTTGAGCTGGTTTCATAACAACAGCCATCATATATAAAAATCATAAATCACATGTAACGGTCGTAAACCATAATCTTAAATCAAATGTAATCATCATAGACCAGAATCATAAATCACATTCATAATAAAACTGAAATAAAATATTGATACTTATCCTTTAACCAATCCTTGGCTTCTACCTTTGTCCTTATAACGTACACACACCGGATCAGTTTCCACACCTAACTAATTCCTAATGCCTTCTCTTCAACCATGTACACATACACATAGAGTACATCCCACACATACAACTACACACAACATACAACACCATGTAATGCATGCACCTACATCTAGACATATAACACATACATATACACCCAGTGTACAACACAACACAATACATACGCCTACATCCAGTGTACACCACCACACAATACATACACCTACACTCGACGTACAACACAATACATACATCTATACCTGATGTACAATGCCACACAATACATGTACCTACACCTGGCATACAACAAAACACAATACATAAGCCTACATCCAGTGTACACCACCACACAACACATGCACCTACACCCGGGGTAAAACACAACACAAATACATACACCGAGTACAACACAGTGAATACATATGTCACGATACCACGATTACACAATGCACATACATAGTACCACATGTACACAACACAACATGTACGACATGCACATAATACCACATGTACACCATTACCACATGTACAACCTGTACACAGTACCACCTATACATAGCACCACCTGCACAATGTGTACACAACATCACATGTACACAACACCATATGCACAACATGTACACAATGCCACATGTACGTTGTACCAACTGTACAACGTGTACACAACACCAGATGTACACAGCACTACATGCACGACATCTACATGACACCACATGTACACAACACCATATGCACGAAATGTACACAGCACCACATGTGCAACATGTACACGACACCACATGCTCACATCACTACTTGTATAATCATGCACACAACACCATATGTACACAACACCACAGTATAACATGCACACAACACCATATGTACATAGCACCCTATGTGCACAACACTGCATATCCAACATGCGCACAACACCATATGCACACAAAACCACATATCCCTCATGTGCACAAGACAATATGTACACAACACTGCATATCCAACATGTACATAGCACCATCTGTACACAACACTACATATGCAATATTCGTACAATGCTATGTGTACCACCATGTACATAATATTGCATAAACAACACGTACACACACTATCTATACACAACACAACTTGCACACAACATCACAGATGCAACATGTGCAATATATACAACATATGCACAACAATAGTACCACACATCCAAAACCACACTGTCTCTACCAAGCAACCTTGCTTCCAGTTTCTTACTCATGCTTGTCCCATCATGCCTCAAAATATATTGCTTTCATTCCACTGATGTATCCCTCGGTATAGCCTACCCATAACATAGACATAATAAAATCATAGAATATCAACTCATAACCACATGATATTTACCTCATAGATTTGTTAGGGCTACTCTTTCCAATTGATTCCTCATAAGACCAAGAACCTATCCATGCCATTCACCTACATAAGCAATCATTCTTCCACAAGAATGATCCTTGATGACCCTATTGGACAGTGACATAGATACATCGATACATACATACATATATATAAACATCCGCATAAACAATCATGATCCTATCAGACAACTATATGCATACATATACATATAAACATCAACATAAAACAATAATGATCTAGTTAGACAACGATATACATACATACATATGTACATATAAACATTAGTATAAAACAATCATGATCCATGATGACCCTATCAGACATGACATACATACATACATGTATACATATATAGACATCAGCATAATCATGATCACAACATAATTACCAGGTATCATACGGTCAAGGTTAAGATAACTCCCTAGATGCATGCAACACATGCACAACATCAAGAACAATAATTCCCAACATAACCAAGGCATATGATGCCTCAAATCCATTCACCTTACCCTTCTTGATTACCTTTCCCATGATTGTCCTGTCATCATCTATTTACACCAATGGGCCCAACAAGTCCAACTTACTATCATACTCTTGCCTTCAACTACCCTTATACATGCATCGAGCTTCATCTGGGTCTTACCTTACCTGTCAGGTAACTTCCTCCTTCCCCATCCAATTCCCAAAAATCTCAAAACAATAAAGGCAAGACTGAGAAGAAAATAAGATTAAAACCATGGAAAACCAACAACAATATGACACCACAAACAAAGTGGAATGGCCATGCACAAGATGCAAACAAAACCACAATCAAGCACAACAAATCACCAAAATAACGAAAGCACAAGACTGACAACATATGCCATGACTCAATCCCCATGGTTCCCAGTGCTTCCAAGGAAAATCTCAACCTGAGCCTTCTTCGAGATTTCATGGCAGCCACTTTTTCCATGCAATGCCATCAACACATAATTTCCAGTGCATAAATAAACATAACAATACATTGGTTACCTTACCTTGTTGTGCCAAGCATGTTGTCTTGCAACTAAACACATCCATGCCATATCGCAAGGGACTCCAATTCCTTTGACAGATATAGCTTTAAATAGACACCAGTTGTTATACATGTCAAATACATGTCCATGAATATAGCACATACCCATAAATGTTAGACGAAATCAAGGTTAAGAAGACTTCATGTGTTATATAACCAACTCACAAAATAGAAGAAAAGATAGATCAACAACTTCAAAATCAGCCTCTTCGAGGGGGAAACCTCATTTACATTACACAAAATGATAATTCTTGGATGATACAAATGACAAAACCTCATTTCTATATATAGGAGTCTAAGGGGTCACAATTTAATCAAAGTCGACATAACAATAATAATATAAGGGCACAACAATAACAATAGTGGGCTTCTATGGGGCACAATAATAACAATATGGGGACAATAGGGGCACAACAATAACAATAAGCGCTATAATTACAATAGTAATGGGGGAATCACTAGTATTATAGGGACCTAACATGCCCCTCTCCTTCAAAAAATTGTTGTCCTCAACGCTTGAGTAGTTTTAGATTCTTTTATATAAAATTTTCATCCTCCCATGTGGAATCTTCAGTGAGTAAGTTCTTCCACTTGATGAGATACTCTGAAATTGATCGATTTAGTAGCTACCAAGTTCTTGTTTCTATGACTACTTCAGGTTCCAATAGGATTTTTCCTTCCTTGTCAATTTCTAGCAATATTGTTTGAACTGGGATTTTGTTACCTATAACCTTCTTTAAGCATGAAACATGGAAAACAAGGTGCACTCGGGAAGCTGCAGGAAGCTCCAATTTGTATGCCACATTACCAATATTTTGCAACACCTTGTACGGACCATAATACTTTGGTGATAATTTATTATCCTTCTTAGCTTGTTTGAGGGACATTTGTTTATATGGTTGTAGCTGTAGGAATACCCAGTCACCTACATCAAAACTACTTTCACTGTGATGTTGATCTGTCTGTTGTTTCATTCTATTTTGCGCCAAAGTGAGGTTATCCTTTAAGAGTTGGAGAACTTGTTGTTGATACTCGATGTGATCTTCCACTACTTGAACCTTAGAGTTTTCTCTTAAATATGATGTGATGGATGATGGATGATATCCATAGAGTGCCATAAATGGGGTCATTTTTGTTGTAGTATGGAAGGAAGTGTTATACCACCATTCAGCCAGAGGCAACCATTTGACCCATTGTGTATGTTTATCATATACAAAGAAACAAAGACATCCTTCCAAAAATTTGTTTACTATCTCAGTTTTCCCATCATATTGGGGATGATAAGATGAGCTATGTGCTAACTAAGTACCAAGACAAGAAAAAAAAATTGTCCAAAAATTTCCAGTGAAAATGGGATCTTTGTCGCTTACAATAATCTTTGGGTTTCCATGTAGCTTTTTAATTGTTTCCATAAATGTAGTAGAAATTGTACTGGATTTAAATGGATGAGATAATGCACAAAAGTGTGCATACTTGGTAATTATGTAAAATACCACCATGATGACACTCTTTCCTTCAGACTTGGGTAGCCTATGATAAAATGCATTGAAACCTCCTCCCAACGTTGACCTGGAATGGATAAAGGTTTTAATAGACCACGGGTCTTAATTGTTTCCACTTTATTTTGTTGGCAAACCAAACATTCTGCCACAAACTTTTGAATATCTGATTTAAGTCCATCCCAAAAAGATTCCTTCTTAACCCTATGGTAAGTTTTTAAAAATACTTAGTGCCCTCCTAAGGGAGAGGTGTGCAATTCCATAAGAATCTTTTGTTTGAGTTGGCAATTCTTACATAGGTATAAGTGATCTTTGTACCATAACGAATCATTTTTCCAGCTAAATGTATCATATATACTAGGATCTTGTCGTAACTTTTGAATGAGTGCCCACATTTCTTCGTCATTCTTCCATTCA
This sequence comes from Pinus tabuliformis, assembly GCA_031772625.1. Classification (NCBI taxonomy): domain Eukaryota; kingdom Viridiplantae; phylum Streptophyta; class Pinopsida; order Pinales; family Pinaceae; genus Pinus; species Pinus tabuliformis. The sequence continues at coordinate 1,055,488,619 of CM062817.1, read as the reverse complement.
TCCCTTGCTTCGTTTATCCAATTTGGCTGAATAATAGAAATGGCACAAAGAAATGCTTCCACATCCTCATCCTTTCTTGAGAGTGCATCTGCCACAACATTTTGATTCCCTTTTTTGTATATGATTTCAATGTCATAACCAAACATCTTTGTGACCCACTTTTGTGCCCTTTTGAAGATAATCTTTGTTCTAAAAAGTATTTAAGACTATCTTGATTTGTTTTTACCTAAGTGTCTTCCCATTAGGTCAGGTCACCATTTCTTAAGTGCATGTAGTATTGCCAACATTTCCTTCTCATAAATAGCTTTGTGTAAATACTTTCCTTTGATTGGACAACTTTCAAAAGCATTGGGTCTTTCTTCTTGCATAAAAACAGCACCGATTCCATTTCCTGAGGCATCACATTCCACAATAAAGATTTTTGTGAAGTCCGGTGTAGCTAAGATTAGTGCTTGGAACATTACCTCTTTAAGATGTTCAAATGCCTTCGTTGCTTTTGGAGTCCATGAAAATGTATCTTTTTTCAATAATTTTGTTCACCCATAATTCTTAACAAACTTGCGATAATACCCTTTCAACCCGAGAAATCGTCGCAGATGCTTTTTGGATGTGGGGATTTTTCATTTCTTAATGGCTTTAATTTTGCTAGGGTCTACCTTCACACCTTCATGAGATACAATATGACACAGATATTACACCTCTTGTACTCCAAACAAACATTTGCAACTTTTTTCATATAATTGTTTCTCCTCCAATAGTTTGAGCACCCTATCAACATGTTGAAAATGATCCTTCCAAGACTTGTTGTAGATTAGTATATCATCAAAAAATACTAACACAAATTTTCTAAGGAAGGGTTTGAAAATGGAATTCATCAAACCTTGAAATGTAAAAGGTGCATTGGTAAGCCAAAAAGCCATGACCAAAAATTCATAATGACCCTCATGAGTTCTAAATGATATTTTTGGAATGTCTTCAGTCTTCATTCTGATTTGAAGATATCCTGAACGAAGATCCAACTTGGTGAAGTAAATTGATCCATGCAATTCATCCAATAATTCATCAATGATAGGAATGGGAAATTTATCTTTAATAGTGAGCTTGTTGAGCTCCCTATAATATGGACACATGCGCCATGACCCATCCTTCTTGTGCACCAACACTACTGGAGCAAAGAAATAACTTTGATTAGGTTGAAATATATCAGCTTCTAGCATTTCTGCAACCATACATTTAATTTCACTATATTAGGCATAGGGATATCTGTAAGGCTTGATGTTTGGAGGAACACTTCCTGGAATCAAATGAATAGCATGATCATGATCATGAATAGGTGGGAGGCCTTTGGGAGTCTCAAATACCTTGGAATGATTGTCCAAGGCTTTTTGGAGATCTGGAGAAATAGATGATTTTGATGTGGGAACCTCTAGCGAACATAATTGTGCAATTATGCCTTGTTGTTCTTTCTTTAGAAGCTTTGTCATTCCGTTAGAGTTGATTATCTTTCTCAGTTTCCCTGTGATACCCCTTAATTCAACTTCCTTTCCTTCTTAAGAAAATTTCATGAAAATTTCTTGAAAATTAAAATCTATTATACCCAAGGATTGTAGCCATTGGAGTACTAGTAAAACATCAGCACCACTCATTCGAATGGAAATAATTGGGCTATTCAATACATATTCTCCCATGGATAGCTTGATATTATGGCACTTTCCAGAGAAATTTATGGTTCCTCCACTTGCAACCATCACTTGACACTCTGTGTTGGATATAGGAAGCAATTCAATTCCATGGCTATCTTACAATGAACAAAATTATGGGTACTAACTGAATCAATCAATACTATTACCTTTTCTTCTTGATATGTCCTTCTATCTTGATAGTTTGAGGAGTGGTAATTCCGGCCAATGCATTGCAAGCTATGGTCGGATTAATTTCTTTTTTATCTATGGTTTGTTCCTGGTGTATATCCTCTTATTTTGATGTTTCTTGTTCCTTTTCTTCCTCCTCTTCACAATCTATGTAAAATAATTTCTTCTCAGCACACTTATGACCTTTAGTGTATTTGCTATCACAACTATAACAAATCCATTTTGCTCTTTTTTCTTCCAATTGTTGTGGTGTCAACCTTGTAGGTTGTGGAAGGCTAGGGGCAACAACACTTCCATCTTTATAGTTGTGAGTGGTAGGCTTCCTTGTTGCCATAATTTTTCTTTCCATTTTCTTGCCAACCTGAATGCCTTCTCCAATGAATTAGGTTCCCAAAGGTGAACCTCATGTTGGATGTTATCCTTTAAAATCCCTATGAACACATATATCCTATGCACATTTAGAATATATTTTACCCTTATATTCAATTTTTGGAAGTCCTCAATGTGCTCCATCATTGAACCCTTTTGTTTTAGATTTACAAATTGGCTAAAAAAGGTGTTGCTTTTTGTATCCTCATAATGTGCTATCATTTCTTCCATAAAAATTGCCCAAGTGACAATTTTTTTATGAGAGAAAAGCCATCAATACCATACAAATTGATTTGGTTCCAAATATAAAATTGCAATGCGTACCTTTTGTGTGTTTTTCACATTATGGAGATCGAAATTTTGTTCCATCTGTAGTATCCATGTTACGGGATCCTTGCCATCAAACTTCCTCATATCGATCTTTGGAACATGGTGGGTATTCAATCCACTATTAGATTCTATGAAATCATGATTAATATTTCTTTTTTTCTCCTCATGAGTTTCCTTCACTACCCTTTCGCCATTAGTAAGCATTTCTTGTAGCAAATTTGTCAAATTTGTCTTCAAATATTCCATGTTGCCTTTAAGTTTTTATTTTATACCATCCATCTTAGCTTCCATGCCTATATTCAAATCTTCCATGTTGCCTTTAAGTTTTTCTTCTATACCGTCCATCTTAGCTTCCACTCCTTTCTTTAAATCATCCATCTTAGCATCCATTACTTTTTGTGAGAGTGAATTTTTTTGCACTTGGTCTCGTAATTTTGATATATCATATTGCATTTCTTCCTCTTATTCATGTGTCATGCTAGAGATTTCAAGTTTTTTACTATGTGTTTCCATTTTCTTTCTTTAGGGAATCAATTAATGATAATAATTCTTCACTATGCCCTTTGAATTCCTTCAAACTAATTATTCAAACCAAACTTATGCAAAATTTTAAAAAAACTACACACTGTTTTTCACTTTGTAGGAGCTCGATATTGAATATGTTGTATCTTTGTAATTTTGGATCTCCAAGGTCTGAAATTGTGTCCTACGGTATCCCTATGAGTCCTCTTTCCAACCCCACAAGTCTGATCAATATTCGATTCTCCAAGGAAGAGCTATGTCAAATATACCACGATGACCTGATTATAGACTAGTTCAGTAGAGCAAACTTGTACGAAGTTCCACGTGTCACTGTTTCAGCCTTAGGACCTGAAACAAATAAAAAGAAAACTAAAGGCCGTACTCTTTCTGTAACTTCTTACGAAATTTCAATCTGAGTCTCAGAGAGAAAGTTATGATGATTTTCCCCAAGTCACATGTTTTAGATATAATTCAAGAGCCTGCAAAAACCCTAACTTCCTTGGATCCTACATCCAAAAATATAGTGAGAAAAGATCTGAAATTCAGACCCAAGGTTCATCGATATTTCATCTCATGGGTTTTCGTTTCCACTTCTAAAACATCGTAGAAAAAAACTTATGGTGAAAATTCCAAAATGGTCTGTTTGGAGCAGCGAAACCCTAGAATCCAAAGCTCTGATATCAAATGTTATGTAACTAGCTCACAAATAGAAGAAAAGATAGATAAACAACTCCAAAATCACCCTCTTCGAGGGGGAAACCTCCTTTACATTACACAAATGAATAATTCTTGGATGATACAAATGACAAAACCTCATTTCCATGTATAGGAGTTTAAGGGGTCACAATATAATCAAAGCTGACATAATAATATAAGGGCACAACAATAACAATGGTGGGCTTCTATGGGGCACAATAATAAAAATATGGGGAAAATAGGGGAACAAAAATAACAATAAGGTATACAATGACAATAGTAATGGGGGAATCACTACTATTATAGGGACCTGACATCATGTATGCCAAGCACTCATTCATTCGGAATTAGGGTTTCCAAACATAGCCAAAGGAATTCTTGCCCAATTCCTTTCTTTTACCTTTTTACTTTGTTGCAATCAAGTCTTACTATGTTTTATCACATCACCCAACTATTAAGTATATATAAGAAAATCAATTGTTACCTTGCCATGCTAATACCAATCATGTTTCCTGCAATTTCTCACACATGTCAACCACATGTTCCAAATATCGAGACAATCATATCTATCAATTTTAAATCAACCTTTACCAAGACTAATAATCATGTCATAGTCCATAGTCAAGTCATGGTCATTAGACATAATTCTACAACTGTCACCTACTACACTCAAGTACATATCAATTGTCTCAACACATATGTATTAGTACAACCATCTTAAAAAAAGATCATTTCGGCAAAAAATCTTATAGGCACATACTCATATCATTCAAGTAATCAAACATTCAGACAACAGATAGACGACATAATAGACACAAAACACTCAAATACCAAATAAACGACATAATCAAACAGTTCAGAACCAAGTATGCAACATAAGAAAACTCATACCTTGATGTATCTCAGGGGAGGCTATATTGTCTGCATAATCAATCTAGATTAGCACGATATAACTTCACAACATATCAACTCAAACATAAATAAGGTCATGATATCCATAAAAGTAACTAGCTAACATGTTCACGTCATAAAATCATAAACAATTGTCGTTCGTGCCTAAGAATAACATATGCACAGTCAATCTAGATTGGTACAACACCATATCACAAATATGTCAGCTCATACCTTAATACCGTAACCATAACCATCTTCATAGGCCAATCCAGGTTAACACAATACATATAACATCAAGATCTTAAATTAAATAACCCTGATCATCAAGTTAACTAACATATAATAACAACAAGTTAACATATAACATACTCATCAACAACATATAGCATAATCATCAATTTAACTAACATAAAACAACAATAAAAATGCATGCAACCACAAGTTACTATCATTCATGACTATCTGACAAATGTGCATATGATTATACTAATCAACTACCATCTATCATGTATGTAACCATAACATCAATAAAATGAAAGGCATACACATAATGCATGTGACAATCTTTAACCTAAATACCTTCATTCCCAACGTACAAACATGTATGACGATAGGCTCTTGACTCGAGATCCAATGTTGCAACTTCACTTTGATGATCTGCATCTCCTACTCTATCTCAGCCAACACATTAGCATCATAACATACCAATATCATAATGATGACCTAACTACATCCAATGACCTCACATGCATATCTAACCTATTATGCATGCATAAACATAACCATAACAATGCATGCACAACAACCTATAAATACTAACATGCACAACAACACCATCAATCTTCACATGGCGACATCATTACAACCATGATCAGTGTCATGTAAATGAAACAAGCACATGGACTACAAGCATAAGGAACACATATGCAATCAACATGAATGCATGACCAACACACCGCCCATCCAGTCTGAGGGGTGAACTGTGCTCTGATACCACTCTGTAACACCCTCCTCCCACGTCTACCCAAGTAACCGTCCAACCAAGATAAACATGTGACGAGAAGTTACAATGATATGATATGACATCCTAAGTCACGTTAAGGAAGTGGAACCGATGGAAACACACCATACAGACCTTCCACAACAACAACAAGTGATCCAGGTGGATGTTGGTGGCCACCCACCTATCCCATTTGGACCCCCACAACTGTCTCTTTCAGTTTTTCAGTTTCCTTAACTATAGCGCAGTTTATTATTTTTAGCAATTTTTCGGGTCCTAAACTTCCGGAGCCGTTTTGAGGCCCTAAACGATGTTTTTTGGGAAATCTACCGCAAAAGATTTTTCTGATAAAAATCGCCTTTTCTATCGTAGTCCTCGGAGAGATCTTTCCAACGGGCTATCATGTGTGTCAAACGGAGATAATAAGACCAATTCGCGACCCCGGGAAGTTGGCTGTCCAACTCACCCCAAAACGGGGCCCACAATTTGGTGTTTCATCTTCTAGGGTTAGGTTTTGGAATGTGAAGGGTTTTCCATTGTTTCTCAATAATAAATAGGCCTTCGAGCCTCATTGTAAACACAGTTGGGAACAATTCAGAGGCATGTAGCCGACACATCTCTTCTCAGAGATAAGCTACCATCGCCCTAGCTGGGTTATTTCTATTTCTATTTGTAAGCATATTTCAGTATTTCCCATTAATGAAATGAAGTATTATTTCCGCTGCATATCTGTCTTTATGGTTATCTCTATATTTTATTGTGTTCTTGTTTAAATCTGGATCAGTGGTATCAGAGCGGTACGCTTTTTCTCTGTTTTTCTTTGCATGTCCCCAATGAGGTCGGGATATAAGGAGTTAGGGCTTGAATTGGTCGAACCTTTGCAAGACTAGCCTCGCAAATCTCGACGACCTCCCATGGCGGATGAGAAGAAAGACGAGGGAGTAGGAGATCCTATCAGAATCTTGCTCGAAGAAGCCCTCGAGCGGCAAAGGAACGCGATGATGGATAGCTTTGCGCAAATCCTTCAGCAGCTACCCAGAGGCGACGTATCGGCTTCCAACAGCTACTCTGGGAATGCCACACCGTTTAAGGTACAAGTTAATTTCGAAATCCCTATATTCGAGGGTCAAATAGATGCAGATGTTGTAGATAAATGGTTAAATCTGCTAGATGGGTATTTTTCTGTTCATGAATTTTCAAGTCGGGAAAAGATTATTTTCGCTCTTCTCAAAGCAGCCCCCCACGTCAAGGACTGGTGGGAAACATACTGCGAGCAGAAGGATGAAAGTACAGGCTCACTATTTTCAATCACCCCCACTTGGAATGACTTCCGGGATGCCATCAAGGAGCAGTACTACCCTGTCAGTTTTTCAGTTTCCTTAACTATAGCGCAGTTTACTATTTTTAGCAGTTTTTCGGGTCCTAAACTTCCGGAGCCGTTTTGAGGCCCTAAACGATGTTTTTTGGGAAATCTACCGCCAAAGATTTTTTTGATAAAAATCGCCTTTTCTATCGTAGTCCTCGGAGAGATCTTTCCAACGGGCTATCATGTGTGTCAAACGGAGATAATAAGACCAATTCGCGACCCCGGGAAGTTGGCTGTCCAACTCACCCCAAAACGGGGCCCACAATTTGGTGTTTCATCTTCTAGGGTTAGGTTTTGGAATGTGAAGGGTTTTCCATTGTTTCTCAATAATAAATAGGCCTTCGAGCCTCATTGTAAACACAGTTGGGAACAATTCAGAGGCATGTATCTGACACATCTCTTCTCAGAGATAAGCTACCATCGCCCTAGCTGGGTTATTTCTATTTCTATTTGTAAGCATATTTCAGTATTTCCCATTAATGAAATGAAGTATTATTTCCGCTGCATATCTGTCTTTATGGTTATCTCTATATTTTATTGTGTTCTTGTTTAAATCTGGATCAGTGGTATCAGAGCAGTACGCTTTTTCTCTGTTTTTCTTTGCATGTCCCCAATGAGGTCGGGATATAAGGAGTTAGGGCTTGAATTGGTCGAACCTTTGCAAGACTAGCCTCGCAAATCTCGACGACCTCCCATGGCGGATGAGAAGAAAGACGAGGGGGCAGGAGATCCTATCAGAATCTTGCTCGAAGAAGCCCTCGAGCGGCAAAGGAACGCGATGATGGATAGCTTTGCGCAAATCCTTCAGCGGCTACCCAGAGGCGACGTATCGGCTTCCAACAGCTACTCTGGGAATGCCACACCGTTTAAGGTACAAGTTAATTTCGAAATCCCCATATTCGAGGGTCAAATAGATGCAGATGTTGTAGATAAATGGTTAAATCTGCTAGATGGGTATTTTTCTGTTCATGAATTTTCAAGTCGGGAAAAGATTATTTTCGCTCTTCTCAAAGCAGCCCCCCACGTCAAGGACTGGTGGGAAACATACTGCGAGCAGAAGGATGAAAGTACAGGCTCACTATTTTCAGTCACCCCCACTTGGAATGACTTCCGGGATGCCATCAAGGAGCAGTACTACCCTGTCAAAAGCTATGAGAACAAATAAATCAAATGGACGACACTGTGGCAGGGATGAGACCAAGATGTGCCAGAGTTCACAAATATTTTTCATACCCTTCACACACAGTTGGGTATCAAAGATTCTGAGCTGCATCTGGTACTCAAATACCGCGGCTTCCTACATAGATACATCCAGGAAGAGATGGAGTTCTTGAACATCTCCTCACTCGGCACAGCATACCGATACGCTGTCAAAATCGAGCAAAAGTTCAAACAGAAGAAGCAAGACTTTGGATCTGCAAATCCGAAGCCCAAAGGACAAAGCCAAGGCGAGGTGACCCAAGACAACCCCTTGAAGCTGCAAGAAAAGAACAAGACCACGAAGCCGAAGAAGGACACCGGAAAGTGGTGTGAGTTCCACAAGAGTCCCACTCATAACACAAGTGAGTGTCGGACCAAGCAGTCGCTGGTGGCCGAGTTGAAGGCTTCTGAATCAGATGCATGTTCCGACTCTGAGCCAAAACCAAAAAGGGGGATGGCAAAGGGAAGCAAATCATTGATGCGGATCCTAGTGCCACTGTTGCCACTGCCAAGATCCAGAAGAATGAGCCCGAAGAGCCAGAGGAGGGGGAACGTCTTTTCCACTCACAGATGTGGGTGAAGGGTTGGCCACTGCAATTCATTGTCGACAGTGGCAGCCAAAAGAACCTCATTTCAGCAGAGGTCGTGAAGCGGTTGGGCCTACCAACTACACCACACCCATAGTCGTACAGTATGGGGTGGCTTCACGAAGGACGAGATCTCAAAGTTTGCCAGCAGTGCCACCTTCCCTATCGCATCAAGCCCTTCACGGACGAGGTATTATATGATGTTACACCTCTGGTTGTTTGTGATGTACTATTAGGCCAGCCATACTTGTGGAGGCGACATGCTGTGTATGATTCAAGGCATCGCGCTGTCATTATTTCTTTGGATAATTCATTATACAGGACACTGGAGCTAGCCCCACCTACTTCCACCTCTTTGATCACTGCTACAAAAGGTAGCAAGCTCATCTCACAGACTAGGAAATTTATTTTCTGTCTGGTTCGCTCCCAAAGTAAGGGGAAGATCATTGCTACATCCATGACCCCCGTGAAGGGTTCCTCCACGCAGCAGCAGCAACAGAGGAATACAGTCATGACAGAACACAGGAACAACTTCTCCTTACCCAGAGGGGTACCACACAAGTTTCAGGTGGGCGACAAAGTTTGGTTACATTTGCAGAGAGAGCGCCTTACCAGAACCCATTAGAAACTTAGACCACTTCAACATGGTTTTTACACCAGTAACAAGGCTACAGGAAACAATGCTTTAAAGCACAACATTCCTCCATTCCTTCGCTTGCACCGAGTGTTCAATGTGGACCGTCGCCGACCATGCTCCCTACCATTTCTGGACACATCAGAGATTGCAGAACAGCTCACCAGAGACCCAGCTCAGCAGAAGCTTCCTCATCTCAAGGAGGAACTCAACGTAATGGGGACCATTGCTTCCTAAGGGGAGAGGAATGATCCAGGTGGATGTTGGTGGCCACCCACCTATCCCATTTGGAACCCCACAACTGTCTCTTTCAGTTTTTCAGTTTCCTTAACTATAGCGCAGTTTACTATTTTTAGCAGTTTTTCGGGTCCTAAACTTCCGGAGCCGTTTTGAGGCCCTAAACGACGTTTTTTGGGAAATCTATCGCCAGTGATTTTTTTGATAAAAATTGTCTTTCCTGTTGTAGTCCTCGGAGAGATCTTTCCAATGGGCTATCATGCGTGTCAAACGGAGATAATACGACCAATTCGCGACCCCGGGAAGTTGGCTATCCAACTCACCCCAAAACGGGGCCCACAATTTGGCGTTTCATCTTCTAGGGTTAGTTTTTGGAATGTGAAGGTTTTTCCATTGTTTCTCAATAATAAATAGGCCTTCGAGCCTCATTGTAAACACAGTTGGGAACAGTTCAGAGGCATGTAGCCGACACATCTCTTCTCAGAGATAAGCTACCATCGCCCTAGCTGGGTTATTTCTATTTCTATTTGTAAGCATATTTCAGTATTTCCCATTAATGAAATGAAGTATTATTTCCGCTGCATATCTGTCTTTATGGTTATCTCTATATTTTATTGTGTTCTTGTTTAAATCTGGATCAGTGGTATCAGAGCGGTCTGCTTTTTCTCTGTTTTTCTTTGCATGTCCCTAATGAGGTCGGGATATAAGGAGTTAGGGCTTGAATTGGTCGAACCTTTGCAAGACCAGCCTCGCAAATCTCGACGACCTCCCATGGCGGATGAGAAGAAAGACGAGGGGGCAGGAGATCCTATCAGAATCTTGCTCGAAGAAGCCCTCGAGCGGCAAAGGAACGCGATGATGGATAGCTTTGCGCAAATCCTTCAGCGGCTACCCAGAGGCGACGCATCGGCTTCCAACAACTACTCTGGGAATGCCACACCGTTTAAGGTACAAGTTAATTTCGAAATCCCCATCTTCAAGGGTCAAATAGATGCAGAAGCTGTAGATAAATGGTTAAATCTGCTAGATGGGTATTTTTCTGTTCATGAAGTTTCAAGTCGGGAAAAGATTATTTTCGTTCTTCTCAAAGCAGCCCCCCACGTCAAGTACTGGTGGGAAACATACTGCGAGCAGAAGGATGAAAGTACAGGCTCACTATTTTCAGCCGCCCCCACTTGGAATGACTTCTGGGATGCCATCAAGGAGCAGTACTACCCTGTCAAAAGCTATGAGGACAAATAAATCAAATGGACCACACTGTGGCAGGGATGAAACCAAGATGTGCCAGAGTTCACAAATATTTTTCATACCCTTCGCACACAGTTGGGTATCAAAGATTCTGAGCTGCATCTGGTACTCAAATACCACGGCTGCCTACACAGATACATCCAGGAAGAGATGGAGTTCTTGAACATCTCCTCACTCGGCACAGCATACCGATACGCTGTCAAAATCGAGCAAAAGTTCAAACAGAAGAAGCAAGACTTTGGATCTGCAAATCCGAAGCCCAAAGGACAAAGCCAAGGCGAGGTGACCCAAGACAACCCCTTGAAGCTGCAAGAAAAGAACAACACCACGAAGCCGAAGAAGGACACAGGAAAGTGGTGTGAGTTCCACAAGAGTCCCATTCATAACACAAGTGAGTGTCGGACCAAGCAGGCGCTGGTGGCCGAGTTGAAGGCTTCTGAATTAGATGCATGTTCCGACTCTGAGCCAAAACCAGAAAAGGGGGATGGCAAAGGGAAGCAAATCGTTGATGCGGATCCTAGTGCCACTGTTGCCACTGCCAAGATCCAGAAGAATGAGCCCGAAGAGCCAGAGGAGGGGGAACGTCTTTTCCACTCACAGATGTGGGTGAAGGGTTGGCCACTGCAATTCATTGTCGACAGTGGCAGCCAAAAGAACCTCATTTCAGCAGAGGTCGTGAAGCGGTTGGGCCTACCAACTACACCACACCCACAGTCGTACAGTATCGGGTGGCTTCACGAAGGACGAGATCTCAAAGTTCGCCAGCAGTGCTGCCTTCCCTATAGCATCAAGCCCTTCACGGACGAGGTATTATGTGATGTTACACCTCTGGATGTTTGTGATGTACTATTAGGCCAGCCATACTTGTGGAGGCGACATGTTGTGTATGATTCAAGGCCTCGCGCTGTCATTATTTCTTTGGATAATTCATTATACAGGACACTGGAGCTAGCCCCACCTACTTCCACCTCTTTGATCACTGCTACGAAAGGTAGCAAGCTCATCTCATAGACTAGGAAATTTATTTTATGTCTGGTTCGCTCCCAAAGTAAGTGGAAGATCGTTGCTACATCCATGACCCCCGTGAAGGGTTCCTCCACGCAGCAGCAGCAACAGAGGAATACAGTCATGATAGAACACAGGAACAACTTCTCCTTACCCAGATGGGTACCACACAAGTTTCAGGTGGGTGACAAAGTTTGGTTACATTTGCAGAGAGAGCGCCTTACCAGAACCCATTAGAAACTTAAACCACTTCAACATGGTCCTTACACCAGTAACAAGGCTACAGGAAACAATGCTTTGAAGCACAACATTCCTCCATTCCTTCGCTTGCACCAAGTGTTCAATGTGGACCGTCGCCGACCATGCTCCCTACCATTTCTGGACACATCAGAGATTGCAGAACAGCTCACCAGAGACCCAGCTCAGCAGAAGCTTCCTCATCTCAAGGAGGAACTCAACGCAATGGGGACCATTGCTTCCTAAGGGGAGAGGAATGATCCAGGTGGATGTTGGTTGCCACCCACCTATCCCATTTGGACCCCCACAACTATCTCTTTCAGTTTTTCAGTTTCCTTAACTATAGCGCAATTTACTATTTTTAGCAGTTTTTCGGGTCCTAAACTTCCGGAGCCGTTTTGAGGCCCTAAACGACGTTTTTTGGGAAATCTACCGCTAGTGATTTTTTTGATAAAAATCGTCTTTTCTGTTGTAGTCCTCGGAGAGATCTTTCCAATGGGCTATCATGCGTGTCAAACGGAGATAATACGACCAATTCGCGACCCCGGGAAGTTGGCTATCCAACTCACCCCAAAACGAGGCCCACAATTTGGCGTTTCATCTTCTAGGGTTAGTTTTTGGAATGTGAAGGCTTTTCCATTGTTTCTCAATAATAAATAGGCCTTCGAGCCTCATTGTAAACACAGTTGGGAACAGTTCAGAGGCATGTAACCGACACATCTCTTCTCAGAGATAAGCTACCATCGCCCTAGCTGGGTTATTTCTATTTCTATTTGTAAGCATATTTCAGTATTTCCCATTAATGAAATGAAGTATTATTTCCGCTGCATATCTGTCTTTATGGTTATCTCTATATTTTATTACGTTCCTGTTTAAATCCGGATCAAAAAGACTCGTAAGAACCATCCCAACCTCTCAGGTAACTAGCACGTGAGTCCCACTGAGTTTTTAGACCAATTAACCCATAGATGCTCCCATGATATGGCCATGCCAGCATCCAAAGGGCTCTATATGCTCCCACATCATGGTATGCCAGCATATAGGGACTATTCTTCCCAGTGTTGTGCCAGCGTCCCCGAGATTTGAGTCACCTTTTCAAGCCTAGAGCCCAGGTCACTTTCCAGAACTAAATGACAACTGCGGAACAAAAGGATAACAATGGAATGATGATACAAATACAATTACTTGAACAAACCCTTGAATGGACCCCTACTAGCCATGACAGGAATTTCATCAAACATGTCACAAATATGTAATCTACAGGTGTAAACAACATATCTGAGAATAGGTGTCTCCTACTTATCTGAAGATTGCTGAGAAGCATTGAAGCCTCAACACATTAGTTTCCATTTCATCCATTAGGCCATAGATACATTATTCATTCATTACAAGTAAAAACATCATGAGAACCATACAAAACCACGGTCATAATACATGTTCATAACCAACATAATAACCACAGAAATACCAAGGAAATATAAGCCATATCATCCACATATAAACCAGTATACTACTCATGAGATAATAAGGAGAAATAGCATCATGTTAATGATGCAAAATCCAACTCGGTATGGGACTACCACATTCCACCTCACCATAGACATGGCTGACCCAAATCTCTCTTCATCCAGTCACCCCCATGCCATATTCCAAGCATGAATGTGGGATCTCATCAAACACATCAGTCAAAACCATCTAGGGCTTCCAAAGCTCAAACCACCTCAACCCATCAAACAGTGATTCCTCCTCATGATTAGACATCACAAAATCATCATCAAATTGGTCTCTACCCAAGCCTTCCAGGGCTCCACAACATTTGTTCCAACCCATCTTCCAAGATTAGTAACTCAACCGATTTTTGGGTGCAGGATTTGTGCATATTTTGGATACCATTTTCCCGCTATCCTTGACCATGTCACCTTTGAACCCATGGACTTTACATCACAATTACCTTTTTCCTTGTTGTAAGAATTCATTTTTGTCATAATATATTATTTTTCCATTTTTGTTAGATATGAATGAGGTTATATCATTTTTTATGGCTAACCAAGGAAATTGTAGACAAAAGGCTCTATGGTTTTGTTTCTTTCAGGTGATGCTTCCAATACCACAGCCAAAGGATGAACAACAGATTTTGAGTACTTGTTGTTACACCTCAAACACTATTGTTACACTCCAAACTGTTGTTACACCTTAGGTGTTGTTGTTACACCTTAAGCATTGTTGTTACACCGTGGGACATTGACTACTTTGTAACCATCTAAGGACTGTGGGTACTATTCCACAGGACAAATGTCGTGAATATTGTATTATCCATAAGCATCTAGGGAATCAAGACAGTTGTGATTTTGAAGAATGATGTAACAACAATAAGCCTTGTATTTAGAACTTGTTGTATCGATTTATATTTTCTCTCTATATTGATCAACATTAATCGTGAGATTCTCATGACTAATCCGTTTCTTATTTTGGACATGTCAATCTTATAAAGGGAAATCGGTTCCATGTAACGAAAAAAACAAGTATCATTATTTTTCTCCTGTAATTCATAATCATTTCTTAATACAAATAATAACGTTGTTAATGCTTTCACAGTTGTGGTGTTGAAATTTTATTAATTCGTCATTCATCCCTGCGCCCTGCTAGGGAGGAAGGGCCCTCCTCTTTAGCAAGGATTACAATAGCAGTAGTAGCATAGTGGTAGATCAATTGTTGTTCCTTTCTGTAAGTGTGAAATTATTCTTGTCGCCGTGTAATTTGCAGAATGGGTTTATTTATGTTTCCAACTTTATGATATGTTGTCACACAGGATTGGGTTAAACATCATATTCAATTTATTTGGCTTAGTTATTGGTGTGGTGAGTGTTGCGCCTTTACTTTGGTAACACGAAGTGTGATTTTTCTTTTTTTTTTTTTTTTTTTTTTTGGCATGAGTGTTACTTTCTGCTTTGAAACAAAGAGACCTACCCTGGGTTGACAATTAATGGTTGTGATTCAGTCATATTTAGAGTGATTAAATCATCTCAACATTTTGGCGTCGATGCCAGGGAAGGTAGTCGACAATGCAATCAACCAAGTGTGTTTGTCAATGGAGTGTTCCAAGTGCAAAGGTGTTGGGCAGTAAGATGAGAGGTAAGAACTTGCACATCACTCTAATATACCTCAGAGGGCTCACCCATGTGGTCATTAGGACACTTAGGTTGTGTGACTTCCTTTATTCTTTAGATGTGCTCTTAGCTTTACAGGTGTTGGGTGGTAAGACGGGAGGTAAGAACTTGTGCATTGCTCTAATATACTTGAGTGGGCTCACCAATGTATAAGCTGAGACACTTAGGATTTGAATAAATATGCATAGGGTCCATGTGTAAAGTGTAGGAATAATAGAAATCTCAATTGACAACCACTCTAATAAGTCTCAGGAAAAACGGGTCATAAAAGAAATAAGAAGAGCGCAGATCTAGGGAGGAAAACATTTATTTATGAGTTGATCTCAAAAGTAGAAAAAGAACAGTCAAATTTTCAGAGGGGCACAAGGAAATCTGGAACACAAAGAGCTATTAGTCCTATAATAAGAACAGAAGCATTTGGTTCCTCTATCTCCACACCATATCATCCTAGAACTAGTATAACCACTCCCAAAATTAATTATCCAAATCAGGAGCAGTAGTGGAAGGCTAGTGACTAGGACATTCGGATTAAAGGTCAAGGGGAAATTGGTGGGGAACTCCAGAAGTCTGGGGCAGGAAAGTATTCATTGACTTATCAGTATCCTGATTTAGGCAGTGCAGTGAAACAGCCAACCCCAAAGCAGCCTGAGCTATCAATTAACAAATCTTCACCCACAAGACAGTCATCAAGACGGTCTGTAAAAGACCTATCACGGCAAGGATCAGCAGGATCAACAATGGGGGGTAATAATGAAAAAAACACCAAAAAAGATGCCACCATCACCGCCTTTGAGTTTCCAATAGGGGATATCAGAGGCGAAGCTCCCAGGAAAAAAATTCCTTTGTCATATCTTCCATCCTTCCAAGGGATCACTGTAGAAATTCTCACACCTTCTTGTTTGAATTTGATGTCTTGTGCAGGAGCTATGATTATGTTTCAGATGCTCAGAAGATAAAATTATTCCCTGTTACTCTAAAAGGATTAGCATTGAGATGGTTCATGGGATTAGGTTCTGCTACCATTCGAACATGGAGCAACATGAAAGAAACATTTCTATCTAAGTATCAGGATTATTGCAAAACCAGGGACTTGCGAGAAGAAATATTCAGGATGACACAAAAGGAGGAAGAAAGCTTGGAGGATTATGTGGAGCGATTCCATTACAATTTGCATAGATCTAAATACAGTGACTTAGATCAAGAGATCTTGAAGACCATATTTAGATGGGGTATGAAAGATGACTACCTTGATACCATGAACCTATTAGGAAAAGGGGATATATCTCAGGAACCATTTCCTAAGATAGTAAAGAATTGTTTGAGGTGCTTTAGAGGATCATTGAAGGGGAGAAGCGGGGTGAGAGATGGCTCTGCCCAGATACAAAAATGTGCAAACGGTGGTGTGACCGGTGTGGAAATTGGGAACTTGTTTGAGAATCTCAAAACCGATATTCTTAGTACCCTTTCTCCTCAAATAATGACAGCACAAGTGAAGAAAGCATAGAACAAGGTTGATGCAGCTTTAGCCATGTTATGCCCAGTATGCAAAGACAAGCATTCCCGGAAGGAATGTAGGGTAAACAACATTGCCCTATGCAACATCTGTGATCTAGAGCATTCCACAGGTCATTGCCCAGAGCTTCCCAGATTGAAATCCATGCTTAAGGAATCAAGCAAGGAGGTTCAGTATTCCTACTTCATTGGATCTAGGAAACCATGGAAATCACGACCCCCAGGTATGCCTCAAGATTTCTCTTCTTTCAATCCATGGAATAGTACACATAATGTTCAGCAATTTCCATGGCAGTACTTTGCCCCTCCTCTGGCACAATATCCTTCACCTTGGAATCAGTGGTCTTCCTCATCACCTTTCCTATGCCCTCCATCGCAACCATATCCTTGGACTCAAAATTGGAGAGGAAATTCCTGAGAACCAGTTCTTCCGGCAATAACAGCACAACAGCAGTTGCAACTGCTACCTCTTCAATCACATATTGCTACACCATCTATACGACCCCAATTACCTGTGCAACCTAACCCTAACCCAAATAATAAGGCATCACATAACATTCAACCCTTCGTCCACCTTTCAGACTTATTGTATCACTCCTGTCAAGTATAATGAAATCCATCTTCGGTCAGGGAAAGTAGTTCACCCAAAACTCTCCCTTGTTATAATTGAAGAAGAGTGTGAATCACCCAAGGGCGGTTCTACAGATTTTGAAGTTGTTGTCACACCTGTAACAGATGATTCGGAGGGGATTTTTGCTCCTGTAACAACCAGTCCGAGTAAATTTGATACAGTTGTAACAGCCGACTTGACTATAATAACTAAGGATCCTCCATATCCATGAAGGCTGGCAGAAATCGGTATGACTTCACACCTGGAATCAGATTTTCTCAAGGAGTTTAAAAACTTACACATACAGATCCCTCTACTACATGCTATCATAGATGTGCATGTCTATGCAAAAATAGTGAGGGATTTGTGTGTTAAAAAGCCTGGAAGGAAGCATAAGGACCCTACTACTATTCATGTGATGGGAAATTTGTTCGAGTTGATGATTGATCAACCCCTTTTAACCAGATATAATGATCCAGGGAACCCTACTATCACTGTTTACATTGATGGCAAGCCCATAACCAATACATTTATTGATTTAGGGGCAGCCATTAATGTAATGACGAAAGAACTCTTCATCACCTTAGGATTACATGGACTAAGACACACACCTACAGTATTGGAACTAGCAGATAGGTCCCGTGTCAAACTCGATGGAATGATAGAAGACGTAGTGATTACAGTACATTCTTAGCGATATCCTGCTAACTTCCTTATTTTACAAACTAAATCAAACCTGGGGGGGCATCCTTTAATTTTAGGAAGGTTGTGGCTAGCCACTGCAGATGCATTCATAGGATGCACATATGGGTCCATGATGATTTCTGATGGCAAAGCCACTAAGAATATTAGCCTTTATCCCCCAACAAAACCAGATGCGACTTCGGGAAACCCCTTGTGGGATGAATTTGAACCTAAGTCAGATCACTCACAACCACTTTTCACCCTTGGGAAGGCATAATACTTTAAGGATGAAACGAAGGATGTTAGGATATTCCGACACATAGGAAATAGTTAAGTATAACTTGGTCTAGTATAGAGTTAGGTAAAGTGTGTTTCTTTACTATGTACATTTTGTAACTTACAGTCCAACGGTCACGATATGTAGTGATCCAACGGTTCATTCTCTCCTTGGTATTACCGACACTTGATCCGTGGCTTAACACCCGATTGGTCCATGATCTCTATTTAAAGAGAATGGAGGGTCATTTGTAGGTTAACTGTTCATGAGAGAAGCTCATGTAAAATTTCATTCTTTTATTAATTTTCCTGAAGTGGTCGCGTTGGCTCAAGCCATGGACTATTTCCCTCTTTGAGGGTTTTAACCACATCAAAATGCTGGTGTATTGATCTGTGATCTGTGTGTGAGCAGTGTCCTTTGGTGTTCTGTCTAAGGAACTTACCCTGTAAATTCCTATAAAGGATGATATCATAAGTGGTTTCATTAGTAATTCACTTTCTATTACTTCCATTGAAAACTCAGGGGAGGAGGATGTTGTAGAATATTTGAGCCTTAAACAGATGAAGACTGCTCTAAGTATTAACAACAGTCTTGTTGAAATAGAACCAAGTAAATATCTTAATGCTAATCCAAACTTGACTGCTAAACAGAACAGAATGATGTTACAGCTATTACAGAAGTACAAAAACGCATTTGCATGGGACTATACATATATGAAGGGAATCCATCCCATCCTATGCACTCACCGCATCTATTTGAAGAATGGTTACAATCTAGTGAGACAACCACAGCGACGTATGAACCATGCATTAAAGGAGGTAGTAAAAGAAGAATTGCAGAAACTCCTAAATGCCAACTTCATTTATCCCATTTCTGACATTCATTGGGTATCTCCACTTGTCAATGTCCCCAAAAGAACGAAAAGTGGAGGGTCTATGTGGATTATAGAGAACTTAACAAGGCTACCTAGAAGGACCACTTTCCCTTTCCATTTATAGACTAGGTCCTTGATACCCTGTCCAAGAAGAATTTTTTCTCATTTTTAGACGGGTTTAGTGGGTACAACCAAATACAGATTGCCTCGGAATACCAATATAATATGACCTTTACCTACCCTTGGGGAAATTTCGCCTACATAGTTCTTCCTTTTGGACTCTGTAACGCACCAACAACCTTCCAAAGGGTGATACTAGGAATCTTCTCAGATCTGCTAAATGATTGTTTGGAAATTTTCATGGATGACTTCACACCCTACGAGGATGCCTTCAAAATAGCATTAGGTAATTTGGAAAAAGTATTAGAACGATGTGTGCAGACTAATGTTGATTTGAGTACAGAAAAATGTCATGTGATGATGATGAAGGGATCGTGTTGGGACATCTTATTTCAGCTGACGGAATTAAACTAGACCCTAATAAGATAGAGGTAATATTGAAAATCCCAATTCCTTAGACACAAAAAGAGGTACATAGTTTCTTGGGTCATGCAGGGTACTATAGGAGGTTTATAGAAAAAAAATCAAGGATTGCATCTCCTTTATTTTCTTTACTTATGAAAGAGGCAGAATTTGTATGGACAGGGAAATGTGAGCAGGCCTTTGTGAAATTGAAAGAATGTGTATCAGTAGCTCTTGTTTTGTGGGGCCTGAACTGGAATCTTTCATTCCACATAGCTACAGACGCATCTGATACTGTTGTGGGAGCTATTTTGGGCCAGTTGGAGGACAAGAAACCATATGCCATTTATTATATAAGTAAAAACTTGACTCCAGTTGAACTCAATTACATAGTGACCGAGAAGGAATTCCTTGCAGTAGTGCATGCCATCAATAAATTTTGGCACTACATCACAGGATATCAAGTGTTTGTACACATGGACCACTCTACCATTCATTTTTTATGAACAAACCAGTCACTAATGGTAGGATTACACGGTAGTTATTATTGTTACAGGAATTTGATATAACTATCCTGGATAAACCTAGGAAGGATAATGTGGTAGTTGATTCTCTTTCTAGATTGAATGTTGTTAGTGAAAGCATGCCTATTAAATATTCTTTTTCGAATGAATATCTTGTTGTTATTTCAGTTCACTCACTGTGGTATGTAGAGATAGCTAATTAACTTGCTGCAAGAAAAATTCCCCAACACCTATCCTACAGGGAAAAGAAAAGGATCGTTCAGCAAAGTGCTAGATACTCATGGATAGAAGGAAATCTCTATCACACTAGGCCAGATCATCAGATCAGAAGATGTGTAAGGGAGGATGAAATTTTTGATATCCTTCGAGCTTTCCATGAGGAACCTTGCGGAGGTCACTTTGCATATAAGAGAACAGGATACAAAGTTATCTCAACGGGATACTATTGGCCCACAATATTCCAGGATGCTAAGAAATGTTTGAAGTGATGTGACAACTTCCAGAGAATGGGCCAACCACTTCAATCAGACAAGATGTCGTTGTGACCACAAAGTCTTAGAACCATTCAAGAAATGGGCTCTAGATTTTGTAAGACCAATTAAACGATCATCTCAACAGGAATCCTACATTATGGTCTGCACCAACTATGTCACAAAATGGGTCGAGGCAAAATCATTAACCAGAGCTACAGAGCAGGTTCTTTTAGACTTATTGTTCGAAGAAATTTTTGTCCGCTTTGGAGTACCCAAAGAAATAGTGACATATGGAGGCCCCCAATTTACATCTCATTTGATTCAGGACCTGGTTGAGAAATATAAAATCTGTCATAGAATCACTTCGCTTTACCATCCACAAGAAAATGGCCAAGTAGAAAGCACCAACAAGGTTATTGAGGGCATTTGCACCAATATCGTAGCTACCCATCGAATAAATTTGTATGATAAACTCCCAGAAGCACTTTGGGCATACCGAACTACATGAGGAACACTATGGGATTCTCACCGTACGAATTGGTGTATGGTAAAATCCTTTGTTTCCTATAGAGTTCAAAATTAAGACATTCATAAGAGCACTGCGGGTAAATCTAGATCTAACAACAGAAATAAAACAATGGTTGAATTAGCTTAATGAACTAGATGAGAAATGGTTAGTTGTTATTCAGCAAACAGACATTATCTAGCGCAGAGAGCTAAGTGGCACGATAAATTTATTAAAAAGAAGAAATTTCAAAAAGGATATTGGGATCTATTGTATGATTCAAGATTTAAGGATTTTAAAGGGAAGCTTTGCACCAGGTGGCTAGGTCCTTATGAATTTGACGTAGTCTTTGACAATGGTACTATAAATTTAGTAACCATTGATAGTGTTAGGACACCATTGTTTTCTAATGGGAATCGTCTTCGTCTAAATCACAAACCCACTTCAAAGGAATCGTTCATAAACATTGTTAAGGATTCTAACCTTCAGATTACGAAGGTAGGGGATGATTCCCTTGTGTTGCCAATTTCTTATTTTCCAATTAGTGTAACAACTGAAAACTAGCTTATGTTGGCAATTGTTACACCCAGCATAAATAAATAAATAAAATAAAATAAAACATATAAATAAAAATCAGACTATGAAAACCTATTTTAGGGCACAAGAAGACCGATTGTGATAGCTAAAAACCAACTTCTTTTGGCGGTTGTTACACATTTATTTTCTCTCTGTAACAACATTTTGTAACTCGTGTATACTCTACTTTTTATGTTGTTACAAGTTATATTAGAATATGTTTGTAAATTCTCTTTGTAAGTATTTTTAGGAAGATTATGTAAATAAAACATGACTGTACAAATAGCATGGAAACAGGTTTTTCTTACACGAGTAACAATCTTCAACTTGTAAGTAGCCACATCAATGAAATCGTCAACCGCAATAAGCAAAGAAAGAGTGTTCATTAGCGCTATGCTACGGGAGCAACTCATACAACTGCGACATGATGCCACGTACGTCACATAAAGGTATGTCACTTATGTCCTTTATTTAACAATTATGGCAATTAAATATGGAATCTCTTTAGACAAACGAGGACAGACGCCACATTAAACTTGGGGGAGAGGACGAGTCATTTCGTAATCGATGATCTTGAATTTAAAAACCAAAATAATTATTAAAACCTTGTCATCATTATCCCTTTTATTCCAATCATGCCAAGAATTAAAAGTGCATTTAACGCTAGATATCCATGATCTAGACCTCTAATGGACCATACCGTGTGCAGTACGATCCTATTTAACCCGAAATCCTGTTTTATCGCCTTTTATTTCCCCAACATCAACCTCACTGAGCATTGCACCTTCATTCCAAATTCTTAGAGCTAGAACAGAGTACAAGGTGTTGGGGTAGAGATGGGAGGAGCAGTAATCCAACAGGAGCCCACTTTGACGGAAGCTTTGGAG
Source organism: Pinus tabuliformis (assembly GCA_031772625.1). Taxonomy (NCBI): domain Eukaryota; kingdom Viridiplantae; phylum Streptophyta; class Pinopsida; order Pinales; family Pinaceae; genus Pinus; species Pinus tabuliformis. The sequence goes on along the minus strand of CM062817.1, from coordinate 1,055,465,812 downwards.
AATTGCCCTGAGGCATGCGAGGTCTTTAAGGAAGTGGGCTGGTTCAAATTTTTTGAACAACTTAAGGGGTCAGAAGAGTCAGTGGCGATGAAATTTTCTCGAAACCTACACAGAAACCATACAAAAGTTCGGGGGTTAAAACTCAAAGTCACGAAGAAAGTAATTGCCTGTGTAACATCACTACAGACTATGGGGAAATGGTGGTATGGCAGAAAAAGCAATGACCCTTCTCTTAAGGCTGAGTTCCTTCAAGGAGAGGAACAATTGGAGAAGAAAGGTAAGGGAATTGACAGATTGTCACTCCCTTAGCCATGGGGAGATGTTTCCTTGTACATGATTAAGTATATCACCTGTGAGGTAAGGGAAACAATCATCTTTAACTACCTTTTTTCATCATTGAACCACCTGTGGCACGGGCAGCTGGTTAACATTCCATAGTTTTTGTTAGGGAACATCAGGCACATGTCTGCAACTATAAAAACTGTTGCACACCCCGAGACTTGTGTCACCAATCATGGTCTGATCAAATTGATTGCACTAGATGCCTTGGAATGATAAGGATGAAGCTGGGAAGAATTCATGAGTAGAAAATTAAGGACCTCCCGTGAGAGGCGAACTGAAGCCCCTAGCGCCCAAAAAGAAGCATAGGAAACTAGAAAACAAGGCAAATATTTAGGGGGAAGGGTCGAGAAACGGTCATTAAAGAAGCCAATAGGCGGAAGAATACTGAAGAAAAGGGTAAAAGTTAGTTCGCGGCCACAACCTTCACGTTCATCTAGCAAACAAACCGTTGACGATGTTGTTGATACACATGAACTAGCAGCTGAAACGGAGCATTCCATAGGTGGAAACCTGGGAGCTGATACACAAGAACTTGTCGATGACGTTGTTGTTACTAGATGCATAAGTTGATCAAGGACGAAAAGAAGAGATTGTTACACAAGGACTCGTTGATGATGTTGGTGTTACACAAGAACCAGCAATTGAGATGGAACAACTCAATCCTCAGGACGATGTTACACCCCCAAGTGATAGTGCATGTAGAGGAACACAGGGTCCTGAATCAGGATGGTGTTCTGAGAGAATTTTATTGATATCTGAGTTACAGAAGTGGAAACGGCAGGCACTCCTGTTGCAGGACGGAGTGATCTTGCTGACAGCACACCAGAAAGTTATAAACTCACTCAAGGAGAAACGGGCTGAGAAGGATTTGGCAAAAAAATAGGAAATACAAGGGAAAGAGGCAGCTATGAAGAAGAAAGAAAAGCAATTGCATCTGTTACAGGATCAGGTTCGGGATCTGGAAAATGACAAAAGCAAGTTGCATGAACTCGCCCTAAATCTATTAGGGTGTAGAAGACCCTCTCCGGCCTACCCAATTTTTCTGTGGGAACTATTTTTCTTGTTTCAGTTGAATGCGATCTATGAAAATAGACCCTATTTGGGTAATTCTACCTGAAATATTTTGGATATTTTTTGTTCTTGCAACTTCCAGGATCAAATCTTTCTTTGTGAGCTTTTTCTTCATAACATGATTTGGGAACACGTATGGCTGCAGAACTGAGATGACTCTTTAGGAAATTTTTGATTGTTCTGGATGTCAAGGAGCAGGCAATCATCTACAAGAGGAGGATTGTGAAGATCTGCCTCAACGGGGGAGGTTTGGTATAACGGTATATACATAACTGGATTGAGCATAAATCAAGTCATATCTCAGAGCAGTCTGGAGAGCCTCTTACTCTGTTTGAGGAAAGTGAGATGCAACATCTTTGGAAATAGGCGCTAAAATATTCCTAAGAAACCAGTCGAGGTAGACACAGTCTTCAAAGGGTGGAGCACAACACATGCTCCTCCTTCTACACCATTCTTGAACATGATTGGAAAGACGGGTGGCGGAGGATTGACGAAATGTGGTCAAGAGCTTCATACTAGTGTCGTATCGAAGAGTTAACTAAAAATATGAAAGGAATGCTTTAGAAAGCGTCACAAAAGTGGAATGAGAGGTGGCGAGCTGGTTGACATACTACTTCGCAGCATCTCCAGTGAGCATGCATTGGAACAACCAAAGATGGATGGAATCATCGGTGATAGAATTGGATGAACATCACATATGGAAGGAGCAAACGTGATTGGTAGGGTCCTCTGCAGAATTACCCTCAAACTTGGGAATGTAGGGGAGAAGCTTAGTCAACATAGCTAGCCAACCAACATCGTGGTGTATAGGATCATTGATCAATTGGCTAAAATCCAGGAGGCTTAACCTATTCATCAAAGGTAGTATGGGAGTTGCTGGAACGGTTCCTAAGGCAGTTTTGCTAGATGCGACCACTGGGGTAGAACAGGAGCCAACACCAGGTTCAGTTCCTGCACTTGCAGTGGGTCCTGACATGATGACGGTATGCAGTGAAGGATGCTCAGAATCAGATGAAGAATCAAATGAACCAGAAGAGGAGTCAATATGGGGACTAGGGGGACTATAAACTCGAACCCGGTGGGGAGGAGTAATATGCCCAAGTGGAAATTGGGATGAAGGTCTAAGAGTCTCCATGACAAACGCCTTGGTGGCACAATGGTGGTAAGACACAAGTGACGGAAATGGTGAAGGGAGATCAAAAAGATGTTTTGTCTCTGTGTGGGGAGATAAATTAATTAAGTTAAGTCTTGGCTTGGCGGTGTAAACCAAGCGCCCTTCGCTTCAGGCGTGCTTGTGTGTGCAAGTGTGTTTATTAATTAAGCCCATATTGTGTTTGAAAAAAGAAAAAGATTGCTAAAATAAATTGAAATTAAAAACAAAAAATGAACAGCAAATCAACTTTCTAAACCCCACCCAAACTGGGTTTGCAAACACTATGTTGGTTCGTGGCGAAATAAACTGAAAACACACAAAAAAGGCCAAGATATCTAAGCGTCTATGTGATTGGGATCAAATGACACAATGATGTTGGAAAGTGGTGCAGCAACAGTAAAAAACCAGGGGGGGAATCGCTACAAAAAGATAGGGAGATGGGTGTGAAACCTCGGGCAACCAATAGGACCCTAAGGAAAATGACCAAAGAAGGTTTAAGATGAAACTTTGGATAGAAATAACCTATCTTTGAAGATCTGAAATGGGAAGGTATAGATCTAGAAAATATGGATGAAAGCTCTACAAAAACTCAGACTTCTTACTCAGCTAAACTCCTCCTATAAAGGTGGAAGCATACTAGAAGCCCTAAGGGGCTAAATTCCACTTTGATGAACAAATCAGAGTAGATCAAGCCCTAAGTGGGCTAGGATAATGATTAATGAACCCAGCAAACATCTCTCAGAAAAACCTAGAAACAGATCAGAAAAATTCCTAGAAACCCTAAAAATTGCAGGTAGTGACCTGATTCCTGGTATATCGCACTTTTTGGGCTAGAAAGTGCGCTTTGGACCTCCAAATCGCACTTTTGGGGCAGAAAAGTGTGATTTCTACTGCTTGATTCTTGGTCGGAATGTCTCAGAAAACTGAAAAAAGAAAAATCCTAAGCTGAAAACTAAAGGTCACCTAGGTTTTCGAATCAGAATTAAAAACGCAGTGGAGTCGCCAATTTTGTTATTTTGTTTTCTTATTGAATGTTTATGAAAAGAAATAACTTAAGGTTATGGATGACAAATAGCCTTAACAATGAAAATGGCTGCTAAGCATTGTAGATCTACAACAAATGATAGAAATAAAACCTGTCAAAGCCCTAATCTATGCCACAGTCATAGTTAAACAACAAAATGGAAAAGTAAAATAAGCATAAGTAACTCCAATAATCCAATGGAAACCAAATATATAAAGAATATATTTTATTAAACAACACTTGTGAAGGGAACAAATAATGTTACCAATCCCCCTCTATGGGATGGGTTCCTGGCTATCATCAAATGTCTTCAGCTTTTGTAGAGTCTCTCTCCTCTATAATGTGTAAAACCCAGCAAATAAAATGTTTGAGCTCAGTGAGAACTCAAATGGAAGAAAAATGGTGTGTGAGAGTGATAATAATCAGAGTTACAACAGTGAGTGCAACAATGAAAATAATCGAAAGTGAATAATGAATGGAAAATTGTTATATTTATAACAAAATATTAGGTTATCCTCGAATAATGAGCAATAATAAAATATTATTAACCCCATTCTAGAAATAACCATTCGGAATATTTTATTATATTTGGTTAGAGGGAAAAAGTATTTAAACTTTTATTTAGAAATAATAAATAAATAAATGTTTTATTTATCATCTCAAGAAATATTGTTAAGGAATAATAAACAAATAATGGTTTATTTAATTATTCCTGGGGGATTTAGTCAAACTTGACAAGGAATAATAATTAATTAGTGATTAATTAATTATTCCTAGAGAAAAAATAAGATAATTAATTATTTATCTATTTATTTCTGATAATTGGGTCAAATGTGACAAGGAATATTAAATAAACAATGGTTTAATTAATTATTCCTAGAAGATAATTAAATAAATAGTGATTTACTTAATTGCTCTCCATGGGTTTAATTATAAATTGCTTAACAAATGTGGTTTATTAAGTAATTTCTCACAGTGAATGCAATTTTACTCAAGTAAAATTGGCCCTACATGGTGTACTTTGACCCATCTAGTAAATTATGGCTAGATGATCAATGTTTTGTGGTAACACTTGGCGTTCCCTAGGAAGAAAACAAAGAACCCATTTAGGTATAAAACCAATGGGAGCAATATTAGAAGCAACAAAAAACATTATAATGGAAGTCACATTAGAAACTAAAGAAGATGTCATAATGGAAGCAAAGCTAGATGAAACAAGCGATGCCATATTCAAAAAAAACTCGAAGCAACAAATAGCATTATAATGGAAGCATAACTTGGCATAAATTAGGAAGGCAAAAAAGAAGTTATTTTCGATGTCATACCAGAAGAAAAATAGGAAGCAGAATTGGGAGAAAAACTAGAAGTATAAATGGACGAACGATGGAAGAAACAGTTCTTGGCACTATTTCCGGAGCGATTTCTGGTGCTATTTCCAGTGCCCAAGTGAAGATGCATTGTAGTCTCGAGTTTTGCGTTGCCCATTGAACCTAATTCACATTATCAAATACACTAATTTTGGTGTTATTTCCAGCACTTATGGCCCATTTTGTTGTAGCGTATATCCAACGTCGTAGTGTGACATTACAAAATTAATCAAACACAGTCAACCACATTAATAGTCAATCATATTAATATAGTCAACCATATTAATAGTCAAACCTTGTCAACCACATTATTCAAACATAGTCAAACAAAGTCAACATTTATAATCAATGTTTAAATGGTTGACCATGCTCAAACTTTTCCAACCCTATGTTTACCATATTTAACAATACTCAACCTTGTTCATTGATAGTCATCCTTAGTCAACATAACTAAACCATATTCAATTATAGTCAAACATTGCCAACCATAGTGAACTAAGGTCATCCTTGGTTAGTCACAATCAAGATTAAAAAATATTTAATAATATCAATATTGATATTGATAATATTAGGGTTTATAATACCCCTATAGACAATTAGATTTATTAATGTAGTATATTAATCACATTTATTAATGTAATATATCAACCACATTTATTAATGTAATTATGCTAATATTTATTTACAAATACAATATTATTAAAAATTAGGTAAAAAAAAAAAAACTAATATTTCAATCTAACCATTCTTTTTATAATTAAATATATTATAAAAATAATATTTTCACACTTTATAAATTAAAATATATAAATAAATTTCAAAATTCAAAATTTAAATTTAAATGAATACGGAAAAATTAACAAAATTTATAAACTTTATGCAATCATACTAAACTAATATAAAAAATGATTTAACTAAAAAATTTACAATTCACTGATTATAGACAATTATAATAATAACCTTGTCTATATATATATATATATATATATATATATATATATATATATAACTAACAACTTCATGAACTAAACCAATCCATAGTGATTTAACTAATTCTTGATATTCTATTTCTTGATATTCTATTTTTAATAAGGTTACCACAACTTACACATATTTTAATACTGTAAAAATATATGCATGAGAAGGAAATCCTTTAGATTCAAGTTATTAACCGTTCAAACTCATTTTATAAAGCAATTTTTCGATAACTTGCATGATATGATTTTAATCACTTAACTCATTATTCTAGTTAGGTATTATTGGCTTTAAAAAAAAAAACCTGGATAAAATATGAAAATAATCCTGCAGTAAAGATGCAAGTAATTTTTTTTTTTTTTAACTTACATAATTGTGTTTGACCAAGATACAACAATCTATGTGACAACATTATTTATTCAAAGTCTCTTTGGTGGCTGGTACCTAACATGTTACGGCTACCCTTCTTTTTTTTTCTTTGCGAGAGTATTTATTCAAAGCCTCTCTAGTGGTTGGCAGCTTTTTTTTCAAGGAGAAAAAGCAGGATATTATATTATCAAATAAAACAATATATAACCACTTACATTCATATCAGCATTCCTAGAATGTATGTGATCAGAGTTCTCCCAATCCCAATATTAAGGGTATGTGGTGTAATCTAAATTGCAGGCCAAATGCCCAGAAAAGAAGATCATAGCAACTGAAAGACATAATATTTTCAAATGTTTTGAACCACCTGTAAAAAACCATATTATCAAATCATGCAGTCCAGGTCGTATGTCCCATTTCCTCAATGGACAGCAGTATAACTAGATAAAAGACATATACACAAAATTTTACAAAAAAGAGTGAGGACAAATCTAGAGATTTAACCAGGAAATAGGAAATCCCCCATATCAAAAATATTTTGTTCCCAAGTGATCTCCAAGTACCATTTTCCAATCAACCCTAGTAATCCCTTTTTGGACAGTCTATTTCCTTGTTCAGGTTCCTACCAATATGCTGGATTGTAGAGTCATCGTGGAGTTGCCATAGAAGTTCAATCCGCTCCAGCCATCCCTGTAGCATGGGATTATTTATGGAGGCCTTCCCCAAGACCTGATCAATGATGATCTTCGAATCTCCATAAATATGTAAATAGGGATTATCAAGGAATTTGTTGAACCATAAGAGTCCCCATAGAGCTAAAGCTTCTGCCTTGGTGTTGGTGCCACAACCTCCATTCCAATAGACCTGTAAGACAAATCAGCAGACATAGCAATCCAAAAACCACATGCACAGGAATTCCTTTGCGCTGCCCCATCAAAAAACCCCATCGGATACAGGAACTGTATATTGATTTTCTTGTGTGGTCTGTTATTAGTGCATGGGGATTAAGTAGAATATATAGAGAGATTAGTGATGATTCTTTCAACAACCGAATAGAAATCATCCGGAGAGTTCTGGAAAATGTACCTATTTCGCCAGTTCCAGATTGCCCAAAAAAGGAAAAGTGGGATGGCTCTCCAGGAAGATTTCTGAGCACTCCACCATTTTAGAGAGTCCCTGATGCAATTATGGTGAATATACGGGAAACCAATGAGGGAAGATAGCTTTTTCCATACCTGAATAGTATACTGGCAATGAAGAAAAATATGATTGTTGTTTTCGGCATCACTTTTGCAAATAGTGCACATCCCTGGACCGTGCCATTGCCTTTTCTGCAGATTCTCCCATACAAGATTCCTGTTGTGGTAGACCAACCATGTGAAGATGATAATTTTAATTGGAATTTTTGTTTTCCAAAATGCATATAAAATTTGGTGCTCCCCTTGTCTAGCAACCAAATTGGAAAGGGTAGAGTATGTGTCAGCCACAATGATATTATCAGATGCCATCTTTCCCGACCATATGATTCTATCCTGAGTTCCTGAACAACAGATGTCGAGGTGCTTCATAGCAGAAATTGACTGATTCCACTCCAGTTCCATTTGTCCAAAAAACCCAAGCTCCTATGCCTTTTTCCATATGGGGAGCAGTCCTTGCCAACCATTTATGACTTGTCCCCAGAAATATATGTCGCGTCCATTAAGGTGGTGAATAATCCTCTCAGAGATAGAGCATTCATTTCCAGCACCCAAGATTGGGTCAATACCGATAAGGATGCGGTTGCCCGATTGAAACTTCCATGCAAGATGGTGGATAAATATTTTTTCAATTTTCAGAAAACTAAGCCAGATAGTTGATCCCTGTTTGATGCCAATGGTGCCATTCCTGTACCAAAAACTGAAATCTTTATCCTTAAGATACTTGTGTTGTATGATCTTACTCCATGTGCCAGATCCAAATAAGCCCCTCCAAAGGGATTTTATCAGCAGTGACCCGCCAAACCGACGAAGGTCCATGATTCCCCATCCTCCCATACCCTTAGGGAAAGTGATGTTGGACAATTTGGTCAAGTGGTATTTTTTCCTTTCGTGGCTTCCTCCCCAGATGAAGTTAGCCATCAAGCAGTTTAGACAGTTTATGATGGATGCAGGAATGTAAAATAGGTGAGCCCAATAAACCCCCATCTGAGACAAGACTGCTTGGGTGAGAATAACCCGCCCCCCCAGTGACAGGCATCTAAACTCCCACCCAGAAATATTTTTGAAGAAACGATCAGCAAGCCATTGCCAATCAAAAATTCTGTAGCAAGAGGGTTTGATACAGTATCCAAGGTATTTCAAACCATTTTGTATTGGCATTGCCTCAATGCCAAATAAACCTTTGATATATGAAATAGTCTCCAAGTCACATTGTCCATGATATAAGACATATTTGTTAACATTCATATGCAAGCCAAAAGCATTAGAAAATCTACTGAAAATGTGAAAGAGACATAACCAAGAAAATCGACAAAGCATACCCATGATGAGAATATCGTCGACAAAGAGATTATGAGAAATGTTGATGTTATTTCCCATCTTCAGTGGCTGAAATTGGTCCTCCAGAACCGCTTTTTTAATATGCAAACTTAAACTATCCATCGCTAGGATGAATAGTAGTGGGGAGAGGGAGCATCCCTGTCGAAGACCCCGGCCAGCATGGAAAAATTTTGTTGGATACCCATTTATGATAACAGCGTAGTTGACATTATCCACACAAGCCATAATCCAATCAACACATCTGGGTCGCAATCTGATTTTGTTGAGGACAAACCGGAGAAAGCCCCAATCCAGGCAGTCATATGCCTTCTGGAGGTCAATCTGTAAGATAGCAGCATTTAGATGCCTAGTGTGAATCGAGTGCATGCCCTCCTGTGCATTTGCAACAGCATCATGGATAAGCCTATCCTAGAGAAATCCATGTTGTTCAGGAGTGATATAGCGAGAAAGAGTACTATACACGCAGCCAGAAATGGTCTTAGATATAACTTTGTATATGACGTTGCAGAGAGAAATAGGCCTGTAGTCAGAGAAGCCCTTTGTAGAGTTGTTTTTAGGAATGAGGGCGATATATGTAGAGGTGATATGGTGATGTATAAAGCTCGAGGTCCTTGATTCCTCTACCATGCCCAGTAGATCTCCTTTGAAGAGTTCAAAAAAGTGGGTGAAAAGTTCAATCGTCCATCCATCAGGACCAGGGCTTTTGTCACCCTTAAATGATTTGAGAATGCCCAATAATTCATCTTCAGTGACTTCCTTAAAGAAATCATCATTTTTCTCTGCATCATACATAATCGGATAAGGATCAGTCCCCCAAACTAGGTCCTCAGCAGTGATATTTTCATTATTTCCATATGCCTTTTGAAAATATTGTACAACAACATTGTTGATCCCTTCTTGTGACTGGTGAATATGACCATCAGCATCATTAATCTCCCAGATGGAGTTTATATTGTGACGATGATTTGCATAACGGTGGAAAAATCTGGTGTTGCGATCGCCTTCTCTCATCCATATCTCCCTGCTCTTCAATCTCCATGAGGATTCCTCAATAGAAAGGAGATTCTTCTTCCTAAGTTCCAGGGAATGAATACGGGACCGAATATCAGCAGAAAGACTGTGGGTGGACATAAAGGGCAGAATGGAATCCAATTCACATTGTATGTCAATGAGTTCCTTTCTATTTTCCCTGATCTTCTGTTTCTACCAGTGTTTGACATTCCCACAGAGGGAGTCAAGTTTATCAAGAATGTTAACCATGGGGGAAGTGCCCGTTACACAAAGTCGACCCCAAGTTTCCATCACTAGTTTGTTAAAATCAGGATCCTCCAACTAGGATCTGTTGAATTTGAAAGGGATGCCTGTGTGAATATCCATTTTCCTCCATTGTAGAGTGATAGGTCTATGATCAGATATATAATTGCTGATGATGTCAACACAAACATCCCCCAGACGACCCAGCAACTGTTCATGGATCAGAAAATGATCCAGTCTCTTAGCAACATATGTCGTGCCAGTACGGCCATTGTCCCATGTGGGGGCAATTTTTGTAGGGAAAATATCCACAAAGTTATGCAAAAGAATAGCATCTTGTATCTTCCCAGCTAGGGGGTCTATTTTCCTGCAGCAGCCCCAAACTTCATCCAGACTGATAGTACAATTTAGGTCCCCAGCGATGATGAGAGAATCCAGATCCATCATCCCAGAAGATAAAAAACGATCCCAGAAGATGCATCTATCTTTGTATGGTGCATATATGTTGAGGATGTGCACACGGCCAGGAAGGCTGTGAATGCTGCCTTCCAGCAATATACCCGCAAAACACTTATAGGCCTTTATATTGATCCAGCTAGGGTCCCATAAGGCCACCAATCCACCAGAGAGACCTGTAGCAATAGTCACTAATATGTACTAGTTCGAAAACATTTTTTGAAAATATTGAACAGTATGTGGAACATTATGCATGGTTTCTTGAATGAGAATGATGTAAGGATGCAGAGAGGATAAAATGTTTGAGAGCCAAGTATTTAGGGGTAGCCCTCAAACCCCTGATTGTATAAATGTCACTGTAGATTAAACTGATTATGCAATGTACTAAATCAAAATACTTAATCTACTTCTACAATCAAACTTGCGGAAGCTTAATCGATTTTGAGCAAGATCAAATAGAACACATATAGCAGAGAATAACATTCAATCACACATGAAACACAGAAGAATACTCTAGGGAAAGAATCTACTTCTACAATCAAACTTGCTGAAGCTTAATCGATTTTGAGCAATATCAAATAGAACACATATAGCAGAGAAGAACATTCAATCACACATGAAACACAGAAGAATACTCTAGGGAAAGCCTCAACTAAAAACCCTGCTATCTGTATTATCATACAAGTGGAAATATCTCAAGATTACACAAAGCTTTAGCTCACAAGCTATCCAGCTCTCAGTACAATCCCTCACTGCTACTCATAGACAAAATAGACAACACATATGCCTTCCTTTAGTCCTCCAAGCCTCCTATTTCCTTGCGGATTTTTTCCTGGGTCCTCCAGCTGCAACCTATGTGATTCTCACCTCACACACAACACTGACCTCTGAAATAACTGCGCAATCCTAAAGGAGAAAATTCCTTCTGCATGGATGAGTTTCCTTTATAGGAAAACTCCTCCAACTGATAGTACATTGTCCCTTCCTTGAATCTCAACTGGGTCTTTCTCTAAACTAACATGCATGAGTTATTTATGAGAGAATATTCAATTATCTGGAGAACACTAGTTGCATGCATGTATGCATTAACTGACTGAACTCACAATTAGTTCCTCAAACTGTTTGGAACTAATTTAACTAGACTTAACTCAGTTAACTAAGCTAACTAATTACAACTCAAATACAACTCATCATTATCTCCTTAATCAAGGGATAACTTCCTCAATCAAAGGGATAATTGTTGCATGTCTTCACAAAGACTTCATGTTTGATTTTCTCCAACTAGTTAACTCAAGATGAATTAATTAATTATTTTTCAAACAGCTGGTGAGACTAAATTCTAATTTTAATTCAAGAACAAATCAAAATTGGAATATTCTAAATGTTATTTTTAGCATTTCTTGTTGCTATTTTCAACACTGGTACCTGAAATGCTATCTATAGAAATGTTATTTATAACATTTCTATTTTTAGCATTTCTTGTTGCTATTTTCAACACTCCCTCTGAACAGGAAAGGCATTCAACTCGAACCCGATCCTGAACCTTTGGAATGTTCTGCATGCAACACTTCTCTCAAGTGTTGTTGCTCCAGCAACTCCAGAAACAAAAATATCCAACCTGAATCAGAATGATGCCTCTGTCATTAAAGCCTCTGACTGTTATTGAGTCTGTCGACTAAAAACTCTGCACCTTTGTGCCCTTCAGTATTTGACTACTCTAGCCTCTGTCACTTTGATCTCTGACTACATTGATCCCATTGATTCCTCCTGTTGCATCTGTGTTACTGCTAGTCATTTCTCCCAACATTGCATCCGCACAGCACCTCCTCTCATCATGTTGCATCATGTTACCCACTGCTGCACTGCAACTCAGTTACTGAGAAGTAAGTAACTGATCTCCTAACTGACTTTCCTGTTGGGCTAGAAACACCCTCTGATGTTGAAGCTTCCTCTGTCGCTCCATCTACATTTGTCTCTACCCACTTAGCCAGTCCTGCTACTCCTCGTCGGGGCTCTTGTAGCAAGGTCTAATAAAATAGGTTGGGTACCTCAAGGATCTTGCCCCTATTGCAGCCTTCTTGGGACTATCACTTCACATCGCCCCACCTCCCACCTGGATGTATGGTTACATGTGATCCCTCTGCCCACTTGGCTCGAAATTTCCCCCTACTGGAGGTCTCTGCATGAGTGGATGCCTCTACTTGGTCTCCTCTCTGCTTCTCCAGTTGTGGCTGCTCCACAACCTCCTGAAGCTGCTTCACCAATTGTGGCTCCTCCAAAATTGTCTGAGACTTCTTCTGGCATTGCATGTTGAGAGGTAATGTACTCTCCCTCTCAACCACCAAGTCTCCAACAGTTGCCTTGATCCTCAAGGCTTTGCATGCATCTTGAACCTCAAGAGTATAAAGGTTCTTGACTCGTGAACTGATCTGCTTCACTTGTCTTGTGGTGATGTGTCTAAGGAAAACCTTTCCCTTACTAAAGACTACATCATATCCTTTGTCCTCCAACATCACGATCGATACCAAGTTCTTCTTCAGTCCTAGCACATACTTCACATCTGTCAAGGTGATGCAAGCTCCATGCTCCCTCTGAAAAGCAATCGTACCTTCACCTGAAACACGGTACTTTCCATTATCGCCCATCTCTATGTGCATCTGGAGGTCCTTCTCCTCCAAGGTACTGAATAAACTCTTATCATCGGCCATGTGGAATGAGGCTCCACTGTCAATATACCAAACACAACCCATCATCGATGAAACCATGCATGCGATGGGGGTAAAATCCAATTTGAACTGAGATGCCAATGCCTCACCTTCAGTTCCTTCCAAGGATCCCTTCTTGGATTTCTTCAATGGAAAATTAGTTGCATAATGGCCCACCTCATGACAATTAAAGCATCTCACTTTAGATTTGTCAATCTTCTTCCTCCATGAGAAGAACTTGATTTGAGATGAGAATCCTTCTCCTTCCCTTTCCTTGCCTTACTCTCTAAGGTTAAATTTTCTTCATCCTCCTTGGATGAAGAACCATTTCTGGTGTTCCTCCTGATCCCCTCCTGCATCAAATCTGACCACAGTCATTCCCAATTTAGCAGTTTCTCTCTACCATTCACTGAGTCCTGGTAGATATGCCAGCTCTTAGGAAGACCGAGGAGAGCAAGACTCACCATTGCTCTAATACCTTATAGAACATTTTCTACAAAACCTTGCTCTGATACCATGTAGAAATTTCACCGTAGATTAAACTGATTACGCAATGTACTAAAGCAAAATACTTAATCTACTTCTACAATCAGACTTGCGAAAGCTTAATCGATTTTGAGCAAGATCAAATAAAACACATATAATAGAGAAGAAGATTAAATCACACATGAAACACAGAAGAATACTATGGGGAAATCCTCAGCTAAAAACCTCGCTATCTGTATTATCATACAAGTGGAAATATCTCGGGATTACACAAAGCTTTAGCTCACAAGCTATCCAGCTCTCAGTGCAATCCCTCACTGCTTCTCATAGACAAAATAGACAACACATATGCCTTCCTTTAGTCCTCCAAGCCTCCTATTTCCTTGCGTAGTTTCTCCTGGTTCCTCCAGTTGAAACCTGTGTGATTCTCACCTCACACACAACACTGACCTCTGAAATAACTGTGCAATCCTGAATGAGTAAATTCCTTCTCCATGGATGAGTTTCCTTTATAGGAAAAATCCTCCAACTTATAGTACATTGTCCCTTTAATCTCAACTGGGTCTTTCTCTGAATTGACATGCATGAGTTATTTATGAGAGAATATTCAGTTATCTGGAGAACACTAGTTGCATACATGCATGCATTAACTGACTGAACTCACAATTAGTTCCTCAAACTGTTTGGAACTAATTTAACTAGACTTAACTTAGTTAACTGAGCTAACTAATTACAACTCAAATACAACTCATCCTTATCTCCTTAATTAAGGGATAACTTCCTCAATCAAAGGGATAACTGTTGCATGTCTTCACAAAGACTTCATGTTTGATTTTCTCCAACTAATTAACTCAAGATGAATTAATTAATTATTTTTAAACAGCTGGTGAGACTAAATTCGAATTTTAATTCAAGGACAAATCAAAATTGGAATATTCTGAATGCTATTTTTAGCATTTCTTGTCGCTATTTTCAACACGGGTACCTGAAATGCTATCTATAGCAATGTTATTTATAGAATTTCTATTTTCAGCATTTCTTATTGCTATTTTCAACACGGATATTAAGGGAGATAATGCACGTCATGGAAGGTCTTTTTCGGGCAGTCGTGCTCTAAGGGCCCGTAAGGGGGGAGATGTCAGCAATAGGAACATCAACTAGAAAACGATCCATAGGGGAGGAAAATGGGTTTGTCTTGGGGCATCCCCGAAAATGACAGCTACCTCGGTTTTGTTTCCGTTGGACAGTAATGTTACCCGCTAAGGTAGGGCTGATGTGGGGAGAGGTAGAACCCCCAGGTTTATGGATAGTGAGAGTACGAAGATCTAATGTCTTTCTTTGTAATAAGAAGTCTAGGTCACTCCCGACAGAATTCATAGGCGAGGCAGTAGGCGAATTTGGGGGAGTAATGCTAAGACAAGGACCTTTGTCCTTGAATTGACGATGGAGTGGTATCGGGTGGGCTACATATGAAATATGCGAGGTGGATGGAATGTCATGATAGGGGTGTGGAGCCGAAAAAGGGGCAGGAATATCCTGACAGGGAGTCGGTTCCGGTGGTGGTTGACATATGAAGGGGGGAGGACTGTCAGATAGTGGAAAATCCGATTTTGGAGAGGCACTCAGGGAAGACGGAATAGAGATAGGTGATGAAACAATAGAACCAAATGCATGTGGATGATTAGAGTTTTTGTCCTGTGGCATACCTGGATGTTGTGAATATTGCTTATGTGGCGCAGCCTAATGACCGTTATGGCTCGGTTGACCCATGTCAGAGAGGGACACTGTGGCACCATTGTAACATCTCCTACCATGAAGGCAACCACCCGGACGAAGAGGGCACTGAACCCGCAGATGACCCGTCCTATGACAAAAGGAACATCAGAAGGGAACCCCCCAATAGTCCAGCCTTTGTTGAAGATAGGTGTCACCCCAGTGAAGTTCAATGTGGTCAGGAAACCCCCCACGATAATCTTTTTCGATGAGAATCCAGGCAACTCTCTTGTCCTATGCCCCCAAGAAACGTGGGTCAACATATATAAATTTGCCAATGGCATTGCCAATATCAGTTAGAGCTTGTTTGGTCCATAATTCAATTGGCAGGCCGGGTAATTTAACCCAGACCAATTTGTTTGTAGGTGTATTGTGTAGAGGGTTATACCCTATATACCATTTATGAAGGGCCAGGAAGCTTTTGCCATGAATCCACGGTATGGCTTTGATTTTCTCCAAGTCCTCCTGACTGAGAAAATGAAAGTTGTACCAGCCTTTCAGCAGTCTCACAATGGTTGGCAAGTACCCGAGCATAGTTTTCCATTTCTTATCAATCCATTTTCGCATCTCAGAGTCCTCCATCTCCGAGAAATACCATCTGCCAACGAGGGCTCGTTTCTGGAGACTGTTAATACGATCCACTAGAGTAGCGTTATCCAAAGCCAGAGTCGGAGGTGGTGGAGAGGTTTTAATAGAATGATGTTTGGATCGTCATTGATGTAATGCATGCCCGCCACCCCACGGCACAAGAGGCACTTGGGTGACATCTGGCACCCTATCGTTCCCAGGAATGGTATGCCATGGATCAAGGGAACGTGGGCTAATATGTTGGACGTGGTTAGAACAACCAATGCGTAGTGATTCAGCATCCATGGTGACATAGATAAGAGTTGTGTTGGCAGACACGTCATAATCATTATCCGCCATGGAATGGAAATTCGAGGGAAGGATGGTGAAAAAATTTGTACCACCTGACAAAATATTAATGGGAGACAAGACAGTAGAAAACAAAGGCAGGTATGACAGACTCAAAATTAAGCCCACCATGCTTTGGGATCACCAAATCCACAAAAACGAGGAGATAGTGAGCATGTGAGGAATATAATATTGCACACCGAGAGGTCGGACGCCGTTAGATGGACGATCCAAAACAGGAAAGAGAAGGTTACAGACAAAAGGAACAAACCCCAAATTTGGAACAATGTGAAGGTAATGATCACATGAAAAAGCGTCTGGATGATGTGTTGTCATAAAACAAAGAGGTGTTAATAGATAAAATTTCCACCCACCAGCCGAGAAAGTTAAACAATCACTCGAAAGTGATAAACCGACAGATGGAAAAATAGAAACCAGAGAAAATTTGGTAACACCGAAGGTGACAAGCTCTGAAAAAACCAGTCAGGGAGGAAAGCTCACCATAGCATCAAGCAAAGGGTCATTCAAACAGTTGGTGTCTGAAACCAATATGAAGAACTAAGAGAGTATTCCACCAGAGATATGGGTCGACAAAACCGGAATTATGGGTGTAAAGCATAGTGAGAAAAACATGCAACATGAAACCAGAGTATGGATTTAGAAACCTATATCACAGCAACAGCAGTAAGACCCCATGCAATTGACCCAAAGGTTGCATAAACAAAACCAAACTACTTGCAAGGTCTAGTAATGACAATGGGATTTGATAATTGGGGCCATGTTGTATTTTGCAAATTAAAATGAAAGGTGGTAACCCAACCAGTAGATAATGCAGAAAAATAGTCCTGGATAGCTTAAAAACCATGTGACATAGGGTAGTGATGTGAAGGCTTCAAAATAGGGGAAGATATAAGGGTATTGCCAGGAAATAATGGTAGTGTTAATAATTATCACCCTATGGATAAAGCCGAGCCTATGAAATTGTATTAGAGCCAAATAAAACAGAAACAGAGGCATTAACACTAACCCAGTAAGCAGGAACTACCTGATATAGAGCAAGTATAGAGCAATCGTAACATACATGGATGGTATATCGTGTCCTCTTGTAGTCACAGGACCATTAGCAGGAGGAAATTGTCAATATACAGCCACTAGACAAGCCTGCATAGAAACTAAATTAAGTGATAAAAACAACCCAGCAAAGAAACTTTCACTGCCCATCCAGCGGAAAACAATATATCCACTAAATCACCATATAACGAGGAGAATTGTTAAACCAGTTTAAAAAATTAACCATTAAATTATGGAAAAAAATATGTCAATCCTTGCAGAAGACACTGTAAGCCCAGTGGCCAAGCATGGTTCGGCTCAAGCTCATACCTTAGCCCAGTGGCCAAGCATGGTTCAGCTCAAGCTCATACCTTAGCCCAGTAGCCAAGCATGGTTCGACTCAAGCTCATACCTTCCTAGGCTACTCTCCAAGTTTTCGAATGCTCTAGACGCACTAGACAAAAAAAATTCCACCGTTGCCTCTTATCAAATCCTCAAAACCCAAAGGTCCCTCTTCTCTCTCAAAGAAATGCCAAGCACGTTCCACAGTTTTACATGATCCTCCAGGCCCAACTGGAAGCTAACATGTTACCGCTACCCTTATTTTTCTTTCTTTTTGAGAGTTTTACAATGATTAATGTCCAATGAAACACTAACATTCTCCACTTATTAGTCCCTGATTTGTTCTAGTTATTGTGTTGTTTTCCATATCCACAACCATGGGAATTACCATTAGATAACTTAATTGATGATTACAACAAGAATGGGTAAATTACGTGACTTCAAAATTTTATATACAATGAGTTATGTTTACAAGAGTTTGAATGTAGTTACTTTTACATGGTGTCTATCTAGTAATAGTTGACAAGTGGGATAGCAATGTTTAAAGTCAAAAAGTCATTTTTATTGGATTTTATTTATTGTATTTAAAAAAAAAAAAAAAATTACTTCAGTATAGTAGAGATGTTGTAATGTTTAATATTTTTATTGGTTAAAATAAAAATAAAAATAAAATCCTATAAAATTATTTATAATTATAATTAATAATTAAATCTTATTTTAAGATTTACTTCTAGTTGAGAGGGATCAAATCTCTTATGGTTGAAAACTTCTATATAGAGTAAGAAAATATTTGATCTCTAAAAATATAATTGGGATATGAAAAGATATCTACTTGAAAATAAGAAATTCATAACTATTTTGAAATTAAAATACTAGCTAGTACAATATATTATTTATTTATTCATTTTTGTTTTTTTGTTTTTATAAAGTAGTTGGTTTATCATTTGAGCCGTTGAACTAAGAATATGATTATAACACTTTTGTATCCAAACGTTAATGATGCAGGTTTACCACAGTGATTGAATATGGGAGTATTGATGACGAGTTTATCTACTTATCTCGATATTATTGTAGGGTTCATTGTAATGAATACACCTGGAATAACTATCATCACTAGGAATTATTTTCTTGTATAGAGTCCATCATATATGCTTAAGATTATTACTCATAATACAAATAATTGCAGTGTTTTTACTACTTTGTTTAACTGACTAGTCTTGGAAATATGTAGTCATAGAATTGTTGCAATTGTTAACTATGAGTTTGCCATAATTGTTGCAGTTAATGTTTGTAATTCTTATTATTCCCTGCCTCCAGCATAGCAGGGACTATAGCATTCGATCGAATTTTGATGAGTTATTAAATCCTTTGTTGACCATAAGCTTTTATGCTTTAACCAAAGTTTATCCCTGGAAATATCGGTGTAAGAAACTTATAACCAAACTTGTGAATTCAAGGTCTTATTACAAGCCTCACGTGCCCCAATGTTATTTCAGCCGGGACAAGTTATTTTATCGTAAGTTTTTCAAAACAAATGTTTTGCGCAGGTAAACTATTTTATGCAAAGTTTTTAAGCCTCCACTTCCAGTGGAAAGCGAGCTGCCATCTGCCATTTCTTCTGGGCACCTGTCACCTCTTCTACGCTCCTGTCTCCTCTTCATTCCACCACTCTTCTACCTGTCACCTCTTCTATGCTCCCGCCTCCTCTTCATTCCACCATTCTTCTATGCTCCTGCCTCCTCTTCATTCCCCCACCCTCCTCCATTCCCCATTTCATTCCTGCCTCCTCTTCATTCCCCCACCCTCCATTCTCCATTCCCCACACCGTGGATGATCAGATTGGAGGCCAACCTGAACATGAGCATGATTTACGGGAGGAGGAAGGCCCGGCCCTATGGTATTCTCCATGAAAGATTTACCTGGAAAGCTAGGCACCATTGGAAGCCTTGCTCTATGCATTGGCCAATTACTGTTGCTTGAAATGGATGAGGGGAGATTTGCAGAGAGAACAAATCTTCGAAGCTCTTACATTGGCCAAGAGGGAAAACTCTGTGTAAGTATAGTTGATTCTATTACCTCTATTATTACATCTATTACATGTATAAGTAAAATAATATGAAGATGCACGAACTAAGTAAATGCATATGATACTTGGACGATGATACTTGGAGGATGAAGCTTATGAGTTCATAAAACAAGCAGGCAGAGTGTGTACCTTTAATTAAGGTGACTGTTGGAAATGGTTTCTTTTCTTGGACCTGTTGTTGAAATGAACTGCACCTGCTATTGTTGAAATGAACTGGACCTGCTTTTGAAATGAACTGGTGAGCAGCTGGTTTCATAGGCTCTCGAGGATCTGAAACCGCAACTTGTGTTGGTTGAGAACCTGTTGCGCGAGTAGGTTGATGGTTGATACTAGGTGGCTAGGCTTGACAAGAACCTATTTTAGTTAGTCCTAGTTGTTGTGGAACCGCCTGCTACAGCTTGTTGAGGCTTAGCAGGCGGAATCCCTTCAAATATTGTTGCAGCCTGGGAGGACAGCTTTTCCCTGCCTTAGACTTTCATTTGATGGTGGAGTTAAGAAGATTATATCTTGAATATGAAAGTCTCTTACACCGAAACGAAGTTTTCAGGGCATTGTATGCCTGTGGGACGAGCCGAGTTATGACGGTTCCAGAGTCCACAATCGTGCCTCCTCTTCCAAGAACAGCAGGCAGAATCGAGAGACTCTGGCCTCCAACGCTTATGTCGCTCAATCCCACAAAATAGTAGGATGTATACATGGAATTTGAGATGAGAGGGGTGAAAACGGCAGTGGCAGGAATCGAACCCTGACCAAAGATGAAGATTATATCTCTGTATGGGACCAACAGAAGATTATATCTCTGATTTCTATTTATTTTGTATGGGACCATCTATGCATGCGTTACAGTTGTCTCTTTCAAAGGATTTAAGAGAAGAATGTTGAGGTGTTAGCAACCTGGGCTATATTAATCTCTGTCTAATATCTATGTCAGAACCAGCATGCCATGTTTTTTATTTTCCTTAAAATCCATGAGAATGGTAATCAAACATGTTTTTAACGCACTTTAATTGTTTGTTTGATGTGCTTTTCAATATCTTCATTGACCCGTCTATAATAAACAGATCATGTTCCAAATTCAGCATCCTTGTCTATAATAAACCGACCATGTTCCAGATTCAGCATGGAATTTATAAAAAAAGTTAAGATAAACATTCAGAAACCTAAATTCACAAGAAGCAGATCTAATAAAGAACCTAAATCACAAAAAAAGACCTAATTTAAAAGAAGCCGACCTACTTTAGAAACCTGAGAACTAAGGAATTATGAACTTACATTACTCATTTTGATGCTGAGACTTACATTAGTCATTTTGATTTCGTCTCTTCCTTCGCAATCTTGACAACAATTAAAATGGAATTTTCATAATTTCCCTGTGCAGAAGAAAAGAACACAATTGCATGAAAATTTCAGCTCGATATCCTATTCCTGTAATTAGCTATGTTTCCTAACCACGCCAAAATTATCTAATGTTTGAATGTGATCATGGCAGAAGATATTGTGCTTTCCCCCTATCTAATCACCCAAAAAGGAGAAAGGGATTATAATATTTTTGCAGTGAAGTTGAAAGTTGAAATTCAGTTACAAGTTGGACATGTTTTTCAGATGGCACTTCCATATTTGTTCGTATTTGAATGCTTGAGTAATAATTAAGCTGTTTTAATAAATTAAAAAGTTTTCATTTCTTTAAACATATTTTAGGTCACACGACATCATGTTTTAGACACATGGTACCATACGGCATAGGTGCACAGCTACAACACTACGTGGGCCCATCTGTCGACCACTCGTCCACAGTGAGATACATCAACATGCATGTTTACGAAGGGTGCCTTTTAGTTGTCGTTGTTGCCATTTTTTATGTAAAGATGGTCGAGAGTAGCGTATCTTTTGTTGGTAGTCTGTCATTTTTTCTTATTAAAGTTGGTCGATGGTAGATGTTTGCCAAGTCCCCAGCAATATGACCATAAATCAAAGCAGAAGTGTTCGGCCAAAGTCTAGGAGTTACACTACACACATTATCCTCGTAAATATCTTGATCCAGAGAAATTGCTTATTAGGATTCATCGAAGTTTACTTTTACTTTTATATTATAAAGATTCACAATACACTAAAATTTATTTGTAAACATACCTGAGTAAGTTGGTCATAATAAACATTTTGGCAAAATGTTGTCTCGGCTTCATAATCAAATCCTTCAATCTATTTGTTCCACCTCATTATGTGAATTCGTCTAGAATATACTAGTCCCATTAACAAAGCTCAAAATGATATATTTATCGTAATCGCTTGCAGTTGAATCTTTTAAAGGCCAAATTCCTGTAATTCCTCTTATTTGTATTGTCCTACAAGTATATGGATATTATCAAGACCTGCTT
Source organism: Pinus tabuliformis (assembly GCA_031772625.1). NCBI lineage: Eukaryota > Viridiplantae > Streptophyta > Pinopsida > Pinales > Pinaceae > Pinus > Pinus tabuliformis. The sequence continues at coordinate 1,055,443,532 of CM062817.1, read as the reverse complement.
AAAATTGTAAAATAAATCAATTGACACCAATTGTTTTGATAAGTAAACCTACTCATTCACATCAATGACATGCCGAAGCAGCAGTAGAAGATTGGAGTGAAATCATGCTCCTTGTACCGAAAGTCCTTTCCTACAGTTAGTATTTTTCCACTATCCCCGTCTAACTTACTAGATAGATGGTTTTACTGGATATGTCTGAATTGGTATGTCTGAGAGAAAATGAATCAACCCTCCCGATAATAATGACTCACCCCCAGATGATAATAGCGATAGCTCTATGCCAACTTAATTGTTCTTGATCCCCTATTTGGACCCAATGTCTCCACTTTTACGGGAGGCCTGCTTGCCTCGGTCCCTGAACTCCCTGTCCTGCACCGGAATTTTTGCAAGACATGTTTTTTTTGCTGAAAATCCCACATCGGATTGTTCATTTTGTAGTTTGATTGGTATCAAACATCATTATCTCTTTTCATGGTAGTTATGTTATTAGTTATAACACCGCCTTGGAGTCTTATTTTTTGTGAGAATAGTTTTTGCTATGCCATGCCAAATGCCAAATTTGGTTGTGAAGTTAACTGTAAAGCCTAGTTTGATTGGTATCAAACATCATTACCTCTTTTCATAGTAATAACTATAAAGCCTAGTTTGATTGGTATCAAACATCATTACCTGTTTTAATGGTAGTTATGGTATCAGTTATAGCACGGTGTTGGAGTCTTATTTTTTGTGAGAATAGTGTTTTCTGTGCCATGCCAAATGTTGAAGCTAACAGATCTGGATACAAGTCTTTGAACCGAACATAACGTACACATAAACAGGTCCATGCACACAATAACACACCACAATGAGACATAGAAGTCTGTCCATTTACAATGGAAATTTACAAGCAATTGTTTTCATATGTACTTGTTCTTTTAAAGTAGTCTCATACATGCATACTGCTCTTATAAAGTAGTCTCTTATAGGCAGGGACTGCCGCTACGCAGTTGCCCTTGTTCCTATAATGCATCACCAAATTTAATTGGACTAACTACATGGGTTGTACGTTTATGTGACGTCTATTAGGATGTGATGGCAATTGTTAATGTAATGTTCAACAGCCTTGGTAACAATGAGGAGGGAAAGGTATTAAATATAAGATAAATAAGAATGGTCATGAAGCAGAAAGTCCTTGCCAATGAAATTTGAAATTTGTTAGGTTGGGCTAAGCAAAGAGCTAATGAAATTTGTTAAAATTAGGCTAAGTACAAGCTCCTTTGCTTACTCTCCTCCGACATGCACGAAAGAGCTCTGCTCTGGGTGCAATTGTAAGTGCAAACTTCTTTGATGCTCGTCACCAACAGGCATGAAAGAATGGTTGTGTTTCCAGATGGGTTCATTGTTGGTTGTAATCAACGAAACCTTTGTCTACAAAGCCAGCTAGTAGTCTATATCCATTGGTCAAAACTTTGTCAAGCTTAGTATTGTCACTTTACTACCCTTTCATTCTCACCAAACGGTTCTTATTCTAATACCAAGTGTATGGTATGTGGATTATGACTCTCGCCAATGCTTAACAAAGCTACACCTATGGTTCTTCTTTGATCAATTCTAATCAATTAAGAACGGTAATATATATATACATCATTTTCTTCTCATTCAGAGGAAGGAAACAATTTCAATTCCAATCAATTAAGAACGGTAAGATATATATATATATATATATATATATATATATATATATATATATATATATATATATATAACATTTTCTTCTCATTCAAAGGAAGGAAACAATAAGGAGCTATGAGAGTCTGAAGCCTCAATTCAACATGAAATGAGAGAGGCATGAGCAATGCTTCAAATGGGCAAATTGATTCTCGGTGTTGGAGTCAATGAAACAAGAGAGGCATGAGCAATGCTTCAAATGGGAAAATTGATTCTCGGCGTTGGAGTCAATAAAAAGCGAAGGAAATTGATGTTAATGAATGAACTTTGCTGGCTTCCATGAATAAAAGAAAGACCAACCTTCAAGTAAACAAAAGGAGAATGATACGACATTTACAAAACAGAATAAGAATAACCTATTATTATTGTTTCCATTCCTTGCTTGGTTTAGTTTAGTTGGGGCATACCTTAGTAGTCCCTAATTGCCTTAGCTTAGTAATTGCATTGATACTTTCACCTAGTCCATTGTAACAAAAATAAATACATCGATAAAGATATCGAATCTAGTCATATAGTTTCTACTAGGATTACTTCTGAACTAAATAGAGAGCTAGCTCAGGTAGCAGTTCGTAGCAAAGGCAGGGAAGGTTGTAGTACCAAAGACAAAAGTAGCAGAGCCCATTGGAGATCTAGTTGCTTAGCCAGTTCAAGTTATGGAAGCAACACCCTAGTCTCGGTACCACCAGTATATTAGTTCATCAAGCTAACTAAGTTTATTTAGCAGTAGTTGGAGTTGACCTAGAATTAGCATGATAGGTCAAGGGACAAGGAGCAGTTGATCGATTATAGATGCGTTTTATTTGGATGAGGAAAGGTCTTTACCGGTTAGCTAGTAATGAAACAAATAGTTAACAAATAACCCATAGTTAGCTAAAAGTCCCTAAGGGCATATTATGGTAGGTAACCCTCTTATCACCCATGACTTTAAGTGAGACAGAAAACAAATAACTCATAGATAGCTAAAAGTTCGAAAGAGCATATTAGGGTACGTAACGCTTTTCTCACCCATGACTTTAAGTGAGATAGAAACTAGAAAGTACTGCTTGTGATAGACATTTTTTTGTGTGTGGTTGCATGTGATTGCATGTCAAGATATTTTAGGCAAATTGCTAGTTGAAAAAAGTTTAAATACCTTTCACCGGGTTCATTATATCAATCATGTTTTGTCTCCTCCGCTTCAACGACTCGCTGACTTGTGAAATAGGAGAGGGAAAAAAATTCTCTTGTTTGAGCTATTGTGATATACAAGGCGTTATAACGCTGGTAGGCATAACAGAGAGCCCCGTTGGACTTGCCCTGTTTTACATGCACGCGGGTCAAAGTTATCGTTGTCGTGATGGGAGTTAGCAAGGAGGGCTCAATCAGTCCACGCCACGCCGGTCAAATTTAGCGTTGCCGTCAAGGGAGTTAGCACGCAGGCCTCAAGCGGTCCACTCCGCGTTAACCGGGGTCACGAAGTGAGAGTTGACTCATGAGATTTTGTTAAAAAGATTCAAAAGTTTTAAAAGGGACTCCGTAAAGCTTTTTATATAGTGTGATTTATTATTAAAGAGAAGTGTTTTTTGAATATGAAGGTTTATATGAGTGTGACTGATATATAAAAGGAGATTTTTTTATATAAAAATATTTTTAACGATTTACTCAAATATATATATATATATAAAAGGATTTTTGAAAAAAATGGATTTATTATAAAGGAGTTTTTTTTAGAAGGTTTTTCATAATATAAAAGGTTTATTATAAGGAAAAGGCTTTTGATTAAAAATAAGTTTTTGGGTTTTTGCAAAAGTCTGTTTATTGGCAAAATTTTGGTGTTTTGTCAAGCATGACAGTGTTTTTGGTGAAGATTGTGCCTTACGGGGCGCATATTGAAAATTATATTTTTTTTTTGGGCAATATGGAAGAAAACATCATGCAATTAGCAAAGCAGCTATAAGAAAAGGAATGACCGCAGTCATGGGTTGCAAAGCATGACTGAAGAAGACTAAGAAAAGGAATCGAAAAGAAGAGGCAGAGATAGTTGCCATGGTTAGAGAGGTTTAGGCTATAACTGAGGAACTGAAAAGTCTAGTAGAAAACAAAGAAAAAATCGAAGGTGATTGGTGTAGCTTTGATTTTCTACCACCTCCTATGTTTACAGGTGAATATTTTGATCATTGGGTTATCAAGATGTTAACTTTTCTTAGAGCTAAAGAGTTAATTGAGTATGAATCTAATAACCCATATGATGCAGTATGTGATGTTTTAGCATTGAATTTTATAAAATATGCATTGGATGAGAAGTGTTTGTGCAAGGTAGCAAAAGCTACAACTTCCAAGGAAGCATGGAAGATCTTGGAAGCAGAGTTTAGCACAAAGGAGAGTGACATGCAACGACAGGTTATGTCACAAGCAAAGAAATCAGCCACAAATCTGAGCATAGATGAGCAAGACTCTGAGAGGAAAATAGAGCTTAGAGAATCCCACTCAAAAGTGGATGATGGTTGTCAAGACCATAAAATTGAAACCCATTATGCAAGCATGCATATAGAAGAAGAAGATGCAAAAATTGCAGAGAGAGAAGCAGTAGCCTATGTATTTGAAGCAAAGCAAAAGCATATAAATGCTCAAGGACTCCACTGTAATGTGGATGATACAAATGATGGTGAATCCCATTGTGATGAGACACATGTGGATGATGATTGCAAAGTTATATGTGAATTGGTGAATCCAGCCGCAGCTGATGGATTTGGTGAAGTTAAAATTATCAATGAAATTGACAATGAACACATGCATGCTCGGATATCCCACCATAGTGTGGATGAACATTATGTTGATGATATGTGTGGTTTATTTTTTGAAACAAGGATTGATTGTGGCAATATGGTAAGTGCAATGTTTGATGAAACATTGAAGGTTGAAGCTGCCACTGTAGCAGCAAGATATGAAGCAGTTGGAACTGTTCATGAAGCAGTATGTCATCTAGTAGGAGTTGATGATCAAGAACATGATAAAGTGATTGAAGAGTTTTTTATGAAAATATCCACTAACAGCATAACAGTGGAAGACAACCTCCATGCAGTTGAAAAGAAGGCAGATGTAGAGCAGGAAGCTCTCACTGAAGAGAGTCATATGAAAGATGTTTTTAACATTGTTTTTGAATATGCAGGTGTTCAAAATAGCATGGGAGCAGAAGTTGAAAGCAAGGTTGTTAATAAGTTTGATGCAGATTTGAAGCTCATTGAAGAATGGATTCATAAACCAATAGAACAAATTGAAGCAAGTCTTAAAGCAATAGCTGGAATAAAGGAATTGAATGAAATGGTGAATAATGATCTTGAGTGTGCAGATTACAAGAAAAAAATAGCAGTACCTGATGATGAAAGTGAAAAGAATGATATGGATGTTTCTGAAGACAAAGATGAATGCATTGAAACCATTTTTCAGCAATGGAGTCAAGAAGAGATAATATTCCGCTATTCGGAAATATGGCAAAAGAAAGGCATGTATATGAAGTGCAAGAAGTAGAGAAAATAAGACAGTTTGAAGATGCAATGTTATGGCAGCAATCCATGGTTCAACGAATATTTGAAGAGGCAGGTGTAGAAGACATGATCCAAATGTTTTTCAGAACAAGTTCAAAACAAGTCAAAGAAAAATTGTAGCAGCAGCAAATGAATAAAGCCTACAACAAGAAAGTTCAATGGAGAATGAAGCAATTTCGAGGATATAGAATCTGGAAGCAAAGAAAAAGAAAATGCAAAATTATAAAATTCTTGAGTCATTGTACGCCTAGTTGAGAAATCGACCAGCAGACATGTTTGAGTGATAATTGAGTCATGTTTGAGTTATGTTGAGTCATACGATCGTAATTAACGAGGAGCGTTAAAAATAGCAATTACTCCCGCATGTGGAGTTAGCTAAACATAGAAAGTTAGTTAACTGAGTGATTAAGTGTTTGAGTGTTTAGTCAAGTGTGATAGACGGCTTTTAGTGTGTGGTTGCATGTGATTGCATGTCAAGATATTTTAGGCAAGTCGCTAGTTGAAAAATTTTTAAATAACCTTCACCAGGTTCATTGTATCAATCATGTTTTGTGTGTGAATTCATGCTTTGTCTCCTCCGCCTTTCCAACATTCTCACCCATGACTTTAAGTGAGACAGAAAACAAATAACCCATAGATAGCTAAAAGTTCAAAAGGGCATATTATGGTAGGTAACCCTCTTCTCACCCATGACTTTAAGTGAGACAGAAACTAGAATGTACTGCTTGTTACTGCCCATTACCCTGCCCTTCATTTTAGCACCTTTATTCATTGTTTTAGCATCTGCGTCTCTCTATACCCATTGTGTTAGCACCCAGGATGTCCCAGGAGAACATGGTGGTTAGACCTCGCTTCAATGGCTGGCATTGAAAGTGATTTTTATCTTTTAAAGAAACCCCACTGCCCATGAGGAGCAGTTTCTAACATTATTAGAATTTTTACATATTGAAGCAACTAATAGCTAAGGACGCTTGTAGCAACTAATTGCAATTACCTTGGTAATTGAAACTAAAAAAAGTGGAAGCAACTAAGTACAATTACAAAGATAATCACATTCGAGCAAACACCCATCCATTAATGAGAACTTGCATTCATTACATTTACATAAGGTTTAGGGGAAATGCTTAAACTCCGTATAGAACACTCAAATTTGCCAGTTGGATAAACTAACAAGCCACCAAACAAATTTCTAGAACACCGAGAGCCTCCCATGTCGATAAGCATGAGAAACAAGGAATCGTTGTAACACGTTGAATAGAAATTGAAACCCCCATGTTAAATGCATATTGTTTGGTAAGTAGAAATTGTGTTCCCGCCATAATTATCAGAGACAACTCACTATAGTATATAACTATGTATTTATCAACGATGTGAAGAACTATGTATTCATCAACTCTATGAGTACAAAATATATTTAATTAAGTTAGCATATGTTTGATATTTTTTATTTTTCTTTACTTTTGTCTTTACATGGACATCATTCTCCTAACGAGCCATTTGTTCTTCTTTGACAACCAGGTGTATAGTTTCAAGTTTGTGTTTTGCATGAACATAAGCGTCCCAGCTTATCCACCACCCTGATCAGTAGCAGCGATGTCACTTGGTTTCCTTTCCCTCAAGCCGTGAATTGTAGTAGCGAGGTCGCTTAGCTTCACTTCTTTCTTTTGAGATTGAATCAGAGGCCTTAGCTTGAAATAGAATTCCTTTCCATTTTAATAGCAAGATTTTGTGCGTATTACACAACTATATTTTCCAAAAGAAACAATGAAGCGTGGGAAATGTTAAAACAACCTGTTGATTTGAATGCTTTGCTATATTAATGAAATCATGGATTTGTTATCTTGGAGCTCAGACTTGCTGCTAGTGATTGTAAGTAGCAGTAGCAAATACTTCCAGAACACATTGGGGCATTTTTAATTACAACCAGCTTAGGACAACACTGCTTGCATTTCCAAGAGATGGATGGATAACAGGAGATAATATATTGGGAATATATGAACCATTTACTTACTACCTTGCCCTAGGAATTATTACGGGCATATGAGCCTATATTTATCAATATTTCTTAAATCAATGGAGTGACAGAGCTTGAACACTTAAACCATCTCGTGATTTGGTTGAGGAAGTTGAAAGTCTCATGTTATCAGGATGGAGAGTTGGCTCATGCTTCTGGGACGAGATTGATCGAGTTCAACATATCGAGAAGTGAATCTTCTGATGACGTTACTAATTATTCAAATGGCCAGGCTTTACTTCCACTTGATGTTTGGATAGTTGAGTCTAGTTGAGTGTCGGTACCCATTAGAATGGGGATCTTCTGAACTCTAGGAAAAAGCGGTGAGTGACTAAGACCAACACAAAAGTGCACGAACAAGTGAGTTTAAAAGCAAGATGGCATGAGAAGGAGGGATCTTATGAAGTCAAAGCTTGGCTTTTGAAAACTACTATGCCTATGCATAAATTTTGTAAGCAAAATTTGAAATTTATGCTTTCTGAATTAAGAAAAGTTGTAGTATTTGCTTATAGGTATTGTTACAATGATTTCTCTGCAATTCTATGTGTTGGGTTGTTTTAAAAGCCTTGTAAGATAACTTTAAAATCTTGAGGTGATCATTGACCGAGATGTTGCTTTTCAAATTCCATCTAATAAAACCTTAGAATTAAAGAATGGTTATAGCAAGCCATCAAAGAAATGTAATGTGCAGAAATCTAATATTCTTTTTTTTGGATATGATCAAAGTGGACGGAATCTACCCATGGTGTTCACTGTGGTATTCTCCCATAGTATCAACTCATGGTATTTTCCTTCCTTTTTAGAGGGAAAACAGTAAAATTAAGTTTCTAGATAATCCATCAAGCCTATAAAAGAGGATAGGAGCCCATAAAAGAGAATAGGAGCCTGACAGTGGGATCATTCAGAGTTTGTCTATCTTATTGTGTTTTGTTCAGAGCTTGGCATGGCCAGTTCTAAGTTGATCCGAGGACGAATAAGTTGATCCCAGGACGAAAACCGGTGACATTTATGTGGTGGATTCATTCAGGATTCTAGGTTGATCCTAGGTTGAAAACCCTGCAGTGACATTTATGTGGTGGATCCATTCAGAATTCACAAGTGGGCTTCAGTGTCTTGTTTTTCTTGTATTGAGCATCCATTCATTCCATCTTTAGGGGTTCCAATATTATTGTATGGGCATGTGTTATTTTCTTCAATTAATAATATAAATAAAGGATTGCATTTCTAGATCACATATGTATTTGTGTTCTTATTAAAGGTTTACTTTAATCAAAACACTAAAGTGTGCTAGATCTACTAAAATTTCTAATGTTTGGGATCTTACAGTGGTATTAGAGTTGTGCATCATGTCAACCTGAGTGTTTGATGGATGGAACTTCTGTGAGATTTATTCTCACCCTAGCCAGCATTTTCATCTTCAGTGGTATTTAATATCACCCTAGTTGATTTATTTTGAAATTTTCCTATTACGAGTTCAAGAAACAGATCTAGATCTATATTGGAGCAGGAGTTTCAAAACAAACAAACAAAAAGAGTTTTGGTGTTGTCAGTTTTGGTGGTTATCCATAGCCACCTTAGTAAACCATTCTCGAAAATTGCTCTATTCATCATTGAGATGAGTATATTTGTAGGATAATTCTGAAGATCAAATCCCATTGAATTTTAATGGAGCATTATATTGAGGAAGATCAAATTTGCAAGCCAAGTACCACTATTAAGACGAACTCCTTTAATCCTTTGGAAGCCGAGATTCAATAGATCAAGCCTGATGACCAAAAATATGAGTTCTAATAACTATTGTTGAAGACAAGTGCAGGGTTTTGTTTCGCAAGAACTCCAGAACTAGAGTTTATCTTTGTTCATTTGGAAAAGGGGTGAAAATACCACTTGGAAATTCCACTTATTTTCAAATGCCAAATCTGTTATGTAAGCTAGGCCACAAATCAAGTCCCAAGATCAATCTTTCAAGTATCTCTATGAGGAATGCAATTTTCATTCAGATGGTGTGATGAATGTATTGTTTAGCCTTGATCCATGTATTATTGTTTTCTGTGTTAAAGGTAGCATGTTGTACGAGTGCCAAGATCTAACGCAGAACCAGTGCGCACATGGAAAAGCGATTTTATTCTGGTCTACATTGAAGTGGATCGATTGGATTTTTCTTTTGTTATTTCATGGATCAAGACCCCTATGCGATCTATCAATCTACGTGAAAAATCGATGGATCAAAGAAGTGAAAATGTGAAGAGTAGTTGATTGTCCAAGTACACAAGGCGAAAAGGAGAAATAAAGAATACTTGTGGCATGTCGGCCCTGTAGTGTGCATAAAGAATGCATTGGAAGCTCGTGAAGAAGGGGAATCGATTAGTTATATTGTTCGCTACAAGTTAGAGAGGAATCGATTTCGTCCTGTACTCAAGGGATCGAAATTATTTATGGCACATTATTTCTACTAAAACGCACGCTGAATGAGGTCATCTCTCTTTTTGTACGTGTGTATATGCACTTGGCAGGTCGAGACGTCTGGAAACCAGCATACTAACATTGGGCGTGTTAGTTAAGCCAAGAACATTTATTCGTAGGATCCATCTTCGTGAAGAATTTCTTGTGCTTATCCAAGGATTTAGTTTTTAGTTTTCACAACAGATCAATTACGTTACGCGTGCAACTGTTGGAAGATCGAAACTGTGAGGCAGTGGGAGTCACTTGCAAGATCTGATGGTAAATTATACAAGTATATGGGGTCACTCCACCTATTGACAACGCATAGGAGTTGTGGAACATTACTAATAGTGCCAATTACGTCAGGGGGAACTTCAGAAGATTGCAAAGGGAGCAGATTGAAAGAATTATCCTCATAAACGTCTCATGCAACAAGGCTTGGGCACATTACAAAATAGACCATTCACTAGAAATGGTTTACCATTCGTGGGTAACCATAAATTAAAGTTTTATGCCCTGCAAATTTTTATGTATATGTGCTCCAAAATTAACGTAAATCCTCCGCAATAAAAATGTATTGCATGGAATCGCCATATCGTTGGTTAGTTAAAGGGATATTTCTTTGGCCAAATGGAGAAAATCTTGAGCATTACTCAGAGCCACGGTTATGGAATCGAGTAATTAAGGGTGGCCTTTTTTATGTTATGGGTGGACCAAGATTAGTGTTGGAGCTCTAGGAGTAAATCTATAGCCATCAAATTTGGAGGAAAAATAATAGAGGTGTTCAATTTCCTTATGGAGGCTAAAGATTTATCATTTGTTCAGTATATATTGATTTCTCACAAAGATGTTATGTTATCTCCAATAGCTTAAGCTAGCTAGACCCAGGTTTTCAATTTATATGCTCCTATTATATTTGAGTGGTATCACCACATAGGAGATCCAGATCAAGGTTATTATTGCAAGAGAACAATTTATTATTATTTCTACAAGGGTTTATTATCTCTGCTCAAAGGAGGTAAATCAGTTTTATTGAAGAAATCCAAGGAGAGAGAGAAGACCAAGCATTGAAATCCATTGATGCCAAGCCATAATGTCATCACTTTACTTTTGGAAATGCCTCAGGAATCAACATAGTAGTACATTTGTTAGTCCTCTACGTTGCAATACTTTGGTGGATCAAAAATGGCAACAACGTGCAGATCAGAAGCAAGAGCAGAACAACAGGCCTTTCTCTCAAAAGATCCATGTTATCCTTCAACAGTCAAAGGATATCTGAAAGGAAGATGTCAAAAGCAAGTATCTCTTTGCACTTGGATTTGAGTTGCAGTGTATAAAGTCAAGAGATGTCCTTCTTAAGTTGGAGGAATTAGACACATGTTTGTCTAAGGTGGGGCAACCAGAATGGAAGAAACTCAGTTGGGCTCTCAAGCCATCCATACTTGCATTGATACAACCCAAACTTTGGGAAAATCCTTGTGAAGAGGTCAGACTCATCACTGCATCTTTTCTCAACAGGGTCATAGCTCTAACATTGCCACTACTTCCCTACAACAATGATCTCATGAGAGATATATTATAGCTAATAGTAGAAGCCTTTTAGGGATTTAATAACATCATGTTTCCTACCTTTCAGAGGTGGTACAGAATTTTAAAAATCATGGCAGACTTCAGCTTTGGCACCTCTATGCTGAATTTGGAATGTGACAACTTAATCTTTCAGTTACTACAAAGATTTTACACCAACATTACATCATCTCATCCAGACTATGTCAAAACAAGCATGCAAAGGATTGTGTCTCTGTTCTTAAAGGGATACATTGACATGTGAAAGATACTAAGATCCAAATTATTGACCATATGAAGGAACCAAAGGTATCACCAGCTGCCTATGATCTAGTCGATAAGTCGGTCAGGAAAAACATAAAATTGCTCAGAAACGTGTTGACTAGGAGGGAGTTGAGAAGGATTGATGGAGGAAGCAAGAACAAAATTTGTAGCAAGAATGAACTAAGGAGGAGCCTAACTATGCTTTATCTTCAAGGGACCTTGGTCCCTTAACCATTCATGTCCAGGTGATAAGGAAGCAACAAGGGAGGAATAGTTAGAGGTTCCTTCAAATCATGGGAATTCATCCATAGTTGGGTTCACCGATTTTCAGGAAAGAACCTATGAAGGATCTAAGAAGTTAAGTACAAATGGTGAGAAGCAACACAATGTTTTTTAGAGAAACTTGTAGGACAAGCCAATGATAATAAGTCAGCTTGACAAAGTACATGGTGAAAGGAAGGGGGTAATTCATCCTGATGATGTGGCAATTGATTCCATAGATATCCACGGGGAGATCCATAAAGAGTATGGGCAATCAAGTGTAGATAATAGTCCACCAGTACGTCCATGTTTGAAAACCAGAGAGGGTGGACAATAGATTGTCCCCACATGTGGAGAAGGCTAGGAATAAGACATTCAAGGAGACTTGAATGAGGAAACAGTGATGGTAAACCAGTATGATGAGCATGATCATAAGGAGAAACATGAAAATATAGTATGCAGGATGAACCATTTCTAGAGATTCGATCAAAGGTTCAAATTGGAGCTATGATAGTTGAGAATCCGATGCAGACAAATACAAAATTATTTAGCGGGGCACCAAAATTGTCAATAGAGGACTTTTGGGAAAAGATCATGCATTTCAAGACAGATCTTATGATGTTGAAGTAGAGATTCTGGATAGTTTGAGACACTGTCTTACAATAGAATAGAAAATTTGAGGAGATCATAGGGATATGTGTCGAATCAACAGCCAAGTTGTCTAGTGTTGAGGAATGACTCAAGTCCCTCACAATGCAATAAGAGGAGTACAATTTGGAGTTCCAGAACAACCCTCTATAGGAGTACATAGAGAAATATTACAGCACTACCAACCCGCCTTTATACATTGGTGATAATAGAGTTCTATAAATGGATTATGTTGGGTGATCAGGTGGAGCTACATGAGTTGAGCATCAAGGAACATCAACATGGTAGATTTATTCCATGTGCAGGGATTCATGCATTATATACTTCCCATGAGATGGATTTACAAGAGATTATGAGTTGGAACTCTATTGATGGGATACTCTTAGCCAAGGGCATATTGCAACTTGGGCCCTTAAGCACAAGCAATGATGGAGGGCTGAGGTGGTGTCATAACCAACATGTCCTAGGACTTAGGTGGCATTGGGATCTAGGAGAATCCATTGGGGGTAGGATTGACCAAAGGATTGTTTTGGATTCAGGTATCGAAGGATCCATTCATGATCATTTAGAATGGAGGCATGGAATAACACATTGGGTTGTATGGGATCTTGGTATCAATATACAAATGCTTCTGTTGTGGATAGAAGTGGATTACTTAAGGGAAAACAATCTTTGGGATGGATGATTTGTAATATTCCCTTCTTTGGATATGGTCAAAGTGGATGGAATCTACCCATGGTATTTACCCTGGTATTTTCCCATGGTATTTACCGTGGTATTGCCCATGGTATCGACCCATGGTATTTTCCTTTATTTTTTGGGACAAAAACCCTGCGGTGACATTTATGTGGTGGATCCATTCAGGATTCACAAGTGGGCTTTAGTGTCTTGTTTTTCTTGTGTTGAGCAGCCATGCATGCCATCTATAGGGGTTCCAATCTTATTGTATGGGCATGTGTTATTTTCTTCAGCTAATAATATAAATAAAGGGTTGCATTTCTAGATCCCATCTGTGTTCTTGTTCTTGTTGAAGGTTTACTTTAATTAGAACACTAAAGTGTGCTAGATTTTCCAAAATTTCTAACATCTAGGTTCTTATAGGAAAATTCTTCCAACCTTTGCTAGATTTTCTAAAATTTCTAATGTCTAGGTTCTTATAGGAAAATTCTTCCAACCTCAGAGCAGTTGGCATCATTGAACCTTAAAGAAGGGCAGAACATGATCACCTTTACATTTTTTACCAGTCTTGGGGGAAAGCAACAGGTTTGAAGTCGCATTTCATATTTTTCCATTATGTTTGGCCACCTTTACATTTTTTACCAGTCTTTGGGGGAAGCAACGGGTTTGAAGTTTCATTTCATCTTTTTCCATTGAGTTTTTCTTATTAATGGGGTAGAAGTCCAAGTAGTTATTAGGTTGCCATTGCTTTGACTTTTACAGGTTGATGCTCGAATCTATTTATGGAAATGGAACACATGAATTGTTATCTCAGATGTTGATGGAACTATTTCCAAGTAAGTGGCTATTTGATTTCCATGTCTTAGTTGTGAGTCAGTTCAATTTGATCTTTTTAAAAAATGGGAACTTTAAATTGACTATAACAACAATAGTAAGCATGTTTCTGGGTATTGTTTTTCTTCATTGACTATAAATGTTTTTAGTGCTAGTGCTCCTAATATTCATATGCCTTTAGGTTGGAATACTATGAGAACAGAGACATAATTGTCTAGAACCTCACAGATTAGGGTTCTCAAGTTAATAAGGTGCCAAGTTCCAACCATTGCGTGTAAATTTTTCCATGGGATGAGTTTCAAGCAAACTAAAGGTAAAGGAGTCTTCAAGATAAATTATGTGCTTTTTGTGTTTTTATTTAAACATAAACAAGTGAGTATCCCCTCTCAACTATATCCATAGGCAAAAGATTTACAAAATGATAGAGAATGAGCTGAACTCCTGCATTTTTATCTGAACATCAAATTATACAGTTTTGAAGGGGTGATGCATTTCAAAAATGATAAATTAAATTTTCTTTTAGAAAATACAAATGCTTTCATGGAAAGAGTGTGAATAAAAAATTAAGAACTCGTGGATGGAAATCCTTGGAGAACCAAGGTTTGGAGATGAGGTTGCAATTTCACTTAATTATTTTATATAAAAGAAAGCATGCACAGATGATCATGACGGTCTTCAAAATATATACTAACCATCTCGATCACCTGCCATCCATGAAGATTATATAAGAGGTGCATTATACGACACTCATTCATTGATCCTAATTGACTTTAGGGAAGTCTCAATACAAGGTAAAAACTAAGGGACACCCTTCCAAATTGTTTCATGATAATAGCTCATTCATGTTGGCATCACATCTTGTGGAGTAAGAGGTGTAACTTGAATTTCATTTATGTGAAAGGAAGCTTGAATATGAAAGAACATATTGAAAAATAAAAACAAAAATCACCACTAACTTACACTGCAAAATAAGATATTTGAGAATTAAATACTCAGATTTCATGTTTATGAGTTACATTGGAACACGGATGGTCGCTTATGAGATGCAGAAAAATGTATCAAATTATAAATTTTCCACGTTTCTCTATTCCACACATTTTTCAAATGCCTTGATTGCTACAGATGTAAAATAGGTACAGAAGTAAGCATTATAGAAAAAATGTAAGATGTGCTTTACAGCTGAAGAATATGACATCCCTTATTGAAAATATTGGTTGGAGGCCTGCAAAGTCATAAACCCGTTTAGCATATTATATGTGTGTGAAAATATAACATAGATGCACATATCTTCATTGAGACGATAGTTTCACAAATATTGAACAGGGTAAGACTTGAACAGGATGTATAGCTGAAAGAATCTCTAAATTTCAGACTTCATCCTTGCCACTGGTTTCTAGTGGAACTATTCATTGCTCCAATATGTTATCTTCTTCTGAGTAACAGTGCTCCAATCTGTTTTTTTTCTTTGAGTAGCGATCCTTGTTGTTACAGCTCCTTGCGAAAGCATGTAAAGTCTCGAGGTGAAGCCTTCCCACCCTACTTGGAGCTGCTCCTTGTGAAAGCATGTAAAGTCTCGAGTTGGAGCCATCCCACCCTATTCGGAGATGTGCTTAGTGAATATAGTCTTACTGGTCCTTTGGTCTTTACAACAAACAGTTGTTGGTCCTCTCATCCTTACAATGGAGGAGATGGATAAGTTATGTGATCCTTGTCGAGCAAAGATAGAGTCGAATTGTATTAGTAGTGGAGCTAGCATTGTATTAATAGAAATGAGAGTCATGTAATATGGCTAACATGCCACCACAATGAGACACTAAGTTACACGTATGAAACATTGAGTTACAGGTTAGCCTCACAGGTAATAATCCTAGCCTTATGTAACCCAAAAGTTTTTTTTAGACTAAAGGAAATAACATTTTATGTTTTAGATTAATGGCAGAAATCATTACTCGATGATGGAAAAATGATTTGACAGTATGTTTTTTAAACCAAATTTTGTATGTGCCTCTCTGCCTCGGGAAGAGGTCAAATAAGATCTCTAAGTTTTCATACTCTTGATTGGCTAGCACAAATAAGTGTAAATATTTAATTGCTTGAACAAAAAGAAAAAGAAAACATTTATATTGAACCTTTAGGTTCATGTCTTAAATTTTATTAATTTTCATGCATGGATTATTATTAAGGACCTCTCTAATTGCTATAGTCCTTGCTGCCTTAGGGCAAGGACTAATAATATCGACACTTACGGAACCATTTCTTTCCCTTGTCATCCAAATTTACGATCTGCATACATTTTGATTCCATTAATATTTTAAATAATTTCTACTTAATAACTGTCAATACCTAAATTTGTAATCTGTTCTTCGAAAAAGAGGTGCAATAATCCATTGTTACTACAAACTATTATTAGTATTTGTTAAAAAAGTATTTTTTCATTTTTATTTTATTTTATTACCAGAATATACGTTGTCATTCCACAACGGTTTGAATATTTCCATGTGACTATTGTTATTGAGTTGTAAACTTCACAAAAATGTAAACTCCCTTTTTTTGAATCATCATAATATATTGATTATTGTTACACTAAACTGGTAGATATGAAAATATCAGTATGGGCCATATTATGATTATATATATAGATATAGATATATATATAATGGGAGCAGGATGAGAGATAAAGTGGGTTGATGCTCAAGGCGGCTAATCTTTTATGCAACGTTAGACTGCTTGCAGCTAAGGTAGTAGGAGGTTGTCAGTGGTTTTCGTAGTCAAAGACGAGTAGTAGATTGCTATCTGAGAAGCAGGAGGAGGGTTTTTTACTTTTTACGAGGTTTTTTATAGTTTTATTGTTCCATCCCATTTTGTCTGCGTGTGAGGCTATAAGGTTGGAGCTTCACAATGAGTTGGCAAGATATTCTTGAAACAAGTGTAGATGGACTTGGTGCATTATGAACTTGAAATCCCTGTCAGTGGATCAATTTTTACCTCTCTAATGAATATTAGGGTTTTTTTGTACTGAGAGGGTAGTGAGTCAATGTCTAGGTGGGAATTCTTGATTCCAGGTGGGAGGTACTAACAAGTATGGGGATCGGTTGCATGCCATTGACCACCTGGTGGAAGCAGTGGTAAATTATAGAGGAAAGGTGGTGTCTCTTGGTGCATGCAACAGTGCTTTCTTACCTTTTGCAAGTCTCCCTAACATACTTCTAAAAGCAAACTACATTGAGAAACAGGGGGTAGGGCTGAGTGATTAAAGGGTCCATCTGGTTTTTCATTTTGAATGATTTCCAAGGCTAGGTTCTTCCGAGCTATGAAGAGGAGGAGGTCTCGTAGAAATTTTTGTCATGGGATTTCAGTTGGGGTCTCGGGGTAAAAGCGCCTAAATTATGGCTCCAATTTGGGGAGCATTGGTTCGTTAGGTACCCTAGTTCAGCCAATAAAGAGGCTCCTCTCCCCACTATATATATTCCTCCCACATTTGAATATCTTGTGACATATGTTGAAGCTGTTGGTGTGGTCATTCCTCAACAGAACTCTACCCAAGGCGAAGGAGGTGAGGGGAAGGTTGAAGAGGCGAGAAGAACAATAGAAGATCCTAATGGAGGGACTTAGGGGCATCGTAAGAAACAAAAACCTAAGAAGAATAATAGTGTGTTGAAGATTGAAAGTGGGTCGATCCAATATAACCTTTATGTCGGGGAAGACGTGGATATGGAACATGCATCATAGCTAGTTGTTAAATCCTTGGTTAGGAGGGCCAGAAGGAGGGTTTTCAATGTGGAAACACTGGAAGCTTGGAGAAATGAAAATATCAATGGCAGGGTTTTGGCTCAACTAGAGGTACGATTTCTCGCAAAAGGGTAGTTTCAGTTTTTCTTCCAAAATCGGGCGGATGCAGAACTAGTAGTCAAAGTGGTATCATTTATAGATTCTACTCCATTAGCTTTTAAATTTTTTACTCTTGTATTCGACGCCCATAGGGAAAGAATGGATGTGATGCCCATGTGGGTTCGCATTCTAGGACTTCATTTCCATATATGGAACCCACAGAGTTTCATCAACATTGGAAATACCTTAGGGAAGTTCTTGGGGGTGGATTATTCGTTCAAGGAGAGTAAGGACTAGTCGATGGCAAGAATATTGGTCAACATATATTTAATATCGAAGTTGCATCAAACCATGAACATTAGGAAAGAGAATGAATAGATAGTGGACCTCGACTACGAAGGTGTCCCCTTCAAATGAAATAGATGCCAAAAATATGGACACCTTCTGGGTAATTACACAATGTCTTTTAAAGCTAACCAATTCCAGCCGAGGCCAAACAAGAAGTAGAGAAATGTTGGCGGGACAAGGGCTGTTGGATTGAGTATGCAGAATGAGGTAAGGAAATCGAAAGGGTTGAAGGTGGTTATGGTGGGGATTCAGACTAAGTCGATGATAGATGTTGATGTGTCTAGGAATGGGGGGTTGGAGACAGGAAGGGTGGAGGCTCTACGTGAGGCTATGGCAGGGGAAATGGAGGTTGGTGGTGTGGAGGTTAGTGGAAAGCATGTATCTAATTGAATGGAGCTAGATGAGGTGGAGACTCTGACTTCAAAATTTATAGAATTGAAGGCATAGAATGAGGAGGCAATTGGCATGGACATTCAACTGGAGTATGGAGGCATCCTAAATGATACATTTCTCCCCTCCCCCCCTGTTTCTTTATTTTCTTATCCTTCTTTATTATTGGAGTAGAATTGGGATAATACTTGTAATGAATAGAAAATGGAGGCCATACAAAATCTAGTTACTTATGTATCCCTAGGGAAATTCCCATGTCTCCTCCTAAATGGCACGGGGGGTCCTCATCCCTGACTTTAACTTTTGACTTAGGTTTCTCGAAAGAATATGGTATTAGCTCTATCCATTACAATTTGAGTTCAAGGCATATCCCCCCTGATTCGACTAGTCTTTTGGGAGGTTTAGGTAAACTCCCTACCCTTACTGGTCAAGGGAAAGGTAGGCGGAAGATATCTTACTTATCATTGGCAAAATTCAGGCTAGAGAAGAGTTATTTATGGGTAGACAATCCTCTATTGATATGGCCCTTAGAGCTTTGAAGGCCCATGGCATTTTTCCCCAATGAAACCCCTTTCATTCAACTTCAAAGGGTTAACAAGCAACCCGAAAAAAATTGCCTCAAAAGATTGATTCAGATAGAGGGACCTTAGGTTATCTTATTATAAGAAACCCTAGGCAAAGGGGATATTATCTCAGTTTTTCTAGGGTGTGCTCTGCCTTATTGGAAGTCTTTAGGGATGGATATTAGAGGGCGTTCTAGGGGAATGGAATTAGCGTGAGATTTTCGCAAAATTCAAGTTCAAAATACTTGGAGTTTTTCCTCTGGCCTTGGGATGGAAGGATTTTCAATGGATTTGGATACAACCTTTACCTTTCACAACATATATGGTCTAAATGAAGAGAGAATACGATTCTAGACTGTTCTGTTTCAGAAGTCGATGTTGCAACGAAACAATTTAATTCTAGTAGGGGACCTCAATTTTTCTATGAGGGATGCATAATCATGGGGAGAAAGGGATAGACCAAATGTTCTCTCTGACTTCTTCTCACACCATTTAGACTCTTGCAAGCTCATTGATCTAGATCCTATCAGACTCAAGCTAAATTGGAGAAAGGCGATGAAAACATGAACTTTTTCAAGCCTATGCGAAGAGCCAAAAAATGGAAAATATAATTTAGAAATTGGAAGACCACCTAGAAAGAGAGGTTTCCAATTTCAAAGGCCTAGCTACTTTGGTTAAAAACCACTTATCAAACCTGTTCAATGCTCCTGAAGGCATATCAATTGTTGAATTCATTAGGGTGGAATATTTATTCCCTAGATTTGTGGAAGAGGAAGACAATCACACTCTCATGCAAGAGGTCTCTAAAGAAGAACCAAAAGTTATCCTTTCAAGCTTCCATAAGGACTAACTCTAGGCCCATATGGGTGGACTGTGGAATATTTAGCTCTTTGACCTAATGGGTGGTCATTTGTTGAAAGTGGTTAATGAATCAAGAGGAGAGGGAATAATTCTACCAGCCTTCAACTTAATGTTTATCGCTCTAATCTAAAAATTTGATAATCCCTCTTCCTTTGATGAGTTTCACCCTATTTATCTTTGCAACTGTATTTACAAAATAATCTCTAAGGTGAGAGCCCAAAGAATCAAGCTCATCTTATCAAAGGCCATTTCTAGTGAACAATTTGGGTTTATGGAAGGGAACCAAATCCATGAGGCAATAGGGATGGCACAAGAAGGTATTAATAGCATTAAAACACAAAGACACAAAGGAGCAGTCATCAAAATCGACCTTTCCAAGGCATACGATCAATTGAGTTGGTTCTTCATTCACTTAATCCTAACACATGTGGGTTTTGAGGTTCCCTTCATAAAATGGATCATGAGTTGTATGATGACAGTATGTTTTGTTGTTCTCATAAATGGAGTAGCATATCTAATCCGGATTGAAACAGGAACACAAAAAATTACAGAGATAACCATAAATACAGAGATACAATAGAAATAATACTTCATTTCATTAATGTAAAATACTGAAATATGCTTACAAACAAAAATGGAAATAAACTAGCTCGGGCGATGGTAGCTTATCTCTGAGGAGAGATGTGGCGGCTACATGCCTCTGAACTATCTTACAATGAGGCTTGAATGCCTATTTATTGTTGAGAAACAATGGAAAACCCTAAACATCAAAAACCCTAACCCTAGGAGATGAAGCACCATACTATGGGCCCCGTTTTGGGTAAACTGGTACATCAACTTCCTGGGGTCGTAACTTTGGCATACGATCTTCGTTTGACGCGCACAATACCTCGTTAGAAAGATCTATCCGAGGACTACAAATTTAGGAAGAGAAATACCAATCCATGAATCCATGTTGCTCCCAGTTTTCCCAAAAAAACGTCATTTAGGGCCTCAAAACGGCTTCGGAAGTTCAGGACCCGAAAAACCGCCAAAAATAGTAAACTGTGCTACAATTAAGGAAACTGAAAAACTGAAAGAAACAATGGTGGGGGTCCAAGTGGAATTGGTGGGTGGCCACCAATATCCACCTGGATCATTCCTCCCCCTTAGGAAGCAATGGTCCCCATTGCGTTGAGTTCCTCCATGAGATGAGGAAACTTCTGCTGAACTTGGTCCTTGGTGAGCCACTTGCCCTGGTGAAGGAGTTGGCCTGCTTGGACAACTCGATATAGTTGGATCTTCTACTGGCGATTGTGCTTGATTTGCGTGTCCATGATATGATCAGTTGCAGCTTATTCCATGCAATTTGGATTTAAATCTGTTGGTGTGAGTTGTTTTGCAATGTCGAATGTGTCTAGTAATGGTGGAAAGTATGGCTGAAGGTGGTCCACATTGAACATTATGTGCAGGCCAAGGAATGGGGGAATGTTGAGCTCAAATGCATTGTCTCCCACATCCTTGGTAATGGTGTAAGGACCATATCGCAGTGGTCTGAGTTTACGATAGGCTCCGGTAAGGCATTCCTTTTGCAAATGCAACCAGACTTTGTTGCCCACCTGAAACTTGTGTGGCACCCGATGTTGATCATGTCGCTGTTTGTACTTGGCATTTTATTTCTCTAGAATGTCATGGACCTGCTAGCGGATATGTTGGATGTACTCAATGAAGTTGTTTGCCTTATCTATTTCGGACTGGACATGAGCCGAATCTGCCTAAGTAGCTACAAATGGCATGGCCACATCAATGGGACATAGTGGCTGGAATCCCAAGCCCACCTAAAAAGGGTTGTGGCCAGTCGAGCTGTGGAGAGCCCAGTTATAGTTGTACTAAACATAGGGGAGGCTCTCATCCCATGTGTGTGGATGCTTTGAGTTGTACATGCGCAGAATGTGTACGATCATCTTGTTGACAACCTATGTCTGGCCATCCGTTTGGGTATGGAAGGTTGTGGACTTAGTGAGTTTGGTATCCAGCATCGACCATAGTGTTATAGACATTTTTGGGCACTGCAACCCAAATCATACATGTCCATAAAACAAGGGCTCCTAAGTCCCTAAAAGTGTTGCTTCACACCCTAAAGGAACAAGGTCAACTGATTATATCATATCCCAGAAGTTCTCCACAGAAAACTGCTCGGAACTGGTCAAAGCTGGACCATACAGACTGCCTAGTGTAAAGGGTGTGGCGCATCTCACCTGCTCAGTGAAAAGGGTGTGATGCATACTGGAAAGCCCTTATGTAGGGTGCGATGGGCGAGAGTAGACAAATGGCAAAGATAGTTTGCAAGGTGGATCGTCACAGAATCTTCCAGAAACTTCTCCTGTGACACTTGCATCTCTGAATTCACCTAGGGATGAGTAAGAGATCATCAATCTCCAAGTGGAATCAAGAACTATCAGAGAGAGGACACTAATCAAAATCCCAGAAGCTAACTCACCCCCCTGCAATCATCTATATATGGATCCCTCATCCCAGAGATCCAGAGGCTGGAATTTTGTATCTTGTAAGGAAGTGTCGTTGGTTTCTTGGTGGAATATCATAGTGTTGGGTGATCCAAGCTTTTCATGAGGTGAAGAAGGGCTTTCATGCTGGGAGGATGATGTTGGGTCAGAACAATTGGCTGTAATCCTCTTTGCTATTCTTGATATTAATAAAGCTATTCAAGTTTTCCTCCACATTCTTGTATTTTTGATGATATATGCATTTGTGTGGTCAATATATATCTGGTCCTATATTTTTTATGATGGTAGATCTCTGTTCTTCGATAGTACTATGCTGCTTTGATTCCACAGGTGCTCTTTGAAGCTGGGTAGACGAAGGAAAAACGGCAAGGATTTGTCAAAAGGGAGAGGAACCAAGCAAGGAACCAAGCGCAAGACTGAGGTTGGTGTCCTTTGTTCCCCTCTTATCTACTTCTCATAAAGGAAAGCGAAAGTAGTTTTAGTTTGTTTGTTTCTAAGATAGCTACCAGTCTTATTGGGACTAGCAGCTCCGAGTGGACACTAGATTTCCCGATAACAAAATGGTGACTCCGCTGGGGAGTGAATAGGTTGTTTGCTTGTCTATATTTGTTTGTTATATAAACTTACAGACGGAGCCTGAAGTTAAGCCAGCTAGCCTTTGAACTGCATTTGCTATGCAAGTGCAAAGTATATCAATGCTGCTTCATTCTATCTCCGGGTTTTGTTTATAAGCTGAACAATCGATTTGCAAACATCCTAATTGCCCTAGTGGTGGCTCCAGTAACCTCATTAGATCAGCCCCTGTGATTTCTATTTACTGACTATCATTAGCTCGACCAAAATCCCTGAACTAAGCCGCAAATTGTGACCCGGAACCAATTTGAAGTCTCGTCCCTGGACCATTGCATTTTCTCCTCTTGGGAACCTGGATGCATCGCACCTCCCGTGTGCAATAGGTGTGCTGCATCGCACTTTCCCTGTGTTGCAAGTGCGCTGATCAGACAAGACCTCTTCTACTCTCAGATTTTGGTTTCTATGTTCACTCTCTTCAGCTTTATTCAGGAGTTTTGTTGTCTGTGATCAGTATACCACTATAGAAATTCCCTTCTTTTGCATGATTCTGCCTCCGTAGTACAAAGAATTGTGAATGTGTTTATGTATTGTGCGCCATTTACAGTTCCATTTTACAAAAAGTAACATAATCAAACTGTCGTCTTTTGATTTGGAAGTGTCGCAAGTGTCGTTTTCAGTTAAATAAAAAATTCTATTGTTCTTGATAGTCGATTATACTGTTACTCTTGTCTTTGATTTGAATTAGTAGTTTTTCAAGTGTCGAAAGCAGTTTTCAATTCAAAATCGCAAAGTGTCGTCATTATCTTCCTTTTGTTTTTGAAGAGAAATTTGTTAGTACTGTCGCTTTGAAAAGATAATTCAGATTTGTACTTAGCATTCTTCTTGTCATCCACACATTAAGAAAGCTGAAAACAAATACATGCATGTGCATTTTCATTTAGACTGCTTTTTGGTTTGATATAGGACAGTGCATCTAGTGTGTGCTCTCTTCTCTATGTTGAAATAATATCATCTCTCTTTCTTTAGTAGCTAGGATTTTCATTGCAAAAAGAAGATTAAACGATTGTTTATCATCTTAGATTGCATTTTAGGAATTGTATATCTACATCACACGGTGAACCTGAAAGGAAAATTTCTTAAGAAATATCAACTGTAAAATAAATTCAATGAACATAAAAACGCTTTGGAACCTAACGCACAACATCTAGAAGTCTAGGCTAGAGACGTATTTCGGCATCATAAAGCCTAGTAACTATCGCTTTCATTGTTGGTTGGGTGATTCCTCCTCTTTAAGATGACAAGTGCCAGTACAGACTTGTGCTCCCACGTACCGTCGAGTATATATTGGGAGACCACAATAGGCTATATCCTTTATCCATAGGAAGCCGTGTCTGTCGCCCTATCAATCGCAATGCACTGGACACAACATTCGGGAAGATTGACTGTCGTACCGTAAAAAGTATTCTGCAATTTTGCAATTGGTTTGGTAATCCCTCTGTCTAGATTTCTAGAGTAGTCTCTTTCATTCCTTTTCAGACTCCTTAAAGGAAAAGGTCCATCTGAGCACTTTTCACTTCAGGCTAATTAAAAATCGAAGGCGACTAGAGTCATCTTTTGTTTTTTCTTGACTCTTAAAAATTGAAAAAACAAGTTGTGTCAAAGAATCTAAAATTTATTTTAATCGGAATAATATCACCATTCCTGCGTTGGTATTAGGTTGAGGAAAATGGAGTCCACCAACCAAGGATTTCCCCTTGGAGGAAATCCTAGTCCTTTCTCCTCTTAGGGAGATGTTGGTGCACCTCATATGGACACATTGTCACTTCCAGGATTGACGATTGGATTGCCAATATGGCTCTTCTCGACCTCCTTCGTTAGAACACCGTGATTCCTAAGCAATCGAGTCAGCAACTAGATGATACCAAAGTTACCCCCCAACCTTCTACTTCATCCAATTCTCCCTCTCCTCCTTCCTCTCCGCTTGATGAAGCTGGTAAAGCCAAAAATCAAGTAACTAAGAAGGAGAAGAAGGGAAAGGAGAAGAAAGAGAAGAAGAAGAAGGAGCCAAAGGCGAAAAGGGGTAACCGGGCATTGTCTAGTGAAAATCCACACACTGCACCATCCAAACCTAAATCTCCATGTGTCATTTGCAAAGGTGACCACTATCATCAAGATTGTCCTTGCATCCCTCAGATCTTAAGGGACTGGTCTCCTCGTTTGCACAATCTGGTTTCATCAACCTCTGAAGATCATGTTGAAAGTACACCATCAACTAGTGAAAGCGAAGCATTTGGATAGAAAAGGAAATGTAAATTTCCTTGTAAACTGTGTGAAGGCGATCATGTCGTCCACCGTTATCCCTTCCTAGACGAAGCTAAAAGATTCTTGGATAACCGTCCGGCTTCACCGCTATGGCTTCCTCCTGGATATAAGAAACTCTTGCCAAGTCTGTCACTAGTTGAAAATCCAACCGACACGCCATTCTGGTTAGTCGAAGCATCTATCATTGAAGATAAACCCGCTGAATCCATACCAGGCGAAAGTCAAAAGGTTGAGGCGGAAGTCGACCCGGTTTTGTCTTCGGAAGGTCCATCTTCAGATGATACAATCACCGAAGAGAATGAGAATGACGTCGTTCAAATTATTTTCGTAAACACAGACTCCAATGAATATGGGGGCAATCTACCCGTTCCTTTACCGCAAGAAGGAAGTTCGTTAGAGTCATATCTGGCTGTCTATTTGGTCCCACCTCCAAGCAACCTAGTCATTTCCTTCGATTGGAATCTACTACGCAGACCCCGTTTACCAGCTAATGTACCATTCTGAATCATTGTACAAGTTTACTAAATGATCATGGTCAGTACCATCATAGATGAATGGGCTTCTGTTAGTATCCTTTCCTCAACTTCTTGGGAAGCGCTTGGTTCGCCATCGCTTCTGCCTGAGATGAGAAATCTGACAGGCTTCAACAAAGGAACCAGTCGACCGTTAGGGATCCTTCCCAATGTGCCCATAACATTGAGAAGGAAAACCATTTATATGAACACAATGGTAGTCCAAGGACCTTTAGATTATAATCTACTCCTGGGGCGCAACTATATTTATAGCATGGGAGCCATTGTCTCCTCACTCTTTAGAGTAATGTGTTTTCCGCATAAAGGCCGAGTGGTTCAGCTCGTACACCAGCTTTCGTTCCCCTGATCACACATAGCTAATAGTCAAATTCCATCCCTAAATGGTCTTTTCACGCAAAGAATGTCTCATCAATCTCTGGTCCGTCCACCTGAAGAGCGCGAGTGATTCGGGGGGACATGACTAAAACCCAGGGGGCATGCACCCTGGTCTGTTTCAGCAGGAAAACCTTGGGTATAGGGTAGGTTTCCGCGGAGGATATATGACTAGTCTGACACACCTATCCGTTTAGGAAAATGGGATTAGACTGGAATAAGATTCCCTCATCAAAGTTATGTGAGTGGAGGTGACCGCGCCACTCACCTTTGTCTATTTCGGTAGACATCACCAAGGCAGTGTTTTGTCTGCAACGCGGATGGAGCAATCTTGCAAATGCGAGAACTTTCATATGGTAACCTGGAAACTCTACTTCGTTATGCCTGGGGGCATGCAAACCTTTTTTCCTGAAAGTTAAGAGCGACCATTTATTTTCTTAGTTTGTAGTTTCTCAACCCTTTAAACTCGTAGGATTGATCGTTCCTAACTTGAATAATGAAAGGATCCGGAGCAAAGTTTCGAATGGTGCAAGCTCCATAAAAATTGAACCTATCAATGAGATGTCCTTATTATACAACTGGTACGAGCAGTTTTTATGCGAAGTTCAATTTCGTTAAAAATTAAACCTTAGCAATGAGCAAATGTTTCCCCCAGAGTTTAAGCTCATTAAAAAATGAACCAATCCCCAGTAAATAACCATTGTGAATGCATTATCATCAGCTTTTGAGCCCTGGTCGTGTTCTCATCATCACCTCCACTCTGTTTTAGCCGATCATTCACCTCCATTTGATTGTTTACCCCTTTTGAGGAACAGCTGCGAAGAGTGATCCTATTAGCCATCCTTGTGACACTGCTGTGATTGGAAAATTCCAAGCCTCACTTGGAATTAGCAGCTACCCGAGAATATCACTCATTCCTCAAAAACAAGTCTCCTTTAAGCTCTTTTCACCTGACTCGTAAAATATGAAAATATTGCCGAGCAGTTGGCCTCTCCGGCTCGTTAAAGCAACCAGGAGTGCTATCCCTCCTCTAGATTTTAATCTTTTTGGACCTGAGGGATTATTACACAAAAAGATTGAGCGCTTGTTTTGTTCGGCTTGTTAAAATTACTGAAAATTCATCCCTTTCATATTATTTTATACTTTTTCGGACTTAAGGGATTATATGACGAAAAAGGATTATTGGAGTTTCCTTTACGTCCATTTCAGACTCTCTAAAATTGAAAAGGACCAAGTTATCTTTGTCGTTAAAACCAAATAGCGACAAACTTTTCCATATAGACAAGAACGAGTTTCACTGTCGCTAGGCTCATTAAAACATAATGACAGGTTTGCCCGAAGGGAAAATTATAGAACAAGCATATGTTATCCTCCTCAAGCTTGACAAAAATAAAGAGGTACTGGTCAGCAATGACTGGGGAAAAATTGGGAAGAAAACTTGAAGAAACTTTATTGGTAGCAAGTCGCTCTTGAACATGACACTTTCACTCCACGTCCGAGTCAGGTTGGGTTATTCCGTTCATCGGTCATATCACCATTGGTCCATCGCACCATCCATATTTGGGGTTAACGCTACCAATCCATGTCAGTGTCGTCGGTATGCTCAAGATAAGTCGCTCAAAGAATTCACCTGGGTCTCATCCGCTGCAATACATTCACGCTCCATTCTTTCATGACCGCCACCCTGAGCCTTGTATCATTAGATAGTTTTCATCTCCGAAATAATTTACTCTGTTCCGTGTCGTAGATGTGGGATTCATTAAGGCCCTCCTATGACGGTTTGCTTCTTGTCGACATCAACTCATTATCCAAGAAGTCGACTTGGGAACAACCCTTTCAGTACTTTGAAGCTTGCATGCCTCAATGGAAAGTTTCTCAATCCCGGCAATAGGTTTACATCAATGGCCTTTGACCAAAAGATTTTTTGTGGTGTTCGACGCCAAGTCCCTTTTCACACCACGCGAATTGTACTGTAGTACCTTGAGGGTCATCATCATTATCATTCATTCCTCTCGCGCTTGTTAATAGCTTACATCATTGGCTGGTAATCAGGCGATATCTTTCCATGTTTGACTCCAGAACATCTTTCACATGGATTAACTTGTACTCCGATTGAAGATTGGACGAGTTTGAAGACCCCGGATTTAGTTTCATCCATCCGTGCTGCGATATATTCAGGAAAATAAAGACATCAAATGTACATCATTGCTGCACATATGATCATCCAAATCAAAGGATGATGACTTTATCAGAATCATCAGTCTACCAAACAGATGGTTGCCTGTCTTATGTACATGAAAATGAATTTATAAGCTGAGCATGGGAATGTCCGCCTCAGCTAGATCATGAGAAATATTATGAAGATAATGTATTGTATTGTATCTTATTACAGGTCGCCTTTCAGCTCGAAAAAACTTCGGATCCTCATGATAAAGCATTTCACCCAACATCAAAAGATTAACGACCTCATGCTTTAGGGGCAACTGTTATAGACATTTTTGGGCACTCCAACCCCAATCATACATGTCCATAAACCAAGGGCTCCTAAGTCCCTAAAAGTGTTTCTTCACACCCTAAAGGAACAAGTTCAACTGATTATATCATCTCCCAGAAGTTCTCCACAGAAAACTGCTCATAATTGGTCAAAGCTGAACCATACAAACTGCCTAATGCAAAGGGTGCGATACATCTCACCTGCTCAGTGAAAAGGGTGTGATGCATACTGGAAAGCCCTTCTATAGGGTACGATGGGCGAGAGTAGACAAATGGCAGAGACAGTTTGCAAGTTGGATCGTCATGGAATCTTCCAGAAACTTCTCTTGTGACACTTGCCTCTCTAAATTTTCCCAGGGATGAGTAAGAGATCATCAATCTCCAAGTGGAATCAAGAACTATCAGAGAGAGGACACTAATCAAAATCCTAGAAGCTGACTCACCCCCCTGCAATCATCTATATATGGATCCCTCATCCCAGAGATCCAGAGGCTGGAATTTTGTATCTTGTAAGGAAGTGTTGTTGGTTTCTTGGTGGAATATCATAGTGTTGAGTGATCTAAGCTTTTCATGAGGTGAAGAAGGGCTTTCATGATGGGAGGATGACGTTGGGTTAGAACAATTGGTTGTAATCCTCTTTGCTATTCTTGATATTAATAAAGCTATTCAAGTTTTCCTCCACATTCTTGTATGTTTGATGATATATGCATTTGTGTGGTCAATATATATCTGGTCCTATATTGTTTATGATGGTAGATCTTTGTTCTTCATAGTACTATGCTGCTTTGATTACACAGGTGCTCTTTGAAGCTGGGTAGACGAAGGAAAAGCGGCAAGGATTTGTTAGAAGGGAGAGGAACCAAGCAAGGAACCAAGCGCAAGATTGAGTTTGGTGTCATTTGTTCCCCTCTTATCTACTTCTCATAAAGGAAAGCGAAAGTAGTTTTAGTTTTTTTGTTTCTAAGATAGCTACCAGTCTTAGTGGGACTATGTTATAGACATTTTTGTGCCTTACAGCTATAAGCATGAAATTTCCATAATCTAAGGGATCCAAAGTCCCTAAACATGTTGTTCCTACCCCTAGAGGAACAAGGCTAACAAACCACAGCAATTCACAGAAGTTCTCCACCAGAAACTGCTCAAAAACAAGTCAATTCAGGATCAATTCAGAGGCTCCACTAGCTGACTGCGCTGAAATGCAGAGATTACACTAGCTAGGTGCACTGCAATGCAAGTAGAAGCACTACCAGGGTGCGCTGAGCGGGAAATGACAAATGGCAAGTTCATTCAACGAGGTGGAAAGACCCTGGAAGCTTCCAGAATCTTCTCCAATGACACTTGCCTCAATGAATTCGACTAGTGATGAGTAAGAGGCTCTTAGTCTCCAAGTGGAAGCAAGAACTGACAGAGGGAGAGGACACTAGTCAGATCTCAAGCTGACTCATCCTCTCTCCAAACATCTATATATGGATCTCTCCTCCATGAGATCCAGGAGGCTGGAATTTTGTTATTGCAAAGAATTGCTGTTGGTTTGAGATTGGAATCATTGGGTGCTTAATGCTTTGAAGGGAGGTGAAGATAGGAATTTCATTCGCTGGGAGGTAGATGCTGGATTGGAGCCCTCTTGGTTGTATCTCCTCCTGAACCTTGTTATTCATCAATAAAGTTATCTTGGTTTCTCCTATATACTGATGTATCTTTGATGTATGATTGCATTAGTATGTTTAGTTTATTTCTAATCCTGAACTAGTTATGAATATGAATCTATGTCTTTGTGTAGTGTTCTCTTCTTGTGATCTTGCAAGAACCTGTTGAAGCTGGGCGAGCGAGAAGGCAAGTAGCTGGGAACTCTCAAAGAGAAGAGAAACCGGATCGAGGGACAAACGGAAGACATCGATTAGTCCATCCATCTCTCTTCATTCTTAATTCATAAAGGAAGAATACTAGAATAGTTGTTTCTGTTTGTTGCTAAGGCACTGTCACACCTTAGGTGGATAGGATCGTCCTGCATAGGCATTTTTCCCCACAACAGACTAGCAGCTCCGAGTGGACACTAGATTTCCTGATAACACATAGACTGAACCAAAATGTACTGAGGATCCTGCTATCCTGATCTGAGATGATAGACTTTGGGATCCCAAAGTGTACCCACACTCGTTCAAAGAAGAGTTTAGCAGTGGATTTTTCTGTGATATTCTTCTTACAGGCCGCCATAATGGCCATCTTTGAGAACATGTCGACGACCACAAAAACACAGTCGTTTCCATGCTTAGTAGAAGGAAGGCCCAACATGTAATCCATGGAGATGGATTCCCAAGGTTGACTAGGGGTAGGCAGCGGAGTATAGAGGCCTTACTTCTTGACAGTCGGTTTGTCAATGGCACAGGCAGTGTAGGATCTGATATACTTTCCGACATCCTGTCGAATATTCGACCAATGGAAATACTTTTGCAGTACTGCCACTGTTTTCTTGACCCCAAAATGCCCAGCAGCCTGACTATAGCGTGCTTCCCAAATCATCTTGGCATGCTCGCTTGAAGGAACATAAAGGTGACCCAGGTGGCATAACAGGGCATCCTAGAGGTGAAAATCTAGAACATGCTGACCCTCCAAGAGTGTCTAGTATGTGTGGCCGAATTCTAGGTCACTTTTGTAGAGAAGTGGCCAATCAGAAATCTCATGTCCACAAGAGTTTAACATGGTGGTTAACGCCATGATCGGTGGTCGACTGAGGAAATCTACAACATTATTGGTGTGGCCCTTCTTATATTTCATATTTAAATGGAACTATTGCAGGTATGTGGACCACTTCTGATAGAAATCATTCTACAACTTCCCTTGCATCTGTATGAACTGAAGGGGCTGGTGGTCTGTTTAGATGACCATTTCCTTCCCCAAAATGTAATGCTTCCATTTTCGGGAGGCCTACACAATGGAATACATCCCTTTGTCATAAGTGGGATACTTCCGGACTGTGTCTGAAAGTGTCTCACTATGATATGCCATTGGATTCTCGTGTTGAGTAAGGACTGCCCCAATAGCATAGTTAGAGGCATATCTCTCCATCTCAAATGATTGTTGCAAGTCTAGTAATGCAAGCACTAGTGCTGAGCACAGGTGGCGTTTCAACTCTATGAATGCCTTATGTTGAGATTATGACCAAAATAATTTTGCTTTCACTCCTCCCTTAGTGACTTGACTCAAGGGCCAAGTGATATGATAAAGTCCCAACACAAACCTATGGTAGAAGTTGGCAAGACCCAGAAAGTTACGGAGCTCTGTCAGAGTGGTTGGAGATGGCCAATTGCAAATGACATGGATCTTGGATGGATCCACATGGACCCCATGTTCATCAATAATGTATCCCAGATACTGAACTTGGGTCATGCCAAAAGTGCATTTCTCCAAATTGGCACATAACTTGTGTTGCTACAGTGTTTGGAGAACCTATCGGATGTGGTGGAGGTGTTGTTCCCAACTCTGGTTGAAGATGAGGATGTCGTCCAGGTATACCACAACAAATGATTTGGTGAATGGCCGCAAGATGTCATCCATTAGCCTCATGAAGGTTGCAGGAGAATTCATCAACCTGAAAGGAAAAACCAACCATTCAAAAAGGCCCTCCTTGGCTTTGAAGGCAGTCTTCCACACATCGAAGGGTTCGATTGGTACCTGGTGATATCCTGACTTCAAATCGATCTTGATGAAATATTTTCCCCCCTTCATTTGATCTAGAAGGTCATCAATCCGTGGGATTGGGTACCTATTCCGGATAGTGATCTTATTCAGCGCTCGATAGTCAATACAGTGTCTCCAAGTCCCATCCGTCTTCTGTACCAACACGATCGGATTCCCACAGGGCGATGAACTCGGGCGGATGTGACCTTACTGCAACAACTCCTGAATCTGCCTATTGATTTCATCGTTCTCCAAAACAAAGCGCCAATAGATTGGTCCATTTGGTAACGGTGCACCTGGGGTCAGATCGATGGAGTGCTTGACCTGACAGTGCAGAGGAACCCCTGTGGGGGAGGTGAAGATGTCCTCGTACTCCTCCACGACCTGGTCCATCTGTAGTTGTCGTGCAGAGGGGCCTTGTCTGGAGGTCGTGGCTATCGTCTTCTTCTTTCCTTGAGGATATATCATCAGGAAAACAAATTTCCCAGTTTTGGAAATGAGCTTACTACATTGTTTTGCAGTAATCAAAGAGATGGTAGTAGGTGGTGCTACCTCTGGTATCCTGTACAACTTATTTCCCAAACTAACAATAACAGCACGAGGCCTTGACTCATATATAGCATGTCACTTCCACAAGTATGGTTGGCCTAATAATACATCACAAACATCAAGGGGAGTAACGTCAACAATACCTCATCCATGAAGGGCTTGGTGTTGTATGGAAGGCGACACTACTAGCTCATGTGAAGATCACGTCCTTAGTGAAGCCACCCGATGGTGTATGGTTGTGGATGTGTTGTGATTGGTAAGCCCAACCGCTTCATGACCTCTGCCGAAATGAGGTTCTTTTGGCTCCCACTATCGATAATGAATTGTAGCGGGGAGCCCTTTACCCACATCTGGGAGTGGAAGAGGCGCTCCTCCTCCTCTGGATCTTCGGGTTCCTCCTTCTGGATCTTCGTGGTGGCAACAGTGTCATTGGGCTCCGCATCGATAATCTACTTCCCTTTTTCATTCCCCTTATCGGGTTCTGAATTAGAGTCTGAACATGCATCTGATTCTGAATACTTTAGCTCGGCCACCAGTCACTGCTTGGCCTGACACTCACTTGTGTTGTGAGTGGAGCTCTTATGGAACTCACACCACTTTCCCGTGTCCTTCTTCGACTTCATGGTGTTGTTCTTTTCTTGCGGCTTTGGTGGGTTGTCCTGGGCCACTCAGCCTTAGCTTTGTCCTTTGTTCAGTGGTTTGGGGGGGGCTTTTCCTTGTTTCGGATTTGCAGATCCAAAGTCTCGCTTGTTCTATTTAAACTTTTGCTCGAGCTTGATAGCGTATCGGTACGTCATGCCGAGTGAGGAGATGTCCAGGAACTCCATCTCGTCCTGGATGTACCTGTGTAGGCAGCCACAATATTTGAGTACCAAATGCAGCTTAGAATCCTTGATACCCAATTTTGTGTGAAGGGTATGAAAAATATTGGTAAACTCCAGCATGTCTTGGTCCCTTCCTTGCCGCAGTGTGGTCCAATTTATGTATTTATCTTTAGAGATTTTGACAGGGTAGTACTGCTCCTTGATGGCATTCCGGAATGAATTCCAAGTGGGTGCGGCTGAAAAAATTTAGGTCGTACTTTCATCCTTCTGTTTGTAGTAGGTTTCCCACCAGTCCTTGACGCGGGGTCGGTTTTGAGAAGAGCGAAAGTAATCTTTTCCCGGCCGCAAAAATCATGAACATAAAAATACCCTTCTAGTAGATTTAACCATTTATCTACAGCGTATGCATCTATCTGAACCTCAAATATGGGAATGTCAAAGTTAACTTGTACCTTAAAGGCTGTGGCACTTCTAGAGTAGCTTTTGGAAGTAGATGTGTTGCCCCTGGGTAGTCGCTGAAGGATCTGGGTAAAGTTGTCCATAGTCGCGTCCCTTTGTCGCTCGAGGGCCTCTACGAGCAAGATTTTGATAGGATCTCCTATCCCCTTGTCTTTCTTTTCAGCCGCCATGGGATTCCATCGAGATTTGCGAGGTTGGTCTTGCAAAGGTTCGACCAATTCAATCCCTAACTCCTTATATCCCGACCTCATTGGGGACCATGCAAAGAAAAACAGAGAAAGAGCAAACCACTCTGATACCGTTGATCCGGATTTAAACAGGAACGCAAAAAATTACAGAGATAACCATAAATACAGAGATATAGTGGAAATAATACTTCATTTCATTAATGTAAAATACTAAAATATGCTTACAAACAGAAATGGAAATAAACTAGCTTGGACGATGGTAGGTTATCTCTGAGGAGAAATGTGGCGGCTACATGTCTCTGAATTGTCTTACAATGAGGCTCGAAGGCCTATTTATTGTTGAGAAACAATGGAAAACCCTAAACATCCAAAACCGTAACCCTAGGAGATGAAGTGTCAAACTATGGGCCCGTTTTGGGTAAATTGGTACATCAACTTCCTGAGGTCGTAACTTTGGCATACGATCTCCATTTTGCAGAACACCTCGTTAGAAAGATCTATCTGAGGACTACAACTTTTGGAAGAGAAACATCAGTCCATGAACCCATGTTGCTCCCATTTTTCCCAAAAAACGTCGTTTAGGGCCTCAAAACAACTCCAGAAGTTCAGGACCCAAAAAACTGCCAAAAATAGCAAATTGTGCTACAATTAAGGAAACTGAAAAACTGAAAGAAACAATGGTGGGGGTCCATGTGGAATTGACAGGTGGCCACCAATATCCACCTGGATCAATATTCCTTCTTCAGAGCAAAACGGGGTCTCAAACAAGGATGTGCTTTGTCCCCCCCTTTTTTCTTGTTGATTGTTGAAGGCCTTAGCAGGATGTTGAAGTCAGCTAAGCAAAGAGGAGACTTCAAAGGTGTAGGTGTTGCGAGAGCCCTCACTATAACTCATTTGTTATTTGTAGATGACATTTTAATTTTTTGTAATGGATCATTAAGAGATATACAAGCTCTTCACAAAATCCTTGAACTCTTTAGTAGGGTGAGTGGCATGGTTATCAATGTTTCAAAATCTATTCATACTATTCACAACCTAGAAATTCAAGAGATAAACAATATTAGAATGTTCTTCCCCTTTGAGATATTGAGCTTTGATTCAAGTCTCAAATACTTGGGGTTCTATTAACCTAATTGCTATAGACTTGAAGACTAGTTCTAGTTTTTAGCAAAACTGGAAAAGAGGTTGTCATGTTGGAGCTACAGATGGCTTTCAAGAGTTGGTTGTTTGGTGTTAGTTAAGTCAGTTCTTGAAGTGATCCATGTCTATTGGATGTCATTGGCATGGATTCCAAAAGGTGTATTAGAAAAGGAAAGACGAATCTGTTTTAAATTTCTTTGGGAAGGGACTCCGGAGTCCTTTTTTTTACCAAGGTTAAAATGGTCAAGGATTGAAATCCCAAAGCTCATGCGGGGATGGGGTTTAAAAACAAACTTCTTATTCTCAAAAGCCCTTGCAGCAAAATCTTGGTGGAGACTTATTACTACATCCAGCCTATGTACGGAAGTTGTCATCAAAAGTACATTGGGCCAAACTCCCTAGAGGATTGGATCAGGCGTCCAAATAGGGCCAGAGGTAGTATCTCAATAGTTTGGAGGTCATTCAGTTAAATTCATTTAACTTAATTTCTTCTAGGATTTCTCGGAAAATTGAGAGCGGGCATAGATTTAGATTCGGTTATTACCCTTGGCCAGGGAGTGGGGAAGCCACATCTTATCCCAAAATCTTATTTCACATATCTAGGATGAATGGTAAACTACACTCAACCAGTGCATAAATCATGTTGAGACTAATTTGTGGATATCGAGTTGGCTTTCAATAGATGAATTAAATATTGCAGAAGCCCTTCAAGAGAAATGGGGGTAGTATGTAGGTGCACTGTCTAGGGCTCATAATATATTAAATGACCGAGAAGACGAGCTTGCTTGGTCCTCTTCCCCACTCGACATATATACTCCAAAGTTGGGCTCCATTTTTCTAAATTACCTGGCACAAATGGTTGAACCTGAGTGGTGGTCGAGGGCGGTATGGAAGGCTAAATTCTGTCTGAAGGCGAAGTTGTTGAGCTAGTGCATCATGGAAAACAAAGTTCATACTTGGGAGGTGATGCAACGCAGATTTGTAATTAGTTCGGGGTGGTTTTCACTATGCAAAGGGGCAATTGAAACAATTGACCATCTCTTCGTGTCTTGCTCCTTCACACAATAGGTGTGGAATGATTGTAGAACCAGTCTTGTTTAAAATGCAGATGGGATGGGCCAAATTATGTAGATTTCTAGCTAAGATGGAATTGAGATCACGCGAATGGAGTAATAAATTATCTTCCTCTTATTGTTTGTTGGGGATTATATCTCGCAAGGAATAGAGAAATTTTCCAAGGTATCTCATCTTTCCTGGGGAAAATTGTTACTAAGGGCCTAATTATACTAAGCATTATCCACAACTAAAAGACATGTCAGCGATTAGACTTGTAACTAAAGAATCGCCAGAAAAATAAATGCTTTGGGGATACTTCAATGGGGCTTCCCAAGGGGAAGGAGATTAAGCATGAGGGGGTTTTATTCTTAACTTGTCTGAGCACCATGCTTTTCATGTAAAAATTGGAATGGGATCTAGTACAAATAATTGGGCTGAAACACTTGCATGCAAATCATTGATTGCTTTTGTTGTTGAGAAGGGATGTGACAGGATTCAAATCTATGGTGACTCTGTATTGGTGATTAATTGGGTTAATGTTGTACAACATTGCAGGAACATACATTTGGTTAACATTTTGGAGGACATCCAAAGACTGAGTCTTTCTTTTACACACTTCTCTTGCAGGCACATTTATAGGGAAAGGAACCAAGAAGCTAATAGGCTTTCTAAGGAAGGCATTCTCCTGGATAGGGGGCTCTAGCAGTAATTGATTTTCGAGGTCATGAAAGCTCTATGTTTTACCACATACCTTACACGGATGACGTTCAAGTCATATGAGGCATGGTTTCGGCTCATGCCTACACTTGCTTTTTCAGACATCGGATGTGTTGTTACAGGTTTCAGATTTCATTTTTTTAGCACTATGTTTTTTACAATGAGATTTTTTGGCATTCTCTATTCCCAAAGGGAAGCTTTCAATAACAGTCTTTACTTGTACTTGTCTATGATTTCATGTTTGGAACAACAAATGTAAGTTGTTTTTTCTAGAATTTTTGAACTTTCTTTGTGACTAGTGATTTTTGTAATATGATGATGGGCTTTCATATTATATGTTGTGATAAGATGTGGGAAATATATTTAGGAATGTGTTATCTCTTTGGTGAATATGCTAAATGTAATTTTGTTTGGATATGAATAAAATTACAGTTTTTTTCCTAGAAAAAATAAATAAATAATATATATA
The DNA here is from genome assembly GCA_031772625.1 of Pinus tabuliformis. Lineage (NCBI taxonomy): Eukaryota > Viridiplantae > Streptophyta > Pinopsida > Pinales > Pinaceae > Pinus > Pinus tabuliformis. The sequence goes on along the minus strand of CM062817.1, from coordinate 1,055,405,727 downwards.
TATATAGATATAGATATATATATATATATATATTTCCATGTGACTATTTTTATGGGTTGTAAGCTCGACAAAGAAGTAAACTCGAAATTCTTGAATCGTCATAATATATTCATTATCATTACAAAAAATTTATAGATATCCAAATGCCAATATGGACCATATCTCTCTCTCTCTCTCTCTCTCTCTCTCTCTCTCTCTCTCTCTCTCTCTCTCTCTCTCTCTCTCTCTCTCTCTCTCTCTCTCTCTCTCTCTATATATATATATATATATATATATATATATATATATATATATATATATATATATATATATATATATATATATATATATATATATATATATATATATATAATTTTTCTATAGAAATTCATTGGTTCATCTCTTGATTTAATTGGGAATCAATTATGTGGGTTTGGCATTTTGTTATACTGCCCATGTGTGTTGTGTAGGTGTTTTTGCAATAGGAGGGCACTCTTGCCACTTTCTTGGTCGCAGGTTCTTATGCAGAAATCAGAGTTTTGAACCCCCTTACTCATCATGCCTTTGAAGAATGGCAAGCAATGGAGGAGGGGCAGTGGTGGTAGTAGTACATAGGAACAACATGGGGCTCGAATATTTGCTCAAGGCTCAGCTACGACATTTTTTAATGCAGTGCCTCCTGCGACCCGACAGAAAATTAGAAAATTGGAGACCAAGGCAAGTGTCGAGAAGCAATACTACTCTAACATATATTAAAGGAAGTCTCTTGTTGGGTTCCCAACCCTAGTCACACTAGGGGACAAAAAAAGAAATACCTCACCTCAGTTGCAATACACTGGTAGACAAAGACTCTACTTGGCATGGTATTGAAGGAAAAATTGGTGGAGAGGTACAATATATTTGCTTCGCTAGAGGATATTAAAAGGATGTTTAGGAACCAATGTTTTTCATGGATAGGCTCAATGCAAGGTTGGCCCATGTAGAAGGGAATATTCATTGTGACTCTAAAACTATTACACCTCCTGGTTCAAGTGCAAGGGATCATGCTCCCATTTTTTCTTTAACTCCTGATGGTTATTATATCTACTACTATATCTCACTCTATCCATGTTTATTTCTCCTTATGACTCTTAATGGCTATCATATTTACTAGTATATATTACTCTATCCATGTTTTTTAATACCTATTCAGAATGTTTGATTTTGTTTGTTGGGTGTAAATGAAAAGAATAGTGGGTGGATTCCCTTGTTTTCTCTTTTCTACCCGTATATAACTAGATGTAATAGATATGTACTTTTCCTTTGAAAACATTCTTAGTCTTTTAATTTTAAAAAAATGTATAATAACGAAATTGTACCTTTATACTAAATATGGTTTACAAACTATAAGATGTTCTCTAATATTTGGTGCAATTATGTCACCAAAAAATAAAAACCTCTTCAAAACATTAAAAATTTCAAATCTGACAATTTCGAATTAATTGATTTATTTATTTTTAAAAGAAAAAAGCAATATGAATAAGTTGTACTAAATATTAGTAGATGTAATCATTTCATAACCATAAATGAAATCTATGATAATCAAAATATTTTTAAAAATGTAATTTCGTGGATTCAGCCATTCTATGTTAGCATATTTATAAATTAATGTTAGTAGATGTGATCATTTCATAACCATTGATTAAATCTATGATAATCAAAATATTTTTAAAAATGAAATTCCATTGGTTCAACCATTCTATGATAGGATATGTATGAATTAATATTGATGAGATTTTTCATTATATGATCCATACTGAATGAATTCAAGGTAGAGCATAAGTGTGTTTACCATGAAACAATATGTGTTAACTAATATTCAACGTACAATTGAGTATATAATAACAATACACATACCATAATAAGATTACATGAGCATATTTTCCAAATAATTGTATTAGTAATTAAAATTTTAACTAAAACTTGTATTAAATCCCCATTCAAATTTTACTAAATATGATCAATATTTTGCAACTAATAATATCATTCACTATTTGAATTATTTATAGCTGGATGTAGATTTTGAGATTACTTGTTTTGAATTGTTGGGTGGTTTTTCTTGTTCATCAACTGAGTTTTTGTATACTTGACCAAATGTTGTCGACTCATCTGTGAACCTCCCTATCTACTCCTTGGGTACTCTTCTTCCTCGCGAACCCTCAACTTGTGGTGTGGCTATACAAGAGAAGAATACACTAGCAGTGTGGAGGTGAGCTTTCAATCTCAACAAACCCCCACTCAATGGAAACACCAAACACAAAAAAACTCACAAACAGAACTCTATATAGTCACTCAAAAGTAATCCAGCATTAAGACATTTGTCTAGCATTAGTGTGCATCCAAAAAATGAGTTTCTCATAGTTTTCTCTTCTTTTATAGAAGGTATTAGTGTTGCCACTTGTCATTTCATATAAATTTATCATTTTCTTAATTTTCAAATTCCTATTATTTATCTACCCAACTGTCACAATTTTATCAAGGCTTTCATTAGTTTCACTTTTCTTATTTTATGTTAAAAGGCTAATTTCCCTTACTAAACACAAAATTCATATTTCTTCTCTCAGTTATCCCTTGATCCCAATTTAGATTCCCCTAGCTTGGTGCTCATTTGGTTCTTTAATGAGAGTTAAGTATTAGGTGTCAGTTTTATGTCTCTAAACTCCCTACCTTTTCTTAATTTCAAATTTTAGTTGGAGAATCCAATTCTAAAATCCTTCCACATTTAAGGTCCTCATGAATACCATTTTTCTTAATTTAGAATTTGATTATTTTAATTTTATGCACACTAGCCCCCTTAAGTTTTAGAATTTATTTAATAGTTTATTGAGGTTCCTTCCCATTTAGCATGATATCCCTACATGTTTTAGGATAGCTAAATATTAAATTGAGTTTAATTTCCTTCATTTTAGATTTCTCTAAAGTTGGATACAAATCTATTTATACACTTTTTTTTGCAAGTCCTAAATAAATTTAAATTTAGATTTCACACTAAACTAAAATTTTGTTTTTACTTTTTAACTCTAGTGTTTAGTCCTTAAATTTTGAATCCTAAATTCCCAATACCAATCTTTCCAAATCAATTGTGCCCTTCAAGAACTCCTCACACATTCCCAATGGTGCCACAATGCTTTCGCTTCAAGTATTTGTGAATAGTAGAGGGGAAACATATGAATCATGGTGGAGACCATCATAAACTCCAAGGTCATCGTCTATTGCGATACTAACAGTGATTGAGGATCAAGGTGTCTGCCTTGATGTGTGCCCCTTAATGAATCCTGATGAGTGATTGAATCTGCAATTCAACACTCAAAGCATCGTGCAACTTCATGGTGAAGGTGCCCAACACCTTCCAACCCAAGCCATGGCAGAAGTGCTAGTAGGTGAATCAAGAATATTGTTTGCTCTATATATCCCTATCGCCAATGTGTGAGTCGTTCAATCAAGTATATGACCTATGCCTACAACCACTAACATTTCATCATTATTTTGTAACAATATATTGTTCATAAATTAAATTTTTCAACATCAACGGTACTTGATTAATCAAACTAGATTTTATTGCCTCATCATGCACATGTGCACCAAGATGGTTTTTTTCCACACTCAAGTACCTATTAGTAACATTAAATCACAATGATAAGTCATCAAAATACATGTGATAAGCAACATCAAAATAAACTAATATCATATCCATCAACATAGTCTAAACTGAAAATTGAAATAAGCACATCACAAGTCATCATCATATGAAATAATGATAATCAAACCCTCAATGCCCAAAATTCCTAAAAAATATATAGTTTATACCATAATATTTATCTCATAAATCAAAATAATATTAAAAGTGTCTATCTCAAATCAAATTAGAATAAAGCATTAATCTTTTAATTAAACTATAAATGTATTAACAATCATTTATCATAAATCTTATTGATTAATTTATACACTATAAATATATATGTAATATTAATTAGTATATTACATTCTTAATAAATATATTACATTCTATAAATATATGTAATATTAATTGGTATATTACATTCTTAATATACAATTAAAGTGATATTGTTATTTATTATATATCTATATGCACTTTTTCACTATAACACCTAATACCATTTTCCAAACTTATTAATTAATATTAACTATATTAGTATTATTAATTAATATAGTTAATTAATATTAACTATATTAATATTATTAATTAATATTAACTATATTAGTATTATTAATTAATATTGACTATATTAGTATTGTGGTGGTTGGTTTATATTTTATTATGTACAATTCTATTAAAATGTGTATACAAAAAATACAATATTTTTTAAATATATTTTTCACTATATTATAATTTGATTTAAATATATCAATAAATAAATTTTATGTATTTATTAATAAATAAATATAAATAATAATAATTTATTTTAAAATCAGGACCCAACTAAAGATTTATTTATTAATAAATAAATAAATATAATAATAATTTATTTTAAAATCATGACTAAGCTAAATATCAAATTGGTATATGAGTTTTTTTATTTGTGAGAGAAAAATGATATTATCAAATCATCTATACAATAATGTGATTATTAAAATCTATAAAAATATAGATACTTTACCTCTTTAAATTTCAACTTATAACTTTAAACAAAAATTACACATTTTTAACAATTAAATTCACTCAACCCACACAAATCTATATATAACAATGATTTCATCAATCAACGTGCTCAAACCAAAAAAATTAATCATACCAACCGGCATAGATTCAATAATCTCAACTTACGCTTAAGAGGTGATGTCATAAATTTTATGTAGAAAAAATTGGTGTAATATAAATTTTTTATTGCACATGTAAAATTTAAAGTAAAGCCATAAATTTATGTAAGATAAGTTTACATAAATTTTATGTAAACTAAAAGTAAAGCCATTTTTACACATGCATATGCATGTTGTACCATCAAATTGTAACATCAAATTGTAAATGGCTTTAAAAGAATATTACTCGTTTGCGAACGGAAAAGAATAATGTCGATCATTCAGACTTCATTTAGTACCGTCTACAATAGGATAAAAAGAAATAATAAGTTCAATACCTATTTCAATTAATGAGATTGGATGAAAATTATATAAAATATAGTTTTATTTAACAAGATGGTAATTAAAATTTATGAATATGTAGTTTTATTTTAATTTTAGATTTATTAAGTATCTATAGAAATCAAATTTTTTAAAATGTAAAATTTTGTATTAAAAAAAAAAAAATTGTATTTTATGATTTTTTTTCCAAAGGAAAAATTGTAATTTTATTAATGAAAACAAAATTACATGTTGTAGATGCTCGTATAGTATTTAGTCAAATCAGTGGAAATTGGTGCTCACGGAGAGAGTACATGATAAAAGCAAATAAAAATAAACTACTCCTAAAAGGAAGAAATTGGTTACCCTTTTCTTCCTTTCTTTTTTTCTACCTTCCGCCATCTTCCTTAATTTGGATTGGTCATTACAAGTGCTAGTTGGTCATCTTCCTCCATCCTTGGATTTTCCTTATCTGAATCTGAACTCTCAGATACATGATGTTGTTTGAATCCTCTCGTCTCTTTTTCTTCAGGGATCTTCTCTTGATGTGTTGTTGGGACTTGGGTTCCTAATGCTTCATGATTAGCTCCCCCATTTGCTACACTTTCTTGTGGATTTTGGGTTTCTTCATTGACAGGGAGACTCATTTCCTCATCATCATCTGCGTCTTCAGACTGCTGCTCTGGAAATTGCCATCCCTTGGGTTTTGTCCCTAGTTTCTTTTTTCCTACTTGGCTCTTTCTTGGCCACAAGACATGTATTTTGAAGATGTCATGTTTGTCGACATATTCAACACCTAAAAGTCGTGTTTTTAAAGTCTAGAAATGTTGTCCAATGTTGTTTGTTATGTGTTAAGAGGATCTGATACGACAACCCTTTGCAGAGGTCCACCTCGACACAAATTTTGGTGAAAGTGTAGATTCTTTCTTTAGCTCTTTGTGCATTTGTATTTATGTACCTCTTTATGAGATTCCCAATTCCTTCTAGCACTTTATTGATCCAGGTGGATATTGGTGGCCACCTGCCTATTCCACTTGGACCCCAAACACTATCTCTTTCAGTTTTTTGGTTTCCTTAATTGTAGCAAAATTTACTATTTTTGGCAGTTTTTTGGGCCCTAAACTTTCGGAGCCGTTTTGAGACCGTGAATGACGTTTTTAGGGAAAACGAGGAGACCGGAAACGTCTTGAATCAACTTATTTGTTTGCTTTCAGCCTTCTCTTTGACATCTTTGAAACGAGGTCTTATGATAGCCAAACAGAGATCGTATGCCAAAGTTATGACCTCGGGAAGTTGGTGTACCAATTTACCCAAATGGGACCCACAATTTTGGTGCTTCATCTCCTAGGGTTAGGTTTTTGGATGTTTAGGGTTTTCCCTTGTTTCTCAATAATAAATAGGCCTTTGAGCCTCATTGCAACACAGTTCAGAGGCATGTAGCCACCACATATCTCCTCATAGATAAGCTAACATCGCTCGAGCTATCTTATTTCCATTCTGTTTGTAAGCATAGTTCAGTATTTTTCCATTAATGAAGTGTTTTTTTGCGCATCTCTGTGTTTATGATTATATCTGTAAGCTATTGCATTCTTGTTTAAGTTGAGATTAGTGGTATCAGAGAGCTCTACTCTTTCTTCGTTTTTCTTTGCATGTCCTCAACAAGGTCAGGGTATAAGGAATTAGGGCTCGATCTGGTTGAACCATTGGAGGATCAGCCTCGCAAAACCCGAGGACCTCCCATGGCGGAAGAAAATAAAGACGAGGGCGCAGGAGATCCTTTCAAAATGTTGCTCGATGAAGCTCTCGAGCAATATATGGATAAGATGATGGATAACTTTGCCCAGATCCTTCAACAGCTACCCACAGGCAATGCATCTTCATTCAGCAACCACTCTAGAGGCACCACTCCTTTTAAGGTACAAATTAACTTCGATATTCCCATATTCGAAGGCCTCATAGATGCAAACATCATAGATAAATGGTTAAATCTATTGAAAGGATCTTTTTCAATTCATGACTTTTCCAATCGAGAAAAGATTACGTTTTCACTTCTCAAAGCCACCCCACATGTCAAGGACTGGCGGGAAACCTGCTGTGAACAAAAGGACGAGAGTGAACCCTCGCTATTTTCAGCTGCACCCATTTGGCATTCTTTCTGAGATGCCATCAAGGAACAGTATTACCTTGTCAATAGCTATGAAGATAAATACATAAATTGGACCACGCTATGGCAGGGAAGGGACCAAGAGGTGTCGGAGTTCACAAATACCTTCCATACCCTTCACACAAAGCTGGGTATAAAGGATATTGAATGAAATTTGGTGCTCAAGTACTGCAACTGTCTACACAAGTACATCCAGGACGAGATGGAGTTCTTGGACATTTCCTCGCTCGTCACAACGTATTGGTACACTGTAAAGATTGAGCAGAAGTTTAAACAGAAGAAGCGTGACTTTGGAGCTGTGAATCCAAAGCAAGGAAAACCCACCCCCAAACCACAAAACAAGAGACCAAGCCAAGGTGGGGCTACCCAGGACAACCTGTTGAAGCTGAAAGCAAAGAACAACACCACAAAGATGAAGAAGGACACGGGAAAATGGTGTGAGTTCCATAAGAGCTCCACTCACAATACAAGTGAGTGTCGGGCCATGCAGTCACTGGCAGCCGAACTAAAGGCTTCCAAATTAGACGCAGGTTCCGACTCTGAATCAGAACATGATAAGGGGACTGACAAAGGGAAGCAGATCATTGATGCAGAGCCCAGTGCCACTGTGGCCACCACAAAGATCTAGAAAATTGAGCCTGGAAATACAAAGGAGGTGGAACACCTCTTCCACTCACAGATGTGGATGAAGGGTTCTCCACTACAGTTCATTGTCGACAGCGGAAGCCAAAAGAACCTCATTTCAGCATAAGTCGTGAAGCAACTAGGCCTAAAGACTACAAAACATCCATAGTCGTACACCATTGGGTGGCTTCACCAAGGATGAGATCTTCGCGTCAGCCAGCAGTGTCACCTTCCCTATAGCATCAAGCCCTTCATGGATGAGGTATTGTGTGGCGTTGCTCCTCTTGAAGTTTTTGATGTATTGTTAGGACAACCATACTTGTGGAACAGACATGTTGTATATGAGTCTAGACCTTGCTCTGTGATTATTATTTTGGCTAACAAGTTGTACAGGATACCGAAGGTAGCCCCACATACCGCCATCTCTTTGATCACTGCAAAGCAATGCAGTAAGAACATTTCCATACCAGGAAATTCATTTTCCTTATGATTCACCCCCAAAGCAAGAAGAAGGTTGTGGTCACGGCTTTCAGGGAGGGCTCCTATACACAACACCAACAGATGGACAAGGTCGTGGAGGAGTACAGGGACATTTTCTCCTCACCCACAAGGGTACCTCTGCACTGTCAGGTCAAGCACTCCATCGATCTAACCCCGGGCGCGCCGCTGCCAATGGACTGATCTATCGACGCTCTGTTCTGGAGAATGATGAGATGAAGAGGCAAATTTAGGAACTACTACAGAAGGGGCACATTAGGCCAAGCTCATCACCCCGTGGGAGCCCTATTGTATTGGTACAAAAGAAGGATGAGACCAAGTTCAGCAGAAGTTTCCCCATCTCATGGAGGCACTCAACGCAATGGAGACCATTGCTTCCTAAGGGGGGAGGAATGATCCAAGTGGATATTGGTGGCCACCTACCTATTCCACTTGGACCCCCAACACTGTCTCTTTTAGCTTTTTGGTTTCCTTAATTGTATCACAGTTTAATATTTTTGGCAGTATTTCAGCCCTGAACTTCTGGAGCCATTTTGAGGCCATAAACAGTGTTTTTAGGGAAAACGGAGAGACCAAAATCGTCCCAATTTAGCTTGTAATTTGTTTTTGGCCTTCTCTTTGATATATTCGAAACGAGATATTATGATAGCCAAACGGAGATCATATGCCAAAGTTATGATCTTGGGAAGTTGATGTACCAATTTACTGTTGTAGCTCTGATACCACTTGTTGTAGCTCTAACCGAGAAATATATGATAATGGAAATAAACCCAGAAACAATAAGATAGAAATAGATAGAAATGATTCTCTTTATTAATCAAAACCCTTATGGTAGGGCAACACCATACATTCACTCCTTAAGGAAGGAGAATACTCCACAAGCCATACGCATGTTCATACAAGAATACTTCTCTTCCCCTTCATATGTGGAGTCTCTAGCCTTTATATAGGCCTCATACATACAATACCATGCATCATTACCATGGTTTCCTCATACCATCAACTAATACCATGGGCCCATTACATTATTATTAACTACTTGTGGTCCCTTACATGACATGGGTTAACCACCTTATTTATTACTATGGCCCATCCCATTATTACATTATTACCTTGGGTACCTCCCTTGGTACCCCATATTATCCCCCCTAGGTACATAACATATTTCTTTTCTTCCGCCATGGGAGGTCGTCGGGTTTTGCGAGGCTGATCCCGCAATGGTTCAACTAGATCGAGCCCTAATTCCTTATACCCTGACCTCGTTGGGGACATGAAAATAATAACAAAGATATAGCAGATCCCCCTGATACCACTAATCCAAACTTAAACAAGAACGTAACAACTTACAGATATAATCATAAACACAGAGATGCGGCAGAAAAACACTTCATCTCATTAATGGAAAAATACTGAACTATGCTTACAAACAAAATGGAAATAAGATAGATTAGGCGATGTTAGCTTATCTCTTAGGAGAGATGTGGCGGCTACATGCCTCTAAACTGTGTTACAATGAGGCTCAAAGGCCTATTTATTATTGAGAAACAATGGAAAACCCTAAACATCCAAAAACTAACCCTAGAAGATGAAGCGCCAAAACTGTGGGCCCCGTTTGGGTAAATGTTGTAGCTCTGATACCAATTGTTGTAGATCTAACCCATAAATACTATAGATCTGATATAAAAATATGAGATAATGCAAATAACCCAGAAATAATATGAAATGATACTTTATTGATCAAACCCTTAAGGTAGGGCAACACCATACATTCACTCCTTAAGGAAGGAGAACACTCCACAAGCCATATGCCTGTTCATACAATAATCCTTCACTTCATAGGGGGGATAATATGGGGTACCAAGGGAGGTACCCAAGGTAATAATGTAATAATGGGATGGGCCATAGTAATAAATAAGGTGGTTAACCCATGTCATGTAAGGGACCACAAGTAGTTAATAATAATGTAATGGGCCCATGGTATTAGTGGATGGTATGAGGAAACCATGGTAATGATGCATGGTATTGTATGTATGAGGCCTATATAAAGGCTAGAGACTCCACATATGAAGGGGAAGTGAAGTATTATTGTATGAACAAGCATATGGCTTGTGGAGTGCTCTCCTTCCTTAAGGAGTGAATGTATGGTGTTGCCCTACCCTAAGGGTTTTGATAATAAAGAAGCATTTCTATCTATTTCTCTCTTATTGTTTCTGGGTTTATTTCCATTTCATATTATTTCTGGGTTTCTTTGCATTCTCTTATACTTTTATATCAGATCTATAATATTCTTGGGTTAGATCTACAACAAGTGGTATCAGAGCTACAACAAGTGGTATCAGAGCTCTTTCTTGGGCAAACCGTGGAGAAATTTTTTTTCATTTTTGCAGGGTTTCTCGGGTGGCGAATTTGCAGATCCGATCTGTATGTTTTGGTTCAAGATCTGCAGAATCTAATTGCAGATCTGTATTCCTTGTGAAAAAATAGCCGATTTCAAAAAAAAAAATCGGTTGAATCGGAGTCCGGATGAAGGAGATATCACTGATCTAAAAATCAGTGGGGTTGTAGACAATTTTCAGGGCAGCGATTTTGCGGCGCAGATCTAGACGTCCTGGAACAAGATCTGCAAAATCTAATTGCAGATCTGGATTCTTTGGGAAAAAATACCCAACTTCAAAAAAAAAAATCAGTCGAATCGGAGTCCGGATGAGGGAGATATCGCTGATTTAAAATCATCTCTTTTTGCAGAAATTTTGGGTGACGGCGGGAGAGTAGCAGCGCAGATCTGGAATTCTAGTGCCTGGATCAGGATTTCTATCACATTGGCAGATGCAGAATGATTGCTCCATTTCTAAAAACAGGTCATAATAAGGATTCTGAGCAATATTGACGAAACTGTGACAATTACACATTTTCTCCAAGTAAGTGAATTTTTTCCAAACCATTCATGGCTTCTAGCAAGGATCTATATTTTACAGGAAAAGATGATGGTCCTACTATTGAAGAATTCATACAAATATACAAGTCCAAATTTGGGACAACAGGTTGTTTTTGGAAGTTTCAAATGCTGTCTAACTTTAGAGGTGAGGCTCAAAAATGGAAATTATCACTTGACTACGACTGGTTGAACAAAATTTCAGATGCAGAATTTGAAAAAGTCTTTTTGGACAAATGGTCTCGGGCTAGGAAAAAGGAGAATGAGACACATAAGGGGTTAATTCCTACAGGTATATCTTTATTGCAGATTCATGGATTGCTTCAGAAAGAGAAGATCATTGTTTATATCAATCCTAGTTGTAAACGTAATTTTATCAATGTTAATTTGGCAAAAAAATTGCAAGTCCCAGCAAAACAAATTGAACACACACAGGTTGATGATAAGGATGTTCAAATTTATAAGGATTTGAAGCTTTCTATGGATAATTATGTGTTTCATGGTGATTTTTATGCTTCAGAGATGGATAATATGGATATTGTTTTGGGATATCCTTGGATGGAATCGGTGGGTACTATCAATATTAATGTGCAGAAGAAATTCCTGAAGCTATGGTATAAAAAGAAGAAAATTACATTACAGGATATTTCCATCCATAAACAGGTAAAGCACATGGAGGCTGAAGCAGAAGATGTTCAAGGGACTGACATATCAGATGATGAGCCTTTGATGATCGACAATCAAACACAAACAGAGGCTGCAGAAGAAAAGGTTGCAGGTGATGCTACATCAGAGGAGGGCTCAGTGGTTGAAGTCATATTGACAAAGAAGACACCACAACAGGCACCACAGCAGGGTGAAGTCAAGCAAAAACCATCGTGGGTTAAAACTTCAACATATCATCACCCACATCACCTAGCAAGATGGATACCAAGTCGTCACATGACGGATCGCGAGGAGAGAAGATCCACCCACTGCACATCAACACAGAAGAGCTGCCACGGTCAACTTCCATCTCAAGCGAGCGAGGCACCAGCGAGATCGAGGGTTCACCTTTCTCTTGGATGGCTAGATGCACGTGCATGGTATCAGTGGACTACTCTTTTGAGTAGATCTTATTATTTATGTTCTTCCCATGTTTCGGGGACGAAACATGCTTAGGGGGGTGGAATGTTATGTACCTAGGGGGGATAATATGGGGTACCAAGGGAGGTACCCAAGGTAATAATGTAATAATGGGATGGGCCATAGTAATAAATAAGGTGGTTAACCCATGTCATGTAAGGGACCACAAGTAGTTAATAATAATGTAATGGGCCCATGGTATTAGTTGATGGTATGAAGAAACCATGGTAATGATGCATGGTATTGTATGTATGAGGCCTATATAAAGGCTAGAGACTCCACATATGAAGGGGAAGTGAAGTATTATTGTATGAACAAGCATATGGCTTGTGGAGTGCTCTCCTTCCTTAAGGAGTGAATGTATGGTGTTGCCCTACCCTAAGGGTTTTGATAATAAAGAAGCATTTCTATCTATTTCTCTCTTATTGTTTCTGGGTTTATTTCCATTTCATATTATTTCTGGGTTTCTTTGCATTCTCTTATACTTTTATATCAGATCTATAATATTCTTGGGTTAGATCTACAACAAAATACGAGGGGCCAGGAGATCCTTTCAAAATGTTGCTCGAAGAAGCTCTCAAGCGACAGATGGATAAGATGATGGATAACTTTGCCCAGATCCTTCGACGACTACCCACAGGAAATGCATCTTCATTCAGCAACCACTTTGGAGGCACCACTCCTTTTAAGGTACAAATTAACTTCGATATTCCCATATTCAAAGGCCTCATAGACGCAGACATCGTAGATAAATGGTTAAATCTATTGGAAGGGTATTTTTCAATTCATGACTTTTCCAAACGGGAAATTATTATGTTTTCACTTCTCAAAGCCGCCCCACACATCAAGGACTGGTGGGAAACCTACTATGAACATAAGGACGAGAGTGAACCTTCACTATTTTCAGCTGCACCCACTTGAAATTATTTCCAAGACGGCATCAAGGAATAGTATTACCCTGTCAGTAGCTATGAAGATAAATACATAAAGTGGACCACGCTACGGCAGGGAAGGGACCAAGAGGTGTCGGAGTTCACAAATACCTTCCATACCCTTCACACGAAGCTGGGTATAAAGGATATTGAGCGACATTTGGTGCTCAAGTACCGCAACTGTCTACGCAAGTACATCTAGGATGAGATGGAGTTCTTGGACATTTCCTCGCACGACACGGCGTATCGGTACACTATAAAGATTGAGTAGAAGTTTAAATAGAAGAAGTGAGACTTTGGAGCTACGACGCCAAAATAAGGAAAAGGCGCCCCCAAACCACAAAACAAAGGACTAAGCCAAGGTGAGGCTACCCATGAAAACCCACCGAAGCAGCAAGCAAATAACAACACCACAAAGGTGAAGAAGGACAAGCGAAAATGGTGTGAGTTCCATAAGAGCTCCACTCACAATACAAGTGAGTGCCGGGCCATGCAGTCACTGGTGGTCGAACTTAAGGCTTATGAATCAGATGCAGGTTCCGACTTTGAATCAAAACCCGATAAGGGGACTAACAAAGGGAAGCAGATCATTGATGCGAAGCCCAGTGCCACCATGCCCACCACAAAGATCCAAAAAATTGAGCTTGAAGATGCAGAGGAGGGAGAACGCCTCTTCCACTCACAGATGTGGGTGAAGGGTTCTCCGCTGCAGTTCATTGTTGATAGCGGACCCAAAAGAACCTCATTTCAGTAGAAGCCGTGAAGCAACTAGGCCTAAAGACTACAGCACATCCATAGTCGTACACCATTGAGTGGCTTCACCAAGGACGAGATCTTCACGTCAGCCAGCAATGTTGCCTTCCCTATAACATCAAGCCCTTCACGGATGAGGTATTGTGTGACATTGCTTCTCTTGAAGTTTCCGATGTATTGTTAGGAAAACTATACTTGTGGAACCGACGTGTTGTATTTGAGTTTATACCTCGCTCTGTGATTATTACTTTGGCTAACAAGTTGTACATGATACCGGAGGTAGCCCCACCTACCGCCATCTCCTTGATCACTGCAAAGCAATGCAGTAAGATCATTTCCGATACCAGGAAATTCATTTTCCTTATGATTCGCCCCCAATGAATGAAGAAGGTTGTGGCCATGGTTTCCAGGCAGGGCTCCTCTGAACAGCATCAACAAATGGACAAGGTCATGGAGGAGTACAGGTACATTTTCACCTCACCCACAGGCGTACCTCTGCACTGTCAGGTCAAGCACTCCATCGATCTGACCCTGGGCACGCCACTGCCGAATGAACTGATCTATCGACACTCTATTATGGAGAACGATGAGATCAAGAGGCATATTTAGGACTTACTGTAGAAGTGGTTCATCAGGCCAAGCTCATCACCCTGTGGGAGCCCGATTGTATTGGTACAAAAGAAGGATGCGGCCTGGAGACTCTGTATTGACTATCGAGCGCTGAACAAGATCACTGTCTGGAATAGGTACCCAATCCCACAGATTGATGACCTTCTAGACTAGCTCAAGGGAGCCTCATATTTCAGCAAGGTTGAATCGAAGTCAGGTTATCACCAGGTGCCTATCGAACCCTCCGATGTGTGGAAGACTGCCTTCAAATCCAAGGAGGGCATTTTCGAATGGTTGGTCAAGCCATTCGGATTGATGAACGCCCCCGAAACCTTCATGACACTGATGGACGACATCTTGCGGCCCTTCACCAATGCATTTTTGGTGGTGTATATATATGACATCTTGATCTTCAGCCAGAGCTGAAAAGAGCAACACCACCATATTCGGCAATTCCTTCAAACCCTTTGACAACACAAGTTGTGTGCTAACTTGGAGAAATACACCTTTCGCCTGACCCAAGTTCAATATCTGGGGTACAACATTAATGGGGAGGGTGTACATGTGTACCCATCCAAGATACAAGTCATTCAAGATTGGCCAGCCCCAACCACTCTAACAGAGCTCCGCAGCTTTTTGGGTCTTGTAGTTTTCTACCGCAAGTTCGTGTTGGGGTTCTCTCATATCGCTTGGCATTTAAGTCAAGTCACCAAGGGCGAAGCGAAAGAAAATTTCTTATGGTCAGAAACTCAGCAATGAGCATTCTTCGAGTTGAAGAATCACCTTTGTTCTGCACCAATTCTCACATTACCAGACTTGCAACAACCATTTGAGATTGATACAGATGCCTCTGACTATGCTATTGGGGCAATTCTTACTCAACATAGGCATCCAGTGGCTTACCACAGTGAGACACTTTCAGACATAGTCCGAAAGTACCCCACTTATGACAAAGAAATGTATTCCATTGTGTAGGCCTGTCGTCAATGGAAGCATTACATTATGGGGAAGGAAACAGTCATCCACACAGACCACCAACCTCTACAGTTCATACAGACACAAGGGAAGTTGCAGAATGATTGCCATCAGAAATGGTCCACCTATCTACAACAGTTCCATTTGAACATTAAGTATAAGAAGGGCAGCACCAATAATGTCGTTGATTGCCTCAGCAAACCACTGATCATGGCGCTGATCATTGTGCTCGACTCCTGTGGGCATGAGACATCAGCATGGCTAAATGTTTACAAGAGTGATCCAGAATTCGGAAACATATACCAGACACTCCTGGAAAGGAAGAAAGTTCCAAATTTTCACCTTCAGGATGCACAATTATGCCACTTGGGACACATATGTGTTCCTTCAAGTGAGCATGCCAAGATGATTTGGAAGGCGCACTACAGTGAGGTTGTTGGACATTTTGAAGTAGAGAAAATAGTGGTGGTATTGCAGAAGTATTTTTATTGGCCAAAACTTCGTCAGGATGTTGGGAAGTACATTAGATCCTGCACCTTTTAAGCCATTGCCAAACCAACCATCAAGAAGCAAGGCTTGTATACTCCTCTACCTACTCCTAGCAGGCCTTGGGAATCTATCTTCATGGATTATATGTCGGACCTTCCTTCTACTAAGTACAACAATGATTGTGTTTTCGTGGTCGTTGACAGATTCTCTAAGATGGCCATCATGGCGGCTTACAAGAAGAGTATCTCAGTAGAGGCCACTGCTAAGATCTTCTCTGAGCGAGTGTGGGTACACTTTGGGATCCCACAATCCATTATCTCAGACCAGGACAACAGATTCCTGAGTGCATTTTGGTCAAGTCTCTAGTGGATGCTAGATACAAAACTCACTAAGTCCACAACTTTCCATCCCCAAATTGATGGCCAAATAGAGGTTGTCAACAAAATGATCGTACACATTCTGTGCATGTACAACTCGAAGAATCCACGCACATGGGATGAAAGTCTCCCCTATGTCCAACACAGCTACAACAGAGCTCTCCACAGCTCAACAAGCCACAGCCCCTTTCAGGTAAGGCTGGGATTTTAGCCATTATTCCCCATTGATGTGGCCATACCATTTACAGCCACTCAAGTAGATTCGGCTCACGTGCAGTCCGAAGCTGAAAGGGCTAACAGCTTCATTGAGTGCATTCAACACATCCGCCAACATTTTCATGATATATTGGACAGATCCAATGCTAAGTATAAGCAGTTCCATGATCGACATCGAGTGTCGCACAAGTTCCAGGTGGGCAATAATGCTTGGCTTCATTTTCAGAAAGAGCACCTTACTGGGCCCCACCGCAAGCTTCTCCTGCTCCAAAATGGATCATACACCATCACCAAAGTTGTCGGTGACAATGCCTTCGAGCTCAGCATCCCACCGTTCCTTGGTTTGCACCCAGTGTTCAATGTAGATCGCTTTTGGCCATACTTCCCACCATTGTTGGACACATCTCACATTGCAGAACAACTCACACCAACAGAGCTAAACCTAGACTACATGGAACAGTCCACCGCTGATCATATCATGGATACATGGATCAAGAGCACTCGCCAATAGAAGATCCAACTATATTAGGTTGTCAAAGTTGGCCATCTCCTTCACCAAGGCAAGTGCCTCACCAGGGATAAAGTTCAGTAGAAATTTCCCCATCTCATGGAGGAACTCAACACAATGGGGGCCATTCCTTCCTAAGGGGGTAGGAATGATCCACGTGGATATTTTTGGCCACCAACCTATTCCACTTGGACCCCTAACACTATCACTTTTGGTTTTTTGGTTTCCTTAATTGTAGCACAGTTTACTATTTTTGGCAGTTTTTTGGGACCTAAACTTCCGGAAACGTCTTAAGGCCCTAAACGCCTTTTTTAGGGAAAACTAAGAGACCAGAAATGTCCCAAACCGGCCTATCCCTTTATTTTCAGCCCTTTCTTTAAGATCTTCGAAACGAGGTATTATGATAGCCAAACGGAGATCGTATGCCAAAGTTACGACCCTGGGAAGTTGATGTACCAATTTACCCAATCGAGGTCCACGGTTTTGGCGCTTCATCTCCTAGGGTAGTTTTTGGATGTTTAGGGTTTTCCATTGTTTCTCAAATAAATAGGCCTTTGAGCCTCATTGTAACACAGTTCAGAGGCATGTAGCCACCACATCTCTCCTCAGAGATAAGCTAACATCGCCCGAGCTATCTTATTTCCATTCTGTTTGTAAGCATAGTTTAGTATTTTTCCATTAATGAAATGAAGTGTTTTTCTGTCATGTCTCTGTGTTTATGGTTATATCTGTAAGTTGTTGCGTTCCTGTTTAAGTTCGGATTAGTGGTATTAGAGGGATCTTCTCTTTCTTTGTTTTTCTTTGCATGTCCCCAATGAGGTAAGGGTATAAGGAATTAGGGCTCGATCTAGTTGAACCATTGCAGGATCAGCCTCGCAAAACCCTACAACCTTCCATGGTGGAAGAAAAGAAACACAAGGGGGAAAGAGATCCTTCCAAAATGTTGCTCTAAGAAGCTCTCGAGTGACAGAGGGACATGATGATGGATAAATTTGCCTAGATCCTTCGACGGCTACCCACAGGCGATGCATCTTCATCCAGCAGCCACTCTAGAGGCACCACTCCTTTTAAGGTACAATTTAACTTTGATATTCCCATATTCGAAGGCCTGATAGATGTAGACATATTTGATAAATGGTTAAATCTATTGGAATGATATTTTTCAGTTCATGACATTTCCAATTGGGAAAATATTATGTTTTCACTTCTCAAAGCTTCCCCACACGTCAAGGACTGGTGGGAAACCTACGTCGAACAAAAGGACGAGAGTGAACCCTCACTTTTTTCATTTGCACCCACTTGGAATTCTTTCCGATACGTCATCAAGGAAAAGTATTACCCTGTCAGGAGCTATGAAGATAAATACATAAAGTGGACCACGCTACGACAGGGAAGGGACCAAGAGGTGTTGGAGTTCACAAATATTTTCCATACCCTTCGCACGAAGCTGGGTATAAATGATATTGAGCAGCATTTGGTTCTCAAGTACTGCGGTTGTCTAAACAAGTACATCTAGGACGAGATGGAGTTCTTGGACATTTCCTTACTCGGCACGGCGTATCGGTATGTTGTAAAGATTGAGAAGAAGCGGGACTTTGGAGCTACGAATCCAAAGCAAGGAAAATGCACCCCCAAACCACAGAACAAGGGACCAAGCCAAGGAAGGGCTACCCAGGACAACCCGCCGAAGCCACAAGCAAAGAACAACACCACAAAGGCAAAGAAGGAAATGCGAAAATGGTGTGAGTTCCATAAGAGCTCCACTCACAATACAAGTGAGTGTCAGGCCAAGCAGTCACTAGTGGTCGAACTGAAGACTTTTGAATCAGATGCAAGTTCCGACTCTGAATTAGAACCTGATAAGGGGACTAACAAAGGGAAGCAGATCATTGATGCGGAGCCCAGTGCCACAGTGGCCACCACAAAGATCCAGAAAATTGAGCCTGAAGATACAAAGGAGGGGGAATGCCTCTTCCACTCACAGATGTGGGTGGAGGGTTATCCGCTGCAGGTTATTGTCGACAACGGGAGCCAAAAGAACCTCATTTCAACAGAAGTTGTGAAGCGACTAGGCCTAAATACTACCACGCATCCATAACCGTACACCATTGGGTGGCTTCACCAAGGACGAGATCTTCGCGTGAGCTAGTAGTGTCGCCTTCCCTATAGCATCAAGCCCTTCACGGATGAGGTATTGTGTGATGTTTCTCCTCTTCAAGTTTCTGATGTATTGTTAGGACAACCATACTTGTGGAACCGACATGTTGTATATGAGCCTAGACCTCGCTCTATGATTATTGATTTGGCTAACAAGTTGTACAGGATGCCAGAGGTAGCCCCACATACCGCCATCTCTTTGATCACTGCAGAGCAATGCAGTAAGATCATTTCCCAGACCAGGAAATTAGCTTTCCTTATGATTCGTCCCTAAGGAAAGAAGAAGGTTGTGGCCACGGCTTCTAAGCAGGGCTCCTATGCACAACACCAACATATGGACAAGGTTGTGGAGGAGTAAAAGTACATTTTCGCCTCACCCACAGGCGTACCTCTACACTGTCAGGTCAAGCACTCCAACGATCTGACCTTGGGCACACCGCTACCCAATAGACCGATATATTGACGCTCTATTATGGAGAACGATGAGATCAAGAGGTAGGTTTAGGACTTACTGTATAAGGGGTTCATCATGCCAAACTCATCACCCTGTGGGAGCCCGATTGTATTGGTACAAAAGAAGGATGGGACCTCGAGACTCCATATTGTCTACCAGAAGCTAAACAAGATCACTGTCTGGAATAGGTACCCAATCCCATGGATTGATGACCTTTTGTACTAGCTCAAGGGGGTCAAATATTTCAGCAAGGTTGACTTGAAGTTAGGTTATCACCAGGTGCCTATCAAACCCTTTGATGTGTGGAAGATTGCCTTCAAATCCGAGGAGGGCCTTTTCAAATGGTTGGCCATGCCGTTCGAATTAAAGAATGCCCCTGCAACCCTCATGACACTGATGGATGACATCTTGCGGCCCTTCACCAATGCATTCATGGTGGTGTATCTAGATTACATCTTGATCTTCAGCTAGAGCTGGGAAGAGCACCTCCACCATATTCGATAGGTCCTTCAAACCCTTCGACAACACAAGTTGTGTGCTAACTTGGATAAATACACCTTTGTCTTGACCCAGGTCAATATATGGGGTACATCATTGATGAGGAGGGTGTACATGTGGACCCATCCAATATACAAGTCATTCAATATTGGCTAGCCCAAATCACTCTAACAATGCTCCACAGCTTTTTGGGTCTTGCCAATTTCTACCACAAGTTCGTGTTGGGGTTCTCTCATATCGCTTGGCCTTTAAGTCAAGTCACCAAGGGGGGAGCAAAAGCAAAGTTCTTTAGGTCGGAACCCAACAGTGAGTGTTCTCCGAGTTGAAGAATCGCCTATGTTCTGCACCAGTGCTCACATTACCAGACCTGTACCAACCATTTGAGATTGAGACAGATGCCTCCGACTATGCTATTGGGGCAATTCTACTCAACATGGGCATCCAGTAGCTTACCATAGTGAGACACTTTCAGACACAGTCCGAAAGTACCCCACTTACAACAAAGAAATTTATTCCATTGTGCAGGCCTATCATCAACGGAAGCATTACATTCCGGGGAAGGAAACATTCATCCACACAGACCACCAGCCTCTATAGTTCATACAGACACGAGGGACGTTGCAGAATGATCACCATTAGAAACGGTTCACCTATCTGCAACAGTTCCATTTGAACATTAAGTATAAGAAGGGTAGCACCAATAATGTCATTGATTGCCTCAGCAGACCACCGATCATGGCGCTAATCACTGTGCTCAACTCTTGTGGGCACGAGACATCAGGGTGGCCGCATGTTTACAAGAGCGATCTAGAATTCAGCAGCATATACTAGATGCTCTTGGAAGGGAGGAATGTTCCAAATTTTCACCTTCAGGATGCACTGTTATGCCACTTGGGACACATATGTGTTCCTTCAAGTGAGCGTGCCAAGATGATTTGGGAGGTGCACTACAGTCGAGTCAGGGTACATTTCGGAGTAGAGAAAACATTGGCGATATTGTAGAAGTATTTTTATTGGCCGAAACTTCGTCAGGATGTTGGGAAGTACATTAGATCCTGCACTGCCTACGCCATTTCTAAACCAACCATCAAGAAGGAAGGCTTCTATACTCCTCTACCTACTCCTAACTGACCTTGGGAACCTGTCTCCATGGATTATATGTCGGGCCTTCCTTCTACTAAGCACGACAATGATTTCGTTTTTGTGGTCATTGGCAAATTCTCTAAGATTGCCATCATGGCGGCCTGCAAGAAGAGTATCTCAGAATAGGCCACTACTAAGCTCTTCTTTGAGAGAGTGTGGCTACACTTTGGGATCCCACATTCCATTATCTCAGATCGGGACAGAAGATTCTTGAGTGCATTTTGGTCAAGTCTCTAGTCGATGCTGGATACAAAACACATTATGTCCATGGCTTTCCATCCCCAAACTGATGGCCAAGTTGAGGTTGTCAACAGAATGATCATACACATTTTGCGCATGTACAACTCGAAGCATCAGGCACATGGGATGAAAGTCTCCCCTATGTCCAACACAGCTACAACAGAGCTCTCCACAGCTCAACATGCCACAACCCCTTTCAGGTAAGGCTGGGATTTTAGCCATTATGCCCCATTGATGTGGCCATACCATTTACAGCCACTCAAGTAGATTCGGCTCACATGCAGTCCGAAGCTGAAATGGATAACAGCTTCATTTAGCGCATTCAACACATCCACCAACAGGTCCATGATATATTGGACAGATCAATGCTAAGTACAAGTAGCGCCATGATCAACATCGATTTCCGGACAAGTTCCAGTTGGGTGACAAAGTTTGGCTTCATTTGCAGAAAGAGTGCCTTGCGAGGCCCCACCGCAAGCTTCACCCTCTCCGATATGGGCCATACACCACCACCAAGGTCGTCGGTGACAATGCCTTCGAGCTCAACATCCCACCGTTCCTTAGTCTGCACCTAGTTCTCAATTTAGATCGCCTTCGGCCATACTTCCCACCATTGTTGGACACATATGACATTGCAGAACAACTCACACCAATAGAGCTAAACCCAGACTACATGGAATAGGCCACCACTGATCGGATCATGGACACGTAAATCAAGAGCACTCAGCAGCAGAAGATCCAACTATATCGGGTTGTCAAAGCCGACCAACTCCTTCACCAAGGCAAGTGGCTCACCAGGGACCAAGTTCAGCAGAATTTCCCCATCTCATGGAGGCACTCAATGCAATGGGGACCATTGGTTCCTAAGGGGGGAGGAATGTTCCAAGTGGATATTGGTGGCCACCTTCCTATTCCACTTGGACCACCAACACTATCTCTTTCACTTTTTTAGTTTCCTTAATTGTATCATAGTTTACTATTTTTGGCATTTTTTCGGGCCCTAAACTTCCGGAGCCGTTTTGAGGCCCTAAACGATGTTTTAAGGGAAAACGGAGATACCAAAAATGTCCTTACCATCTTGCTTGTATGTTTTCAGCCTCCTCTTCGACATGTTCGAAATGAGGTATTATGATAGCCAAATGCAGATCATTTGACAAAGTTACGACCCCAGGAATTTGATGTACCAATTTACCCAAACGAGGCCCACAGTTTTGGCGCTTCATCTCCTAGGGTTAGGTTTTTGTATGTTTAGGGTTTTCCATTGTTTCTCAATAATAAATAGGCCTTTGAGCCTCATTGTAACACAGTTTAGAGGCATGTAGCCACCACATCTCTCCTCAGAGATAAGCTAACATCGCCCGAGCTATCTTATTTCCATTCTGTTTGTAAGCATAGTTCAGTGTTTTTCCATTAATGAAATGAAGTGTTTTTCTGTCGCATCTCTATGTTTATGATTATATCTGTAAGTTGTTGCGTTCCTGTTTAAGTTCGGATTAGTGGTATCAAAGGGGTCTCCTCTTTCTTTGTTTTTCTTTGCATGTCCCCAATGAGGTAAGGGTATAAGGAATTAGGGCTCGATCTAGTTGAACCATTGTAGGATCAGCTTCAGAAAACCCAACAACCTCCCATGGCGCAAGAAAATAAAGACGAGGGGGTAGGAGATCCTTTCAAAATTTTGCTCGAAGAAGCTCTCGACCGACAAAGGGACGCGATGATAGATAAATTTTCCCAGATCCTTCGACGGCTACCCACAGGCGATGCATCTTCATCCAGCAGACACTCTGGAGGCGCCACTCCTTTAAAGTACAAGTTAACTTCGATATTCCATACTCGAAGGCTTGATAGATGCAGACATCGTAGATAAATGGTTAAATCTATTGGAATGATATTTCTTTGTTCATGACTTTTCCAATCGGGAAAAGATTACGTTTGCACTTCTCAAAGCTGCCCCACATGTCAAGGACTGGTGGGAAACCTACTGTGAACAAAAGGATGAGAGTGAACCCTCGTTGTTTTCAGCTGCACCCACTTGGAATTCTTTCCGAGACGCCATCAAGGAACAGTATTACCCTGTCGGGAGCTATGAAGATAAATACATAAAGTGGACCACACTATGACAGGGAAGGGACCAAGATGTGTCAGAGTTCACAAATACTTTCCATACCCTTCGCACGAAGCTGGGTATCAAGGATACTGAGTGGCATTTGGTGCTTAAGTACCGTGGCTATCTACACAAGTACATCCAGGACGAGATGGAGTTCCTGGACATTTCTTCGCTCGGCATGGCGTATCGGTACGCTGTAAAGATTGAGCAGAAGTTTAAACAGAAGAATCAAGACTTTGGAGCTGCGAATCGAAAATAAGGAAAAGGCGCCAAGGGACCAAGCCAAGGCAGGGCTACCCAGGGCAAGCCACTGAAGCCACAAATAAAGAACAACACCACCAATCCAAAGAAGGACACAGGAAAATGGTGTGAGTTCCATATAGCTCCACTCACAATAGAAGTGAGTGTCGGGCCATGCAGTCACTGGGGGCTGAACTGAAGTCTTCCAAATCAAACGCAGTTTCTGACTCTGAATCAGAACCTGATAAGGGGAATGACAAATGGAAGAAGATCATTGATGTGGAGCCCAGTGCCACCGTGGCCACCACAAAGATCCAGAAAATTGAGCTTGAAAATCCAAAGGAGGGGGAATGCCTCTTCCACTCACAGATGTGGGTGAAGGGTTCTCCGCTGCAATTCATTGTTGACAGCGGGAGCCAAAAGAACCTCATTTCAGCAGAAGTCGTGAAACGACTAGGCCTAAAGACTACAGCACATCCACAGTCGTACACCATTGGGTGGCTTCACCAAGGACGAGATTTTTGGGTTGTGTTATATTCCTTCCATGTAGTTAACAGGGGGTTTGAGGGGCACCCGTAACCCCACTTTATGGGGTTTGGGGCAGCCCCCCGAAAAATTTTGGTTTTGGACCCTATGTTAGGCTAGGTTGACCCACCTATGGTATTTTTCATGATTTTCGCACATGTTTTTTGGACGTGATGGTTTTTCGGTCCATGGTATTGGACGCAATGATTTTTGGTCCATGGTATTGGATGCTTCGGCATGTATAAATATGTATTATAACATTGAAAGGAACATAATGAAAAATCAAGCTGGTAGTCCTAGTTTTGGGATCCAGGGGAAAATCTCTGTTTATATGTGTTTTATGTGTTCTGCTCTCGCATTATTTATTTTCTGTGTTTTAGAATTAGTATGCAGGTAATTTATGTACAGGGTTAAAACCTACATTTGGTATCAGAGCAGATTTGGCTTCAAGGGGACGCCTTTGTTGCTGAGGGGTTTCGCTCGGGCCTGTGGTAGACCTTGTTCAGTGGGAGATCTGCAAGATCGATTCTAGTGGTGAAAGAAGATGGCGAGCAGTGGAAAGATAGATATCAAGAAATTTAATGGTCATAGTTTTAGTTGTGGAAACTCAAGATGGAGGATCTGTTGGTGGATAAAGATTAGTGGATCGCAGTAGATCCGGGTACTAAACCAACGAGAGTGTCTAATGAAGAATGGAAGAAGTTGGATCGGAAGGAAAAGAGCACAATACGATTGTGTGTCTCAGATTTAATATTGTTGAATGTATCAGGGGAAGCTACAACAAAGGCTTTATGGGACAAGTTAGGGACTTTGTACCAATCTAAGTCTCTGGTGAATAAACTGTTCTTGTGAAAAACGCTGTATAACTTGAGGATGAAAGATGGAGACTCAGTGATAGAGCATTTGAATGCATTTAACACTGTGGTAAGTCAATTAGAATTTGTTGATATTAAAATTTCAGATGAAGATAAGTGCATCAGTTTGTTGTGTTCTCTACCAAATTTGTGGGATAGTCTGGTTATTGCAATAGGTAGCAATGCAACTGCCTTGCAGTTTGATGAAATAGTCTCAGACTTACTAATGGAGGAGATGAGACAGAAAAATATGGAGAGCAAAAATGGTGATGCCTTATCTATACGAGGACGGTCCCAGAACAGAAATAAAAATAATTCATCGAGTGGGAGATCTAAATATAGAGGGATATCTAAATCTCCGGGAAAACCTGTAAAGGTGGTGTGCTGGAAATGTGGAAAGGAAGGCCACTTCAAAAGGGACTGTAAATATAAAGCTCCTGACAAAGGAGAGGGATCTGATGAGGCTCCTTCTGCAGAGGCGAAAACCACCTCAGATGAAGGTGGGGATGTGTACTTGGCTTCTTCAAGTACACATGTAGATCGTGAGGCATGGTTGATTGACTCAGGTGCATCCTTTCACTTCACTCCCCATAGAGAGTGGTTTTATGAGTATGAGAAATATGATGGTGGTGATGTCTTCTTGGGGGATGACAGGAAGGCTAGAATCATTGGTCGTGGAAAAGTAAAGTTGAAGCTACAAGGTGGAAGGGTTAGAACACTTCCGAGTGTTCTACATATTCCTGCATTAGCCAGAAATCTGATTTCTGTTAGTAAGCTGGATGATGCAGGTGTAAAAACAGTGTTCGAGAAGGATACCTGCAAGATGGTTCAGGGAGCACTGGTATTGATGCAGGGAGTTCGGATTGGAGCTCTGTACAAGTTGCAAGGTAGCACTGTTGTTGATGGGTGCAACGGTTCCATGGTCTGAAAGTGGAGCAGAAAATCTAGTGGTCTCTGGAAAAAAGACCATGTTGTGGCATCAAAGGCTTGGGCATATTGGAGAGAAGGGCCTTTGAATACTTCATGGTAAAGGTAGGGTAGAAGGTATGAGTAATAGCTCTCTGGATTTTGATTTCTGTGAAAATTGAAGCAGAATCGGGTGAGTTTCCCCTCTGGTGGTAAGAGGGCAAAACATATATTAGAGCTTGTGCATAGTGATGTGTTTGGACCTATGAAGGTTCCATCACTGGGTAAGTCTGTGTACTATGTATCATTTATAGATGACTTCTCAAGGAATACATGGATATATTTCCTTAAGAAGAAATCTGAAGTCTTTGATAGGTTTAAAGAATTTAAGGCTCTAGTGGAAAACCAGACATAGAAGAAGATAAAGGTGCTGAGGACAAATAATGGTGGAGAGTTTTGCAATAAGGAATTTGAAGAATTTTGCAAGAAGTGTGGTATAGCACGGTAGAAGACTACTCCATATACACCTCAACAAAATGAAGTTGCAGAAGAATGAACAAGACATTAATGGAAAGGGCAAGAAGCATGCTTAGTGGTGCTAGGTTAGGACAGGAATTCTGGGCAAAGGCGGTGGATACTGCATGTTACCTAGTTAACAGGTCACCTTCATCAGTGTTGGAGGATAAGACTCCACAAGAGGTATGGACTGGTAAGAAACACTCTCTTTCACATCTGAGGGTATTTGGATGTGATGCATATGTACATGTTCTAAAGGAGAAAAGAACAAAGTTGGATAGTAAATCTGAAAAGTGCATCTTTATTGGGTATAAGGATGGTTTAAAGGGTTATAAGCTTTGGAACCCAGTAACAAGGAAGGTTATGTACAACCAAGATGTGGTTTTCAGAGAGGTGAAAGATGTTATTAAACATGAAGTCCAACCAAAGGAACCTAAGAAGATAGAGTTTGAGCTAAAGGAGGAAGAATCAGACTCTACAGTAGAGGAGGAATCAGAAGATGAAGAGCCACAAACTCTAGTTGTGAGAAGATCAGTTCAATAAAGAAGGCAACCAGAAAGGTATAGCCCATCTGCTTTCTGTTAAAATTTTGCTTTGTCTGTTACTGATGATGATCACAGAACTGTGAAGGAAGTAGTGGATTCAGAGGATGGAAAACTCTGGAAAGAGGCCATGGTTGATGAAATGGCATCTTTGCACAAAAATGAGGCTTGGGATCTGGTGGAGTTGCCGGCTGGAAGGAAACCCATTGGTAGCAAATGGGTGTTCAAAAAGAAGACAAATGCAGAAGGAAAAGTGGAGAAATACAAAGCTCGGTTGGTAGCAAAAGGTTATTCCCAGGTGCCGGGAATTGATTTTGGTGATATTTTTTCTCCTTTTGCCAAGGTAACTTCTATTAGATTACTTTTATCTGTTGTTGCTACTTTTGATTTTGAGGTAGAACAGATGGATGTGAAGACAACATTTCTTCACGGGGATCTGGAAGAGTAGATTTACATGAAGCAATCTAAAGGCTTTGCGGTGAAGTGTGAGAAAGAACTAGTGTGTAAGTTAAAAAAGTCTCTATATGGGTTAAAACAATCACCAAGGATGTGGTATCAGAAATTTGATACATTTATACGGGGACTTGGCTTCACCAGAAGCAAAGCAGATCACTGTGTGTATTTTAAATTAATTGGTGACTGCGTTATTTATCTGGTCTTGTATGTGGATGATATGATGTTGGTTGGAAATAACAAAGAAGTTATCCAGGATTTGAAGACCCAATTGTCCTCCAAATTCGACATGAAAGATCTTGGTGCTACAAACTATATTTTGGGCATGGAAATTAAAAGAGATCGGGCAAAGAGGAAGCTCTAGTTAAACCAGAGGAAGTATGTCGAGACAATATTGCAGAGGTTTAATATGCAGGATAGTAAACCAGTGAAGGTTCCTATTCCTGTAGGTGTGAGGTTATCTGTTGAACATTGTCCCAAGACACAAGAAGAGGAAGAGGACATGTCCCGTGTTCCATATGCAACTGTAGTTGGTAGCCTGATGTATGCAATGGTCTGTACTAGACCAGACATTGCACATGCAGTGGGAGTATTGAGCAGGTTTATGTCAAAACCAAGGAAGGTGCACTGGACAACAGTGAAGCGAGTTTTCAAGTATTTGCGTGGCACTAGTGATTATGGTTTGTGCTACCGGGGAAGACCAGGATTGAACAGAGTGTTGGATATTCATGGCTTTGTTGATGCAGACTTGACTGGAGATCTGGATCAGAGAAGATCTACAAGTGGGTATGTGTTTAACCTATTTGGAGGTGCAATCAGTTGGATGAGTAAGAAACAATCTGTAGTGGCACTATCAACTACCGAGGCAAGATACATGGCAGCCACTCATGCAAGCAAGGAAGTAGTTTGGTTGCAGAGATTGTGTTCAAGTATGGGGTTAGTACAGTAAACTATAAGGATAGATTGTGACAGCCAAAGTGCAATTTTCTTGGCAAAGAACCCCGCATATCATTCAAAGACAAAGCACATTGATGTTCAGTATCACTTTGTGAGGGATATGATAGAAGACAAAAAGGTGTTGCTGGTAAAGGTGGACACTTTGAAGAATACTGCAGATGCATTAAAAGAAACTTTGAGCTTTGAGAAGTTCTCTTGGTGTAGAGATACAATGGGCATTTCAGGGCTATAAAAATGACTAAGCTCTCTTGTGGCCCCCTGTGGAAAGAAAACAACAAGTGGGAGAATGTTGGGTTGTGTTATATTCTTTCCACGTAGTTAATAGGGGGTTTGAGGGGCACTCGTAACCCCACTTTATGGGTTCCGGGGTAGTGCCTCAGAAAATTTTGGTTTTAGACCCTATGTTAGGTTGGGCGGACCCACCTATGGTTTTGTGCATGATTTTCGCACATGTTTTTTGGACGTGATGGTTTTTCAGTCCATGGTATTGGACGCGATGGTTTTCGGTCCATGGTATTGGATGCTTCGGCACGTATAAATATGTATTATAACATTGAAAGGAACATAATGAAAAATCAAGCTGGTAGTCCTGGTATTGGGATTCAGGGGAAAATCTCTGTGTATATGTATTTTATGTGTTCTGCTCTCGCATTATTTATTTTCTGTGTTTTAGAATTCGTATGCAGATAATTTCTGTATGGGGTTAAAACCTACAGAGATCTTCGCATTAGCCAGCAATGTCGTCTTCCCTATAGCATCAAGCCCTTCACAAATGAGCTATTGTATGACGTTGCTCCTCTTGAAGTTTCTAATTTATTGTTAGGGAAACCATACTTGTGGAAGCGACATGTTGTATATGAGTATAGACCTCACTCTATGATTATTACTTTGGCTAAAAATTTGTACAGGATAATGGAGGTTGCCCCACCTACCACCATCTATTTGATCACTGCAAAGCAGTGCAATAAGATCATTTCCCAGACCAAGAAATTTGTTTTCCTTATGATTCGCCCCCAAGGCAAGAAGAAGGTTGTGGCCACGGCTTCTAGGCAGGGCTCCTCTGCACAGCAGCAACATATGGACAAGGTCGTGGAGGAGTACAGGGACATTTTCGCCTCACCCACAGGGGTACCTCTGCACTGTCAGGTCAAGCACTCCATCGATCTGACCCCAGGCGCACCACTGCCCAATGGACCAATCTATCGACACTCTGTTCTGGCAAACGATGAGATGAAGAGGCAGATTCAGGAACTACTATAGAAGGGGAACATCAGGCCAACCTCATCACCCTGTGGGAGCCTGATTATATTGGTACAAAAGAAGGATGGGACCTCGAGACTCTGTATTGACTATCGGAAGCTGAACAAGATCATTGTTCATAATAGGTACCCAATCCTGTGGATTGATGACCTTCTGGACCAGCACAAGGGAGTCAAATATTTCAGCAAGGTTGACTTGAAGTTAGGTTATCACCAGGTTCCTATCGAACCCTCTGGTGTGTAGAAGACTGCCTTCAAATCCAAGGAGGGCCTTTTCGAATGGTTGGTCATGCCATTCGAATTGACAAATGCCCCTGTAACCTTCACGAGGCAGATGGACGACATCTTGCGGCCCTTCACCAATGCATTCTTGGTGGTGTATCTAGATGACATCCTGATCTTCAGCCAAAGCTAGTCAGAGTACCTCCACCATATTCGGTAGGTCCTTCAAACCCTTCGACAACACAAGTTGTGTGCTAACTTGGAGAAATACACCTTTGTCTTGACCCAGGTTCAATATCTGGGGTACATCATTGATGAGAAGGGTGTACATGTGGACCCATCCAATATACAAGTCATTGAATATTGGCCATCCCCAACCACTCTAACAGTGCTCCGCAGCTTTTTGGGTCTTGCCAATTTCTACTGCAGGTTCATGTTGGGGTTCTCTCATATCGCTTGGCCTTTAAGTCAAGTCACCAAGGGCGAAGCAAAAGAAAAGTTATTTTGGTCGGAAACCCAACAGCGAGCGTTCTCCAAGTTGAAGAATCGCCTTTGTTTTGCACCAGTGCTCACATTACCAGACCTGCAACAACCATTTGAGATTGAGACAGATGCCTCTGACTATGCTATTGGGGCAGTTCTTACTCAACATGGGCATCCAGTGGCTTACCATAGTGAGACACTTTCAGACACAGTCCAAAAGTACCCCACTTACGACAAAGAAATGTATTCCATTGTGCAGGTCTATCGTCAATGGAAGCATTACATTCTGGGGAAGGAAACGATCATCCACACAGACCACCGACCTCTACAATTCATACAGACACAAGGGAAGTTGCAGAATGATCGCCATCAGAAATGGTCCACCTATCTACAACAGTTCCATTTAAACATTAAGTATAAGAAGGGCAGCACCAATAATGTTGTTGATTTCCTCAGAAGACCACCGGTCATGGTGTTGATCACTGTGCTCGACTCTTGTGGGCACGAGACATCGGGGTGGCTGCATGTTTACAAGAGCAATCCAGAATTCGACAGCATATACCAAACACTACTGGAAGGGAAGAAATTTCCAAATTTTCACCTTCAGGATGCACTATTATGCCACTTGGGACACATATGTGTTCCTTCAAGTGAGTGTGCCAAGATGATTTGGGAGGCACACTACATTCGGGTCGTTAGACATTTTAGAGTAGAGAAAATAGTGGTGATATTGCAGAAGTATTTTTATTGGTCGAAACTTCATCAGGATGTTGGGAAGTACATTAGATCCTGCACCGCCTGTGCCATTGCCAAACCAACCATCAAGTATCAAGGCTTGTACACTCCTCTACCTACTCCTAGCTGGCCTTGGGAATCTGTCTCCATGGATTATATGTCAGGCCTTCCTTCTACTAAGCATGGCAACGATTGTGTTTTCTTGGTCATTCACAGATTCTCTAAGATGGTCATCATGGCAGCCTGCAAGAAGAGTATCTCAGCACATGCCACTGCTAAACTCTTCTTTGAGCGAGTGTAGGTACACTTTGGGATCCCACAGTCCATTATCTCAAATCGGGACAGCAGATTCTTGAGT
The DNA here is from genome assembly GCA_031772625.1 of Pinus tabuliformis. Classification (NCBI taxonomy): domain Eukaryota; kingdom Viridiplantae; phylum Streptophyta; class Pinopsida; order Pinales; family Pinaceae; genus Pinus; species Pinus tabuliformis. Next base: position 1,055,373,782 of record CM062817.1, on the reverse strand, counting down.
GCATTTTGGGCAAGTCTCTGGTCGATGCTGGATACAAAACTCACTAATTCCACGGCTTTCCATCCCCAAACTGATGGTCAATTAGAGGTTGTCAACAAAATGATCGTACACATTTTGCGCATGTACAACTTGGAGAATCCACACACATGGGATGAAAGTCTCCCGTATGTCCAACACAGCTACAACAGAGCTCTCCACAGCTCAACAGGCCATAGCCCCTTTCAGGTAGGGTTGGGATTTCAGCCATTATGCCCCATTGATGTGGCCATACCATTACAACCACTCAAGTAGATTCAGCTCACGTGCAGTCCGAAGCTGAAAGGGCTAACAACTTCATTGAGCGCATTCAACACATCTCTCAACAGGTCCATGATATATTGGACAGATCCAACGCTAAGTACAGGCAACACCATGACCAACATCAAGTGTCGCACAAGTTCTAGGTGGGCTACAAAGTTTGGCTTCTTTTGCAGAAAGAGGGCCTTGCTGGGCCCCACCGCAAGCTTCGCCCGCCAATATGGGCCATACACCATCACCAAGGTCGTCGGTGACAATGCCTTCGAGATCAGCATCCCACAGTTCCTTGGTTTGCACCCAATGTTCAATGTAGATTGCCTTCGGCCATACTTCCCACCATTGTTGGACACATTTGACATTGCATAACAGCTCATACCAAAAGAGCTAAACCCAGACTGCATGGAACAGGCCACCACTTATCGGATCATGGACACACGGATTAAGATCACTCGCCAACAGAAGATCCAACAATATCGGGTTATCAAAGTTGGCCAACTCCTTCACCAAGGCAAGTGGCTCACCAGGGACCAAGTTCAGCAGAAGTTTCCCCATCTCATGGAGGCACTCAATGCAATGGGGACTATTGCTTCCTAAGGGGGGAGGAATGATCCAGGTGGATATTGGTGGCCACCTACCTATTCCACTTGGACTCCCAACACTGTCTCTTTCACTTTTTCGGTTTCCTTAATTGTAGCACAGTTAACTATTTTTGGCAGTTTTTTCGAGCCCTAAACTTCCAGAGCCGTTTCGAGCCTTAAACAGTGTTTTTAGGGAAAATGGAGAGACCGAAAATGCCCCAAACCAACTTGCCCATTTATTTTTAGCATTCTCTTCTAGATCTTCGAAACGACGTATTATGATAGCCAAACGGAGATTGTATGTCAAAGTTACGACCCCGGGAAGTTGACATACCAATTTACCCAAACGGGGCCCATAGTTTTGGCGCTTCATCTCCTAGGGTTAGGTTTTTGGATGTTTAGGGTTTTCCATTGTTTCTCAATAATAAATAGGCCTTTGAGCGTCATTATAACACAGTTCAGAGACATGTAGCCGCCACATCTCTCCTCAGAGATAAGCTAACATCGCCCGAGCTATCTTATTCCCATTCTATTTGTAAGCATAGTTCAGTGTTTTTCCATTAATGAAATGAAGTGTTTTTCTGTCGCATCTCTGTGTTTATGATTATATCTGTAATTTGTTGCGTTCCTGTTTAAGTTCGGATTATTTATGGTGCCAAAAATGAAGAGGGAGATTATGTAATTTAAATCAAATCGACATTCTTGATACCAACATTGGATTGGCATCAAATTCTAGGAACCATGGGGTGATAAAAAGTCCTAAAGTACCCTAGAACCATGGGCCCTCTCGTAACATATGCTCTCGTACCTCCGATGATTCAAACTTTACTATGAAGAAACCCCTAGAGCATACGTTAATATCACAATTAATTGTCAATTTGTGAAAATCTATAGTAATAGATCCACTGGTTTTGGCCAGAAACCGTTGAGTCTGTATATGAATGCCTGGAATTCAAAAATTATATGTAGATCATTTGTTTCTAATAGATCTATGGCCATTGTTGGGACTTGATTCAGTTTCTCCACAATATGGGAGTTGGGTTTATTGAGATTTTGATCTATTTTGGTTAAGCAACAAACTTCCCTTTTAGGACGTCTTTGAATGAAGTACCTTCATTTACTTGTCCCTTATTCGACTCTAGTCCAATGTTGTTGTAAGACTATTATTCTTACACCTCTCTATCAGATATGGGGGTATATAAGGCAGATCTATAATTATTTGAGTTTCAACAAGCCTACTCATGTCCCAATCCATGTCTCAGAAGGGCGATAGCCATGCCGGAAATAGACTGAGAGCTCCTATCAAGAGATCTCTTGAGAGCCACCTTTCCCATATCAGATTTGTAAGTAAAAACACTTGCCCTTCATCCCCATAACATCGATCTATATAAACAACGTCAGATCTCCAGAGATCATCACCCACGGGAAGTAAGAGATCCAAATCGGTGTTGTAGAGTCCCGTCTCTCTTACCTCGAAAATAGTTGTCAGATACCTTAGCTTGCTTAAGCTCGTGGTTCTCGGTATTATTCCTGTTGAAATTGTCACCTCCTGTGTTGCTCGACCACTACTCGTCTTCAGCACAAACACTTGATTCAACCAGATCCCTTCTAAAATTGATCCAAAGAATTCTCGGGCCTCCTTTGATGCCCATTGAAACAAAATATCCCCAATATGCATATTAATTTGAGTGCTTAAGACAAGCAAAAACTCAATGATGATGCCTTCTGCTTCACAAGCGAGGACCATAATCCTAATACTCAACTAGGCTATCTTTCTCTTCACTTTGCATTTTATAATATTTAGAATCATGATAGATTTATGCTCATAATTTAACAAATTGAATTAAATCATTTTTATTACTTTTTTAATTAAAATTACATTATATTCTATTATTATTATTTTTAAATTTAATGTTTTATTACAACATCTTATCTAACATTTCATTACAACATTTCTTTGTACTAAATGCAATAAAAAAAATGTAAAAACACTATCATTACAACATTTCTATGTACTAAATGCAATAAAAAAAATATTGTAAAAACATTATCATTACAACATTTCTATGTACTAATTGCAATAAAAAAATATAAAAACGTTATATTTTAATTAGTGTAAAAATTACATCAAAAATATAAAGTATAAAGTATTGTAAATATAATTATATTTCTTGCCTCTAAGAATCAAAATCAATTTTTTAATTGGACGTGCCTAAAACGGTTATAACTTCTACAACCGCTCGAATTATATCTTTTAGAAAGACAAACATCCCTCTGCTCATTCCCTTTCGCCATTCCAGCTCCACAATTATCAGTGCGACTCTAATTCCACCAATCATGCAGCTCTTGATTTTCATACACTAGTAATCGACAATTCTCTAGTAATTTATCAACCTTAGCTTGTAATTTCCTATTTTACAATGTCTTCATCGAAAGACAAATCAAAATTAGTGGTAGAGAGCCCTACATTACCTTCTTTAGTTAACCTAGATGAGCTTCCCTTGGTAGATATACAGTATAAAATCTCAGAAACCCAATGTGAGTTCAATCTCTATGAACTCCACAATTCGGAAAACCATAAATTTCTTGATTTCAGCAGTCAATTGAGCGTTTGGTAGTCTTTCCTTTCTCAATTCATTTTTCCTTATACCCATAGCTTCCGTGAATTTATTACGTGGTGTCATCGGAGATATCTTCCTAGTCAGAGGGTTGTAATTGCAGAAAATAATGAAGTTTTATTTCCTATTACTCCTGAGTCCATATGTCAAGCACTTCAAATCAATCCTTCAGCCCCTCTACACCCTTTTTCCATTGATTCTCTCATGGATGTTTACCAAAAATACACATTTCCTCAGCGAGCCTGGATCTTTGAGTCATTTTTACCTGAGAATTGTGAGTTGCCAAGGACCAATCCGCCTTATTCCACTTCAATTTTCCTAGGAATATCTAGGCAAGTCATCTCTAAGTGTAGGAATTTACAGGGTAAGTTCCTCAGAAAGAACACCAAGAGGACACCGCTCACAACCAGATCTCAAATCAATACACCAGTATTTTTGACGTGGTTAAAACCCTGAAAGTGCAAGGAGGGAAACAGTCCACGGCCTGTCCCAACGTGGGTACTACAGGCAATTTATTAATCAAAGAATGAAAATTTACATAAGCTTCTCTCATGCTCGGATTACCCGAACAATGACCCTCCATGCGCTTTAAATAGAACTCATGGACCAATCGGGTGTCAAGCCATGGATCAAGTGTCGGTAATACCGAGGTGAGAGTGAACCGTCGGATCACTACATATCGTGACCGTCGGATTGTAAGTTACAAAATGTACAATGGTAAAGAAACACACTTTACCTAACTCTAACCTAACTCTATACTAGACCAAGTTGAACTTAACTATATCCTATGTGTCGGAATATCCTAACATCCCCCCTTAAGAACAACTTGGGATAGGATTGAAGGATTTACAAATATGACACAATAGGAGAAGGAAGGAGGCACTAGAGCCTATCCCCCCTTAGTGACAACTTCCTGAACTCCAAGCATATATCGAAGTTTAGTGAACTTCGCCTCTGTGAGAGCCTTTGTGAAGATGTCTGCAACCTGATCATCTGTTGGACAATATTGCACTTCAAGAACATGGTCATGAATGAGCTTTCTGATGAAGTGCATGTGCAGTTCAATGTGTTTGCTGCGCTGATGCTGGACTGGATCTTTGCATAGCTGAATGGCACTTTGATTATCACACCAAAGTGTGGTTGGATGCTGCTGCTCAAAGCCAAACTCTGATAGGATCTGACGAAGCCACAAGGCTTCCTTACTAGCTTCCACGGCACCACGATACTCTGCTTCTGCTGACGAAAGAGAAATGGCAGCCTGTTTCTTACAAGCCCATGTAATAGGTCCTGAACCAAGAGTGAAGACATAACCGGCAGTAGACTTCCGATCATCAGGGTCACCAGCCCAATCAGAATCAGTGAAACCAACTAACAGAGGAGCTGCTTTGGCACTGTAATGAATCCCAAACTGTACTGTACCTCGAACATAACGAAGTATTCTTTTAGCTGCTTTCCAATGACTTTCACGGGGGTTTTGCATAAAACGAGCAACAAGGCCAACAGCAAAGGAAAGATCAGGACGAGTATGGGTTAAATACAAGAGTTTTCCGACAAGTTGACGGTATAAGGTAGCATCAACTTCAGGAGAAGTACAAGAGACTGAAAGTTTGACTCCAGACTGAAAGGGAGAAGGGGCTGGCTTACAGTCTTCCATGTGAAAATGACGAAGAATATCACAAGCATACTTGGACTGGGAAAGGAAAATACCCTCCTGGGATTGCAAGACTTGAAGACCGAGAAAATAGTGTAAGTGTCCTAAGTCTGTCATTTCAAATTTCTTTTTAAGGCTGGACTTCACATGGTTTATAAGGTTGGGATCACTACCAGTAAGAATAAGATCATCAACATAAAGAACAAGGATGATAAGAGAGTTGCCCACTTTCTTGGTGTAGACAGTATTGTCAGAATGACACCTAGAAAAGCCAGTTTCTAAAAGAAAGCTATCCATTTTGGCATACCAAGCCCGAGGAGCTTGCTTGAGGCCATAAAGGGATTTCTTAAGTCGACAAACAAGGCTGGAGTCTGTTTGTATGAAGCCAATGGGTTGTTCCATATAGATTTCTTCCTGCAAGTCCCCATGCAAGAAGGCAGATTTAACATCCATCTGATGGACTTCCCATTTTAAAGAGGTAGCAAGGGAAAGAACAAGGCGGATAGAGTTCATTTTGGCAACAGGGGAGAAGGTTTCAGTGTAGTCAATGCCTTCAACCTGTGAAAAGCCCTTAGCAACGAGACGAGCTTTATGTTTATCAACTTTCCCATCTGGTCCATACTTGGTTCTGTAAACCCATTTACATCTAACAAGTTTGCGTCCCTTTGGTAGAGGAACAAGATCCCATGTATCATTTGTCATCAATGAATGATATTCTTCATTCATAGCTGCTTCCCAATGTGGATGGCCTGAAGCTTCTGCAAAAGTGTCAGGATCATGATTTACTGGAGCTTGAGCCAGTAAAGAAGAGGCTCTTTCAAACTGAGAACGTGTACGTCGCTGATCTGTAGGATCACCGGCAAGATCACCTGCTGCATCCCGAGTAGCACGGACCCATCGTGGAAGTTGAGGATCCTGAGAAGGTGGGGGAGGATTATCATCCTCGCTTTCATCATCTGAAGAAGAAATGTTTTCAAAAGTAGAAGAGATAGGAAGAGGTGGCACATCCGCCGGACTAGGCTCGCAGGCCGATTTATTTTCATCAAACTTTACATCTCTTCTAATGATAACATTTTTGGACTTAAATGGAATAAGTCTATAACCTTTTACATCTTCAGAATATCCAACAAAAGTACATTTCTCACTCTTAGGTTCTAAAGCTTTATGCTTTTCATCTGGAATATGGGCCCATGCTTCACTTCCAAACACACGAAAGTGACTTACATCTGGTTTAATGGAACTCCAAGCTTCTTCTGGAGTGATATTCTCTAGAACCTTAGTAGGAGTGCGATTGATTATATAATTTGCACAATTAATTGCTTCGGCCCAAAAACTAAGACTGAGTCCTTTAGATTGCAGCATACAATTAGCCATTTCCTTTAAGGTGCGATTTTTCCTTTCAGCTACACCATTTTGTTGTGGAGTGTATGGAACAGTATGTTGCATTTGAATTCCATTTTCGGTGCAAAAGTTGATGAATGTGTTTTTAACATATTCTCCACCATTATCAGTTCTTAGCTTAAGAATTTGATGTCCAGATTGTTTTTCAACAAAGGCTTTGAAGGCCAAAAAGGTGTTAAATACTTCGCTCTTGAGTTTTAAGAAGTATACCCAAGTGCGTCTGGAGAAATCATCAATGAAAGTTAAGAAGTACTTGCAGCCAGAGAATGAAGCAACAGGAAGAGGACCACATAAATCACTGTGCACAAGCTGTAAAGGGGTTGAGGCGTGCCAAGAGGCACGTTTGTCAAAACTGTCCCGATGATGTTTTCCGAGTACACATCCGGAACAAACACCATCTCTGCAAGATACCATAGGAAGACCTGTCACCATATTTTCTTTACATAGATGCTGAAGGGAGCGATAGTTTAAGTGACCAAATCGCTCATGCCAAAGTTTGCTCACTTCATCATTATGAGCAATAAATACTGAGGGAAGATTTGATGACCCAAAGTTGTGAAACTTATACAACCTTTTGGAATCATCAGCAAGACCAGTAGCTAGAATCTGTTTAGGATCTTTTAGATCCTTGATTACAACATCATGAGGTGAAAATTCAACAATTTTACCTTCACCTGAATGAGTTATCTGATAGACAGATAGAAGGTTGCAGGATAAGGTTGGAACACATAATACATCATTAAACTGACCATTGTCTAGATGAACAGTTCCAGTCCCTACAACATTAAGAGATCTATCATCACCAACATATATATTTTTGGTGTTACAATCATTTAAAGAAGAAAACATGGCTTGGTTTTTGGCCATGTGACAAGAGGCTCCAGAATCAATGAGCCACTCATGAGAATGAGAAGAAGAAGAAGATACATTTAATGCATAACCAGACTGAGATGATTGACAATGACATGCAGAAAGTGCCATTCCGGAAGTTGAAGTTGAAGTAGGCTCCACATGGATGTTATGTTTCTTCATTGCGGCTTCCAAGGCTTCCATCTTCTTAAAGCATTTAGATTCTAAGTGGCCATCTCGATTACAAAAGTTACAATGTCTATCAGTCTTCTTCCATTTGTTTTTATTGGTCTTATCATTTTGCTGAAATGATCTTTCATTTTGAGGCTGAGATGGTTTAGGACCATTCTTTTGAGGATATGACTTCTTAGGATTCTTTGAATTTGGTTGCTGCTGGGCGGCTAACGCTTTCGTGGAAGAGTTTCCAAGATTAAGAAGACCAAGGTGTAAGAGTTTTTCTTGTTCTCTTATTAAGGAATCACAAAAGGAGTCAAAGGAAGGGGCCTTGTAGTCTTGTCCTTGACAAATGAAAGCTTCCCTTGTAGAATGGAAAGTGGAAACAAATACAGAGTAGGCTGGTCCCAACTTAGTAAGGATGGAATAAATAAGGTTACCATCTTCTTTCTTAACTTTAACACCTTCCAAGAGATATCTAAGGGTCTTGAATTTGGACAAGAAATCTTCAATGCAAGAAAAATTATTAGGATCCAAAGTAAGCAGCTCATTTTCAAGTTGATGGGCTCTAATTTCATTTTTAATCCCAAAAACTTTAGCGAGTTTTTCTAATGCTTCATGAGGAGTCTCAAGTTCTGCAATGTGGAATCTAAGATCAGGAGAAATAGACATCCCTATCAAACCACGTGCTTGATCTTGTCTATTTTCCCATTTTGCAGCCTTGTCTTCATCTTTTGGTTTCTTCTCTTGGTCTGTGGCTATTCTGAAGAGACCTTTACTTCTAAGTAAATCTTCCATGTAGGCTACCCATTGGAAGTAGTTAGTGCTGTCAAGAATGACTTGGCATGGACTTTCCATTTTAAAAAAACTGAAGCTGAAGATGCTGAAAGTAAGTGTTCCAATGGATAGATATCGAAAAAATAGGCGGTTTTAAAAAAAAACGGCTCTGAAAAAGGCTTCCGGATGAAGAAGTTATGGCTTTTTGAAAAAAAAAATTGTTGACGATGCCGGCAAAGTGCGCGAATGTGCGGGAATGAAAAAAATCCGCCCCCACAAATGGAGACTTGAACCCAAGACCTCTACTCTCTTAAAATAGCTTTGAACCAATTGATCTATACAAAAAATTTGAGAGAGAGAGAGAGAGGGGGGGGGGGGGGGGGGGGCCTTGGTTTGCGTGCTTGCCTTGAGAAAGCTCTTTTTCCCTACAAAACACAAAACACAAAACCCAACACGAATATGCAAAGAAAAACGAACCTTGCGGCTCGAAGTTAGCTTTAGCCAAAAAACTAGAAATTTTAAAAAAAAATCTCAAAGTTAGCTTTAGCCGAAAAACTAAATATTTTTCTCAATGTTTCTGATTTTCCGAGATCACACTAAGGTGCAGGGAAAAGAGCATACGCATGAGAAAAATCCTTCCTTTCTGTTTCTGATTTGCCCAGATCGCACAGAGTCGCAGGGCAAAGAGCATACGCAGAAATGAAAGGTATAGATCCGGTTAAAAAAAAAGGCTAAATAAACTGAGACCGAAATAAGCAGAGAGAAAATAACAGTAAACTGCAAAAAAACACTGTATACCTCCCGATCTGAAAAATGACGCAGCTAGGGCTACCGGAAACCTTTTCGCGTGAAACGAAAGGGGTTCCTCACTGGAACAGATGCTCCGAACGCAACAGAGCAGTCCTCTCAGCCCGAAAGCAGTCAGAAACAGCAGATCTAGGAAACGACAGCCGCATGCAGTTCTACCGGCTTCAGATTTGGATCACCAACGGATGCGGCCCTCAAATAGCTCTGATACCATGTAGGAATTTACAGGGTAAGTTCCTCAGAAAGAACACCAAGAGGACACCGCTCACAACCAGATCTCAAATCAATACACCAGTATTTTTGACGTGGTTAAAACCCTCAAAGTGCAAGGAGGGAAACAGTCCACGGCCTGTCCCAACGTGGGTACTACAGGCAATTTATTAATCAAAGAATGAAAATTTACATAAGCTTCTCTCATGCTCGGATTACCCGAACAATGACCCTCCATGCGCTTTAAATAGAACTCATGGACCAATCGGGTGTCAAGCCACGGATCAAGTGTCGGTAATACCGAGGTGAGAGTGAACCGTCGGATCACTACATATCGTGACCGTCGGATTGTAAGTTACAAAATGTACAACGGTAAAGAAACACACTTTACCTAACTCTAACCTAACTCTATACTAGACCAAGTTGAACTTAACTATATCCTATGTGTCGGAATATCCTAACACTAAGGTCGCATGTCTGTTAGGCTACCCTACTTATCAATAGGTCGATGAAGTGATATTAGGATTTCTATCAATGTTCTTTGTTGGTAAAAAAATTTCATTGATTTTCAACTACAGTCAGATTTTGGTAGATAGTATTCATGACCAATTTTTTAAGTTTTCAACTGAAGGTGCTTTCAAACATCAGTTAGTCCTGGTGTATTTACTTTTGTTTCATCAAGAAGACAGGTTCAAGTTTCCATTTCAGAAGTTAGATGCACAAGGGAAGCCTCAGTCAATCATTCATTGGACTTCCTTGGTAAGGAAAAACACAGAAGAATTTTCCTTCAGTGATTATGTAAATCATTTTTTGCATATGTCTTTATGTCTTCTCAGCAGTGATGTTATACCAAGGATTTCAACTGAAATTGAAAGAATTTTCCACCTCACCAAACAAGCCAAAATTGGAGATGGGTACCTCGACCAGAATTACACAAAAATCAGAATATATTGATGTGAAATTGCTCCCTACAAGTTACTAGTATTTATACAAATCAGAATCTTTGCCTTGGAATACATCGGGAAAATGATGAACATGGATGACCTGCATTTTGTATCCAGAAAACAAAAATCCCAATTCAAGTTAACAGCACACATTGGCCCTTTTATTGTCAATACCATGCCAATAGCGAAGGAGGCAAATATTTTATTAAAGAATATGAAATTCAAATTGAGCTTTACTTGGTCCTATGATCCCTTTAGGATTATTTCGAAGTTAAGAGTTGAGCAAAAAACAACTCCATATGTACATACAACCAGGCCAGAGATAGAGCAGTATGAAAATCAACAAGAGTGGTGATAGAATACATTATAGGAAGTTGAAGAATGGATTGTTAGTTAAACATCTTCACAGACTCAAGTTCCATAAGAAAAAAGAAACCAAAAGACGAAGAGAAAGTCTGTCTCCTACAGACTCAGAAACTCAAGCTATAGGTTTTACAGTTTTCAAAAGGAGAAAGAAGACAAACATTATTCAAGGGTATTCAGAAGACAAGAGTTCACATGAGCAAACCACAATTGTGATGTCAGGATTTCTCACGACTTCTTTTCCAATGGTTGAAGAAATTATAGACTCTGCTATATCCTTTGTTTCCCATGATACTACACAGAAAAATATTCTTGCTAGATACAGAGAGATTAAAAGGACGAATGAAGCGTTGAAGGCCACCACATATTCTAAATTTTGGAAGCATTCTTCCACTACACAACATAGGCTTCTATCTACGCTTGATAGCGAGAAGGGACAGTTTAAATCGGCTTTCTTGGAACCAAAAATTTTGGTCCTGAAGAGTGTAGAAGATTACAAAACTTCCATTTTTCTTTTGATACCAAGCAAATTCATTCCATTTATCAGATTGACATGCATAAGCGGGCTGGTGAAATAATATATTCCACATTGACAAGTTCAAAAATGGCAACCACCGAACTGTAAGCTTCCCTGGATAATATTCATTCACAATTGAAGATGGATAGAATGTCATCCTTAGCCAAAGATATTAGAATCAAAGCTCTTGAAGATCTAGTGTTCAGGCTAGGACATGATCCTAGTAATATTAAAATGGCAGAAGAAATGATAAAAATATAAGAATGATGACATTCAAGCATTGAGGAAGCAACTTAAGCTTCCTACTACTGAACATCCACAAGAAAAATAAATTTTTCAGCTATAAAGGGAGAAAGAAAACATGTTCAAATTGATAGTTGAACAAAATGTTCAAATTCAAAAAATGGAAACTACTATGGAATCACTCCTAAAAGAAAAATAGCAGCAACTTAGAATTTCAGCTTCTATTCCACAACCACTACTTTAGCAGCATGGACATCTACAGCAACATACATCGCAATAGAAACACAATCTACTGACTGAGTAGAACAACTATCAAAGGCCATGGGGGACTTATCTCTAAGAGATCAAGAGATTGAAAAACTAAAAATGCAGCTCCAAAAGATTCAGGGATAGAATATTAAGTCTAATAATGCATATTTAGCTAAGATTCAAAAAAATTATAAATTAACTGAGCAATTAGATGTTTATGAAAATGAATCCTTAATTACACAAACCATTGGTAAAGCTAAAGAGAATATTTTGATAGACATTAATATATCAATGACTGATTTATGGCCTTCAATTGAAATTAATTTTGAGCAGGAATATTTATTGCAGAGATCACAAGAAGCAGTAGCAAAAATAAAGAAGGACCTGGATCAAAAACCTGCAGATGCTACAAGGATAATCAAAGTCCTAAACTCTAAGACAAAAGATAATCTTGAAGAATTTGACATTGAAGACAGAACTGAAGTTGTCTTGGAGGCCAGAAAGATTTTAACAAAGAGAAATTTAATTCTACAGCTCGAGAACAAGTGTCAGAATTTAGAGGTTCAAATTAAGAAATTTCACAGGAAGTTTAATGTTTTACATCAGAAATGACTTCCAGCTTTGCAAGATAGAAGTGGAAAATTGATCCCACTTGAAGAATATCAACAGAGGCTACATGATATAGCAGTGGAAAAGACCAAATTTGCCAAAATCAAAGGAGTTATTACTAGGAAAGCCTTCATTGAAGGTTTAAGTTATGATTTATTAATACAACATGAAATTAGGCATTTGTTTCTAGTTCGACCCACTTTTGAAAAATATACTGAAGTCGATGAGTCATATAGGAAATTGTTAAAATTTTCTATCCCTGATGAAAAGAGATGGGATAAACTATGTGAACTCATCGAATAGGAACAAAATGCAAAATTTTGGGAGAAAACAACACAATTTTAGCAGCAAACAACAGAATTTCAGGGACAGTCATTAGAAGAAACAAATTTCCAACTATCTTCATCAACAACATCCCTCAAAATTAGTTCAGATCCACTATTTTTAGTTCTATTTTTTAATATCCCAAATTTTGTGGATGATATTATACTTTGTAATAAATTTTGATTCCAGTTTAAATATGTTAGAAAGTAGAACTCTATATATATTTTATATTTCACAAAGAAAGGCTTGAACCCTTGTGATAAGCCAGCAAGCATGCTTGTAATTTTATGAACTATTTCTGAAGATTAATAGAAGGATTTTGGACTCATTCTAAACAACTTGTTTATCTCTATGAGTTCCTCTAGTATTCATTTATGTTATCATTTTATATTTTCTTTGCACATGTTTAAGGTAACATAGAAGTTTGGGTAAGATTAGATTGAATATCAATCTATCTGAAAGCTCCTGCAAAGTTATCATTAATTAAAGAGATTAATTAACTGAAACTGTTTGTTTCAGTTAATTCCTCTAAATCAATAAATTGTTGCCTTCTGTCATCTCTTATACATGTATTGTTTAGTTGTAGAAAATTTCTATACGCATCTGCTATATATAAGGAATTAGATGTTCAGTTTGAATATTTAAAGAATTATATATCTTCTTTACTTTTGCTTTTCATATCATTTTAAAGCTTAATTCTGTGAAGAGTGAAGAATCAGCCCTTCTGTTTTCTTAGAAATAATTAAGGTTTACATCTGTTTAAAAGTTTAAGCATTGGTCATCCATTAAAAATCAAAAACATTATTTTAGATGCTTTGGCATAGTCCCTTAGCCTAGGACTATCTACAAAGGACAACATCAGATTGGCGTCGTTGTCGGGGAATGAAGATTGAAATTTTTCCCTGGGACAACGATTATACTTGTCTCTTAACAGTGAATAAGAGGCTAGTAGGCTAAAACCCTTCACCTGACAACTCCACTGGTTAAATCTGGCTTCACACAAGCATACCAGATCCCAGTAAGATCTTAAACTTGATTTTCCTTTATCAGATCCAGAGAGATTAGTTAGAATAGCATCAATTATACATAGGTTACAAGCCTCTTTATCTACTTTTGCCTTTGTTCTATCTCAAGCACATTAACAATCTAACCCTAAGCTATATTCAACTCCAACACCTGTTGAATTATCAAATCTTCCTCCAAAAATTTTAGAACTCCTTTCTAAAGGAGTAGATCTTCAAACTACACTTCTAGTCCATCAACTTGAGGCTTTTGAACTTCCTTATTCACATTTAGAACCTACTAACAGTGAAGAATATCCTAAACTTTCCCTTTCTAAGTATAAACCATTCGATTCTAAATCTTCTTTTGTACATACTTATCCATCTATTTCTACTAAATCTGAAGAGGAATTAAGTATTTATACTAATCCTCTAGCTTTTGAGGATCCTGAAAAGGTTCTTCCTGAAGTTCAGAAGTTAGTTACCAATCCTCATTTCTTCCAGAAAACCAAACCCTTATCACTTCCTTCTTCTAGTAAAGTTGTCTCTCCTAAAAATACAACTTCATCTCATCAAATGGTTGGTATTCAACCAATTGTGAAAGCATGTTATGTAGCCTTTGTTCTTCTACCCGCAGCCCAACTTATTTAAAACACTTACCTAGATTTAACGGATAAATTGGGCCATCTCTTGAAGATAACTTAGTTGCATTCTTAGACTTCGCTGATAACATGAATATTGAACATGAGGATGTCTACACTAGACTTTTTGTACAATACCTTGAAGGAAATGTTAGGATATGGTTCAGACAACTTCAAGATAATTCAATTAATTCATGGGTTGAACTAGTTAATATTTTCAAAAATCAATGGGGAGTCAAAAAATATGTTGTGTATTACTTAACAGAATTTGAAGACTTAAAAAGAAACCCTGGTGAACCTATAGCTGATTTCATTAAGAGATTCAATAAACTCTATAATAAAATGCCTCCTGATTGCAAACCTCTAGTAACTGCTGCTAAGGTTAGGTTTTCCAAAGCATTTGAATATGACTTTGTTGTAATTCTTAAGGAGAGAAAATTTGAAACTCTAGAAAACATGCAAACAAACGCAATCAAACATGAGGCTAATAGATCAGCATATGCTAAACTGAAAGCTAAGGCAGAAAAGGTTGAAAAGAGGATGAAAGCTAGAGAAGAAGGTACCTCATCAAAGACTAAAGATGAAGATCATAAAATTGATGAAATAACCTCTCTACTTGGAAATCTCTCTAACAGAATCTCTAGAATGGAAACTCAACCTAAAGCAACTGAACAAGTTGCAATTAGACCACAAGTTTAATATAGAAGACCTTTTCAACCTCAAATTATGCAAAGACCAAACGTTAGTCAGCAAATTCAACCTCCCCTAATCATTGATGATCAAGACCCTGAAGAAACTGTTCTTGTCAATTCAAATGATATTACTTATTTTGAAGATCAATCATCAGATAATGTTATTGTCCCAATTACTCAAGATTAGTCTTTAGCTCAAAATCAAGAAAATTCTTAGATTTCCAAGTATCAAGCTTTTTTTGAATTCTTAATTGCTGAATTAAATAGAAGGTATGACCTTAGACCAAGATGAGGACCTGGTAGACCAGCCAAAACAGTTACCTTTGATGAACCCCAAGAAAAATCAGATGAAACATGAACCCTATTAATTCAACCACAAAATCATATACAAGAACAAAATATTGCTGGAAAATCTATTACAACTATCTTTAATGTTGAAAAAGAGTTAGAAAGAGTTAAAATTCCAACCCCATTATCTAAACTCTCTAAAAATCCAGGTTATAAACATCAAGTTTCTAAATGGATTCAATATTCAAGTATTGATGCAGAGGGTGATGTCATTAGTTTACAAGATGAAAAACCCCAAGTCATTTTTGGTCCTAGTTCATATATGATTCATGAAATTGTACCTCCCTTATACAGAGAAGTTAGATTCATTAATAAATTTTGTAAAGAAAATCAAGCAATTAATCATCCTATTTATGAAATTGACCAATATTTTGGGTGCTTCACATTAGCTTCTAATGATATTCCAAATCCTCAAATCACTATTCAAGAAAGTTTCAATACCCCTCAAATTATAAACACTGACATTTGGAAAATGTACTTTGATGGGGCATTTTCCAAAGATGGAGCAAGGGTAGGAATTGTACTCATATCTCCTAATAAGAAAAATATAACCCAATTTTTTAAATTAGATTTTGAGGTCACAAATAATGTGGCAAAATATAAAGCCCTAATTTTAGGATTGGAGTTAGCCAAGAGTCCCAAATTTGAAAATTTAGTTGTATTTGTTGATTCTGAGTTAATTGTCAAACAAATTAGGAACCTCTGTCAAACTAAGCATCCTAGGCTTAGAGCTTATAGGAACGAAGTTTGGGACTGTGTAGATAATTATTTTCAAGCATTTAATATCACATCAATCCCAAGAGAAGAAAATATGCATGCTAATGCTTTGGCAAGTTATGCTAGTTATTTTAAAATTCCTTATCATTTACAATTGCATTATCAGATAGAGGTAAAATACAAACCTTCTATCCCTAACAATCTCAAACACTGGTAGGTTTTTGAAGATGATGAACAATTAAAAAATTTCTTACAAGCAATAGATGAATTTTCTGCTTTACATGTCGAAGAAGAACACATTAATGAAATCAAATCTAATGAAGATGATCAAAATTCACATTTAGAACAGAAAATTGTTGAACATGATATTATTCAGTTGTCAAATAATTACATTCCAAAGGGATTAGTCCCCTTGAAAAACTATTTGATCATAATGATGTGTCTAAAACTTCATTCATACATTCATAGCAAGAAAATGTTCAGGATTGTAATATTGGTACATCTGATGAAATCAGAAATGTTAAAATCTCAGCATCATTGCCTCAAGAAATCAAAGACAAATATATCAATCTTTTCAAAAACTATAAAGATGTATTTGCATGGTCATATGAAGAATTGTAAACCTATGACACAACCAATATAGAACATAAAATTGCTCTCAAGGCTGAGGCTAAACCATTTTAGTAGAAATTAAGAAGAATAAACCCAGTCTTTCTTCCAATTGTTGAGAAAGAAATTAAAAAATTATTGGATGCAAAATCATTGTTCCCTTAAGATACTCTGAATCGATAGAAAATATAGTACCTGTTAGGAAGAAAAATGGTGAAATAAGACTATGTGTTGACTTTAGGAATGTGAACAAATTGTCTTTAAAAGATAATTATCCATTACCAAAAATGGATCAACTACTTCAAAGAGCAAATAGGATTTCAATCTTAGATGGATTTTATGGATATAACTATATCATGTTTAGTCCAGAAGATAGAGAAAATACAGTATTTACAACTCCTTGGGGTACATTCATGTATGTCAAAATGCCATTTGGTTTGATTAACGCAGGAGCAACATTTCAAAGAGCAATGGATCTTGCATTTGTTGGTAATATCATTAAATTCATTGTCAATTATCTTGATGATTTAACTGTATTTTCTGACTCTGGTGAGAAACATATGAAGCATTTGAGAGAAGTTTTTAAAAGATGCAAGAAATATGGGATTTCTCTTAATCCCAAAACGTCACTTTTTTCCATGAAATAAGGAAAGTTATTGGGACATATAATTTCGAAGGAAGGAGTTGTAATTGATCCAAAAAGAGTCTCAACAATTCAAGTAATCAATTTACCTAGAAACAAAAAGGAAATTCAAGCATTTTTAGGAAAAATAAATTTCTTGAGAAGATTTATACCTAATTATGTTGAGATTGTGAAAGATATTACTGACATGCTTAAGAAGGACCATGAAGTCAAATGGAAAGTACATGCTAGATATTTTATTTCACGTATTAAGAAATCCATTTCATAAGCCCCAGTAATAACTATTCTAGACTACTCAAAACATTTTAGTATATTTTCCTTTGCTTGTAACACTACCTTAGTCGGTCTTTTACTACAAAAAAATGATGATGGATATGAGAAGCCCATTTCCTTTTTCAGTAAAGTAATGAGATATGTTGAGTTGAGATATGAAATTATAGAGAAGCAAACCTACGCACTTTTCCAAGCCCTAAAGGTATTCAAAACCTATGTATTTCATTCTCTTGTTATTGCTTATGTCCCCAACAATGCAGTCAAAATAGTTTTAACACAACCTGATACAGATGGAAAGAGGGGAAGATGGATAGCCAAGATACTTGAATTTGATCTAGATATCAGACCTACCAAATTGGTAAAAGGACAGGGTTTAGCCAAACTTTTGGCTTAATCAAATTGTAAGATACTTGATATCAACACCATTTTGTAGATCTCAAATGAGAAGAATCCACAAGAACCTTCTCATATCTCAAATGAGGAGAATCCACAAGAACCTTCTCAAATGTGAGCAGAGAAGAATCAACAAGAAACTTCTTCCAAATCAGATCCTATTCCTCTGCCTCTACATACTGATGACAAATTTTTACTTTCCGATTGGTATGGTGACATAGTGAATTTTCTTCGAGATTTGAAGTACCCACTAGAATTCACCATGAATCAATCTAAATCTCTTAGACTCAAGGCTATGAAATATTGTATCATGAATGTGAAATTGTATTGGAAGGATCCTTTGAATATCCTTTTATTATGCCTAACTGAAAGTGAAAATGAAGGATTCATTGAACAGTTCCATGAAGGCATTTATGGAGGACATTATGCTTGGAAGGAAACTGCATATAAAATTCTGAGAGTAGGTTTCTATTGGCCCAAATTATTTGCACAAGTTGGAGCAAAGGTAATAATTTATATCCCATGTCAGATATTTTATGGAAAACAGAGGCTAGCAGTGATCGAGGAGGATCCACAGGGATTGATCCAGGAGGATCTAGGAGGATTGATCTAGGAGGATCCAAGAGGATTGATCCAGGAGGATTGAGGACGGTCTAGTTGGATATCTAAAAAGTACCAGTGGCAAGGTAAAAAGGCTCAAAACCCAAGGTGGAAGAATCTCGATAAACTTAGATTCCGATCAAACTGCTCGTCATCCTGATTCCAGCGGTGCAAATGGAACTCGAATACGAGCTCATATGAAGAAGTTAGAGCAAGTCAAAGGAAATGTTTGACTTGGATAGGTGGCAAGAGAAAATGACATGGCAGAGTCTTCAACGAATGGGAAAGCACCAAGTGGCAGGCTGCCAATGGCCCTGTAGTTCGTTGATTGCAAAAGTCAGAAGTTCGTGGTTAAAGAAATAGACCCCAGTGTACCGGGTTGCGATTGCGATAGCACAATCGTTTATTGGAGGCACATTGATGGTTACAAATCGGCCCTGAGCAGGAAAGTGTGCAATGCAATGATTGCATATTGCAAATCGCAAAGGGACAATGTTTAAAGAATCGGCCCCCAACAGAGTCAGTGTTACGATTGTGATATCGCATCGCATATTACATAGTGCAGTGCCCCGTGAACAGAAACATCCTTGGCCCCACCAATTGCGATACACTGAAAGGCCTACGGAAGTGACATGGTTATATACTACAGTTTAATAGCTAGTCACGTCTGCCTTTATCGTAGATCACTTATCACTAAGGATTCAGGTATGTCTGTCGATTCCAATAATGTTTATTTCCCAATTGCGATACAGTATAGGGTGTGGTTTTTAAATCCCGTCGGGTCTGTCAGTTCGCACAGTGCAGTGGCCCGCTATGGAGAATCACCCCTGGCTCCAACCGATTGAGATTTTCAATTTCTTCATTGGATCCAATGAATTATGCATCTCATTTGATATTGTCGTTGGGCTTGATTTTATCGCAGATCGCTCATCACTTATGGTAAAGGCACAAGGTATGTCTGTTGGTTTCAGGAGTAATACATTAATTCATCTGTTGGTTTGAGGTTTAAATGCAAAATGGTCTGTGTGAACTATTGTCAAGTGAGATTCCTCTATGTTTAACAAGTTTTTAGATGCATACTATTCAGGGTCCAAGAATTTATGTTTGAAACAACCTACCTGCTAAACTTTACATTTTGTTAAAAGTGCTCGAATTGTTAAGGATCCTGCCCACCATAATATAAAGTGGGTTATCCGCAGAGCGGGAGGGGGAGAAAAGCATAGAGAAGTGTGTATTTACAAAGAAGAGCAGCGGCACTTGCTCCTCGCAAGTGGTCAGAACCATACCTTAGAAATCATAAGGTTCCGAGAAGGTTCATAAAGCCATTTTATCATAATTGGGCATTTGGATATGCGATTCTGCATGATTTTTCGCTAGGAAGTTAGTGGTATTGTCTGTTTCTAGAGTTGGGCTCTATGTTTGTCATATATATTCCATATTGGAGGTATAAGGGTGTTTATGTAAAATATTCTTGTACTTCTTCTCTTTTCGTGCCATTTAATGAATGAAGGCCTCCCCACTATTGAGCAGGGCCCAGAGATGTAGTCCAAATTGGATGAAATCCATAATCAATTCTCTGTGTCTTGATCTCATGCGTGATTATATATCTTTTATATTCGTTTTATATGCTTATGTTCCATGGTTTTTAAGTGCCATGTTATATGTAACTTTATAACACATTCATAGAAGAAAAAAAAATCCTACATCAAGTGGTATTAGGGCAGGACTTAGTTGATGCGAATTGCATGAATACGCTAACCAGAAATAAGCCTCAAAGGAAGTGCATCACGAAGAGGAGACATGGCGGATGGTTAAGCTCGTTGGGAAGAGAAGCAGTCTTCTTTCTGTTAAGAATTCCGAGCATGAATGGTCGAGTGTGCAACCATGGAGAATGATAAAGAAATGCACGAGACCTTCCTACGAATGTCCAAAATGGTGGACATCATGTATGGCGCGTATGAGAAGAGAAGAGAGGAGGAGACAAAGAGATCGGAGAGCGATGTGTCATCCACATCTTCCGGTGCTTATGCATATTATTCATCACCTTCCTCGAATGAGGAGATTAACCAGAGACTTCAAGAAGAGAACGTTGAATTAAGAAGGCTACTACAAGAAGAGAAATAGGAGAAGCAACGATTGTAGCTTCAATTGCGAGCCACAGATGAGGCCCTGGAATAATTGAAGCGCAACGACCAAAGTCTTCAAGCAGAGCTTGCTAAATTAAGGAGGCTTCTACAGGAAGAGAAAGAGGAGAAATAGAGGTTTCTATGCCAGCTGCAAGCTAAGGACGAGGCCTTGGAAAATCTGCAGTGTGACCCTTGTGAGGTAAAAATAAATTCCTCGACTCTGTGAATTGTTCCTGATGATGATTTCATCGTTTTTTAAAATCATACTACAGGAATCGAGTCCAAAGTGTTAGAGAATGGGGTATAAGGGGAAGGGCCTTGGAATTAATGGCGAGGGCATCATAAACCCGATCAAAGTAGAGGAATTACCCTGACATACAGGACTTGGATATGTCAGGAAGGAGGTTGGGGAATGTGCCAAAACATCCAACAAACCATGACATATGATGAGAAGCCCTCATTAGTTCTTTCCAAATCAACAGTGGAGGTAAAATATGTTGATTTCTCTTCAGTTTCATCTCCACATAGTATAATTTATATTGGAAATGTGGAGATACCCATTATAGGGACAAACATGAGACTCCTTACCAAGATGAGGTACAAGGAAGAAGAAGGACTTGGTGTTAATGGCCAAGGCATAACTCAGCCATTGGAGGTTGAGAAAAGACTTTGATTCACAAGGTTGGGGTGTACTGAAGGACAATTCTCAAAGATGTCAGAAGCTTCCACGACATTGTTGAAACAATGGAGGAAAGAGGATGATGGGAACACATCGCCATCAACCTATGGAAGTATGCATTGTAGAGAAAGAGTTGAGGCAAGCTCTCATTTCCATGACCATACCAGAGACTAACGGGGAAGGTATAACAAGTCTCAATATTCTAATGTTCATTTTGATTACAATCGTATTGCTAATAATGAACGAAAATCATGGCATATAAAAACTTGTAGTTTTTGTGGATTGCATAACCATGTCCTTGTTGAGTCTTGGAGAAGAGTAGTAGCACGAAAAGGGATGAGGCATGAAAGACCCTCTCAACAGCAGGCAAGGAAGAAGGTAAAGCAGATCTAGAGGAAGAAGGCTTATTGTAGTCATTGCAACAAAGGTGGTCATCAAAGGGCCACATGTTGGAGGCTCCATCCAGAGCAGCATCACAAGGACAAAGCATCCGTCCATGAACCAGGTGAAACAGTTGTTCGACCAGTGAATGTGCCACAAGGAGACAACCCAGTCACTTCGATCAGTGAGAAATGGTTCTTCTAGGTGTGGTAGAATGTCATGGCCTTATTTTTGCAAATCATGTGTTGCATTTTAAACTGTAAAATTGATGATGTGTTTTCCATCACTTGTTGCAGTAATAGTGATGTTAGGCCTTATTTTTGTTTCATATTAAACTTTGAAAGTGATGATGTGTTTCCATCACTTGTTGAAGCAACAATAGTGTTTGGCTTTATTTTTGTAAATCATGTGTTGCAGTGATGATGTGTTTTCCATCACTTGTTGAAGCAACAATGATGTTTGGCCTTGTATTGATAGTTGGGGTATCATTTCCATTTTTATTTAAACTTGACCACAGAGTATGTGTTATAAACTCGTGGCAAGTATGGGATTCTTGGCTCATTTTTGGTCATATAGCGAAACATGTAATTTTCACGATATTGTACTATAGGTTTGTAGGGGATGTAGGTTTCGACTCATTGCTTATGGCTCCGAAGGACAAAGGTGAAGGAGAAGGAAGGATAACCTATTAGGACACCTGTGTTGCAAACAATGTACATAGAAGTTGCAAATTATTTAATGCTTTTGGAGGACCAAAAGCTTCTCTTAGTGGAGAGGATTGATCTAGGAGGATCTAAGAGGATTGATCTAGGATGATCCAGGAGGATTGATCCAAGAGGATCTAGGAGGATTGATCCAGGTGGATCTCTAAAAAGTACCTGTGGCATGGTAAAAAGGCTCAAAACTCAAGGTGGCATAATATCAATAAACTTAGCTTCAAATCAAAGTGTCTGTGATCCTGATTCAAATGGTGTGAATGGCACTCGAATCTGAGCTCATATGAAGAAGTTAGAGAAATTCAAAGGACAAGTTTGGCTTGCATAGGTGGCAGGAGAAAATGACATGGCGGAGTCTTCAATGAATGGGGAAGCATCAAGTGGCAAGCTGCCATTGGCCCCGCAATTCGTTGATCATAGAAGTTAGAAGTTTGCAGTTAAAGAATCGGACCCCAGCATACCGAGTTGCGATTGCGATATCGCAATCACATATTGGAGGCAAGTTGATGGTTACAAAAAGGCCCCGAGCAGGAAAGTTTGCAATGTGATGATCACATATCGCACATCGCAAAGGGACAGGGTTTAAAGAATCGGCCCCTGACAGAGTCAGGGTTACGATTGTGATATCGCATCGCATATCGCACAGTGCAGCGCCCCGTGAACAGTAACACCCTCGACCCCCATGACTGTGATACATCGAAAGGCCTACGGATGCGACACGGTTATATACTATAGTTTAATAGCCCATTGGGTCCGCCTTTATCGTAGATCACTTATCACCAAGGATTCAAGTATGTCTGTCGATTATCACAACGTCGATTTTCCGGATACGATACAATATAGCATGTGGTTTTTAAAACCCATTGAGTCTGCCGGTTCATACATCACATATCAGACAACGCAAAGGCCCGCTATAGAGAATCACCCCAGGCTTCGTCCGATTATGATTTGTGATTTATTCAACAGATCTGATGAATTATGGATCTCAGTTTATATTTTCGTTGGGTCCTCTTTTTATCGCAGATCGTTCATCGCTTATTGTAAAGGCACGAGGTATATCCATCTGGGTTCAGGAGTAATACGTCGATTCATCTGTCGGTTTGAGGTTTAAATGCGAAATGGTCTGTGTGAATGGTTTTCAAGAGAGGTTCCTCTATGTTTAATAGGTTTTTTCTTGCGTACTATTCAGGGTCCAAGAATTTTTGTTTGAAACAACCCACCTGCTAAACTTTTCATTTTGTTAAAACTTCACGGATTGTTAAGGATCCTGCCCACCATAATATAAACTGGGTTATCCACACAGCGAGAGGGGAAGATCAGTAGAGAGAAGTATAGATTTACATAGCAGAGCAGCGGCACCTGCTCCTGGCAGGTGGGCAGAACCTTACCTTAGAAATTAGAAGGTTCCAAGAAGGTGTAGAAAGCCCGTTTATCAGAATTGGACATTTGGATAGGTGATTTTGCACGATTTTTCACCAGGAAGTCAGTGGTGTTGTCTGTTTCTTGATCTGGGCTTTCCATTTTTCATATTTATTCTAGATTGGAGATATAAGGGTGTTTATGTAAAATCTTCTTGTACTTCTTCTCTTTTCATGCCATTTAATGAATGAAGTCCTCCCCACTATTGAGCAAGGCCCTAAGATGTAGTCCAAATTGGATTAACTTCGTAATCAATTCTTTGTTTCTTGATCTCATACGTGATTATGTCTCTTTTATCTTCGTTTTATATGTTTATGTTCCATGGCTTTTAAGTGCTTTGTTATATGTAATTTAATAATGCATCCATAGCAAAAAAAATCCTGGATCAAGCAGCACTTTCCCTTGTGATAGTTTTAATCGAAGCTCCATTTTTACAATGGGAATTAGATTTTATAGGCGAAATAGTTCCATCTTCCAGCAACCAACTTTGATGGATATTAATTTCCATTGATTACTTCACCAAGTGGGTAGAAGCAATCCCAGTTAAAAATGCAACAGACACAATGGTCACCAAATTCATTGAAGAAAATATACTATATAGGTTTGGCTGGCCACAACAAAGAGTTAAAGACAATGTGTAGGCTTTCAACAACATCAAAATGATAGAGTTTTGTTAGAAATATCAAATTTCATTGCATCATTCTACACCATATTACCCGCAAGGTAATGTATTAGCAGAATCATCAAATAAGGGTCTAGTCAAGGTAATCAAGAAAGTATTGGCAAATCACAAAAGAAGTTGGGATAGTCATCTAAAATATGAAATTTGTGAAAATATAGTATCACCCAAAATATCTACTGGAAAGTCCCCTTTCCAACTTGTATATGGAATTGAAGCAATTTTTCCTACACAACTAGCATTTCCAATAGCCAAATTTTTATAGGAATCATATGCGGAAGTTGATGATTTTTTAAGGAGAATCAATCAGATCATTGAGCTAAACCAAGACAGAGATGAAGTTTAGCACAAAATTCATCAATATCAAAACAAAATGAAAATCTTATTTGATAGGAAGGCTAGAGAAAGAGATTTTAGACAAGGTGATCTAGTCTTAATATGGGATGCCAAAAGAGAAGAAAGAGGTAAGCATGGAAAGTTTGATAATTTGTGGTTAGGACCACTTAGAATTGTAGAAGTAAAGGGTAACAACACTTTCATTCTACGTAATCTAGAAGGACGATATTCTTCATTGCTATTCAATGGACAATACCTCAAACACTACATTCAGTATTAGATGCTTACAGCCATTTTCATTGTAAATTTCCAGTTTTCTTTAAATTTCACTATCAAAGTGTGATTTTATCAGCAAAGACTCCATAGCCTAAGGAGAAAGCACATGGATCTGCATGTTCTCTGCATCCTGCAGGGGGAATCAGTCCCCATATGGAGCCAATGTTGTAACTTATTTTTACCATAGTGGTTTTTTTTATTTTTTTCGAAAAATAAGAAAAATGAAAAAATAAAATAAAATAAAATATAAAGAAAATAAAAGGACAAAAAGAAAAGAAGAAAAAATATCAAAATAAAAGAATAAGTGGATAAGAAAAAAAAATCTATGTAAAAAATTAATTAAATAAGAATCCTTAGAGTTTAATTTTCAAATAAAAACTAATCTGACGTTTTTTCATCTAGTAATAAAGATCGATTGGAAATCTATGGAATAGATCTTCCCCGCCCACATCAACGGTGGGGGATGAGTTCAGGACCCCCCCCCTCCGCATCATCAGAGTTTACTGAGGGGGAGGGATGGGTGTCCGAAAAGTTGTATTTGATATTATCACTAGAAGATACATGGCGCATTCTTAGCGAGTTTAGGGCCCCCCTCTCCAAAACTACTAACTGCCCACCTCCCCCCCCCCAAAAAAAAAAATTTGATTTTCATTCCCACTCCGCTCTCGCACCTAGTCACACACTTCACCACATGTCCTCTTCCTATTCGCCCTCACAAGTTAACCATTAAAGATTTAATTGCTCCCACCAAACATTCATATACTTGTTTAGCCATTAAATTTTCGTGCCAATGTTCAATTTTTTAATTGGACATGCCTAAAAAGGTTATAACTTCTACAACCGCGTGAATTATTTCTTTTAAAAAGATGCACATCCCTGTGCTAATTCCATTTTGCTATTCCAGCTCCAGAATTATCAGTGTGACTCCAATTCCACCAATCGCGCAGCTACTACTTTTCATACACTACTAATCGGTAATTCTTTGGTAATTTAGCATCCTTAGTCTACAATTTCCTATTTTACAATGCCTTCGTCAAAAGGTAAATCAAAATTAGTGGTAAAGATCCCTACATTACCTTCTGTAGTTAACCTAGATGAGCTTCCCCTGGTAGATACACAGTATAAAATCTCAGAAACCCAATGCGATTTCGATATCTATGAACTATGTTGTCGTTTTTTATAATACATGCAGCACAAGTGCTTCAGGAGATATAGAAAGATTCCTACAGACAGCCTCTGGGTTGATTGTAGACAATTGCCTAGGACATCTTTCTGGCGCCGTTGCCGAGGAACGAATTAGAATATTTTTCCCCCGGTACGACAAAGTTTCACATTCCCTCTGTTAGGTGAGTAAGGGAAGTGTGGGTTGAAGATCTCCCACCTTGGCAATTCCGTTGTTTAAATTTTATGGTAAACACCCTGGTGACCCCACTGTCTATATCTTTATTTGATCATCCTTGCTTTGAAGCAGCCTCATACTCGCTCTGATACTAAAGCAGTTGAAAACTTTCCCCACCTTTGAACTTGAAATCACTCACTTAGGGGGTTTTCAAAATGGCCATTCCTCGCCAACCAATTTGCCCCACTGGATTTTTCTTTTATTATTGATTATCGCAAACATGTTCCTTATTTTTATGAATGGAATGCCTATTTGCCTAGATTCATTGGAAACACAAATAGAAAGCTTGACCAGCACCTCAAATATTTTCACGAATGCATGGAACAACGGGGTATTTTTCTTGAATATGTACAAATGAAATTGTTCATGTATTCTTTATATGAGGATGCTAGAGTTTGGTACAAAACAATACCTCGTGGAAGCATATCTTCCCTAAAAAGATTCATATAGCATTCAATCATTATTGCAAAAGATTATATCCATCGAATGCTATGTTTGAAGATTGTTGTGCACATTTTAATGTTGAAAATATTCCTGAGGTAAATGATCCCGCTGGAGATGTTTGTGAGACTCCATTCCAAGAAGATATCTACTCGCATCAAGAAGAATTGCCCAGTGATCAAGAAAGAAAAGAAGGAAACATCATCGAGCTGCAAACAAACCCTCAGAGATCTTATTCAGCTGAATTTGATGATTCTCCTTCTTATGATGAGTATGACTCCGATGGGAAGTCAAGCGATGCAGAACTACAATAGTCCTAGTCATGGGAAGATGCACAGAAAGAAGAGGCTCCAATTTATGATTCACATCCTTCACTTGGAGAACAAGTTTAAGAACCTCCTCTAATTTATGATTCATATGATTCTCTCGTGGATGAGATGGTCACGGGTTATCAAAGGGATCTACTTACAAACAAGTGGAGAGAGGTCTTCTAGCGACAATTTTTTCAAGAAGAGCCCAAATTTGAAAATCCAAGAAATTTTTGTGGCTACCTATTGCAGAAAGATTCCTCCCTAAAAAATTTTCAAGAAAGGGAGATAGCTACTAATTTTCCTCATCAGTTCCATGATCCAGTAGCTGACTACATGGTATATTTATTTGGCCTGCAACAGTATACATATATTCCAAGGTATGTGTCAAACCTTTGGTCTGAAGATCTTATGGGGTGCATACACATGTTAGACACTATAACATGACCCCATTAGAATGTTCATGAAGGAGATCGAAAGAGTTGAACATCAACTACCAAGTTGGGGGCACATATCAAAATTTTAGTCCAAAGATTTTTCATGGTGCATGTTAGTTATAATTTTTAAATTTCAGTAGCATGGAGGCGTTAGGTCCAGCACCCAAATGTTGGTTTGGCTCCATTGGATGTTTGAAATCACTTAGGTGAATTTATGCCCTATACGTAAGTAGAAGTTGTATATAAATAAACTCACTAGCTGAGCATTTAGTTTCCAATTAGAATTTTTATTTCTACATTTTAGTTTGATGAGGAAATGACTCCCAGCAAATAAATTCCCATGGAGATTTTATGGTTATATAAGTTCATTATATTTTTAACTCCATGCCCAATGGTGAAAGCTACTAGTTTGCATGTTCTCAGCACCTTTCCAGGAAGGAATTATCCCTAGTGGGAACCAAATTTTTCGCTCACTGTGTTATGAGTTTTCAGTTGGGTGAATTTATGCCTTATACGTAAGTAGGAGTTGTATATAAATAAACTCACTAGCTGAGCATTTAGTTTCCAATTAGAATTTTTATTTCTACATTTTAGTTTGATGAGGAAATGACTCCCAGCAAATAAATTCCCATGGAGATTTTATGGTTATATAATTTCATTATATTTTTAACTCCATGCCCAATGGTGAAAGCTACTAGTTTGCATGTTCTCAGCACCTTTCCAGGAAGGAATTATCCCTAGTGGGAACCAAATTTTTCGCTCACTGTGTTATGAGTTTTCAGTTGTCCAAAGTGCCAAGTAGAAGTGAAGTTTTAAGCCATATTCCAATCCATAGAAGCTCTTAAAGCTAAATCATACCCTTTCCATTGCAAAGTGCTCAGAATGGGCTTTCCAACAGTATATGGAAGCCTGAAAATGGACTTCTGGATAAGAAGATATGGCATGTTCAAGTTCAAGGGTTTTGTTGCCTTTGAAATCAAGGAGAAGAGCATATTAGAGGTCTGGGAGCACATCACAAATCGCAATCAGAGTTTTCCAAAGTAGAAGCAAGAGAGGTCATAGAAAACTTGTGATCACTGATCACCAATATCAGCGATCGGAGGTCCATGGCGCATAGTATATCGGATATTGGGGGTTCCAGCAACATAGCATATCGGCAATCGAAAAAATTGAAATGTCACAACTCCAATGCGAACCGTCGATAAAGGGGCTCCAATAAGCAGGCTGGCCCGCGGTCACATAAAGAGATGAAGATCCAAGGGATAAGGCTGAACACAGAGGACTAATCGGCGGTCGGCGAAATTGAAATGTCACAACTCCAAGATAAAATCCTTGATTGAAAATCCCTGATAAGGGAGCTCCGATACAGGGGCTGGCCCGCGGTCACATAAAGAGTTAAAGATCCAAGGGCTAAGGCTGAACACAGAGGGTTAATCAGTGATCGGAGAAATTTAAATGTTGCAACTCCAAGATAAAATCCTTGATTGAAAATCGCCGATAAGGGAGCTCCGATAAAAGGACTGGCCCACAGTCAATGGGAACTCAAAGAACCAAGGACGCGGGGCTGAGGCAAAGCACAGAGAGTTATCGGCAATGGACGGATTTGGATTTTGCAACACTGTGAAGTTTTCAATATAGGACTTCTCCGATATTGCACTATGGCAAGACTACTGGGCATATCAGGCTCTAATAGCGTAATACAGGGAAGGCTAAAGGGATGGATGAGTTGGCAGTTGTGCTTAGGACATGTTATGGCCATCATGGGTGATCACTCCCAGTTCTTGTAAGCGAAGAATTAAATTTGTTAAGACCGAAAGCGATAGGCAAACTAACCAGATCATTGAGGCAAAGATGTGGCCTAAGCATAGGCCATAATAAGGGTGCCTGGGAGATATTTTCCTCCCATCATCATTATGTTTTCCTTTTTCTTTTTATTTCTGTAATTTCTATATTTCCAAGAATAGAATCAAATCTGAATGTAATCATTTTAGGCAGCCAGGCCTTCGCACACCAAGACAGTTGGTCTATCAGATAGTTGGATCTCGAACTGGGATATTTTGTAACTATTAATTCCAGCTCCCCCTCTTCTTATAAATAGGGGGAAGAAACACTTAATAAAGGTTCCAGAATTTTGCACCCGCAGAGGTCAAAATTCTGAGATTCCACTTTTGGTTCTATTTGCCTGTTCATGAGGGACTTGAGTGATATCTTGTTGAATGTAATGGACTGGTATGTTGGACTCATATTGGATTAATGAAACTCTTTGGTGATTCCAATTAGAGCAATGTGCAATATGTTTTCCCCCTCTGTAAATCTCATTTCATATATGTTTTTCTTTCTCTGAAATTGTGTAATGAAGTTGCTGGTCTCATCCTCTCATGGTTATACATATGTTTTTAAATAGTGGACAGTTACATATTTACTTGTGTTAGTCTATAACTTACAGTACTTGTGTACAAGACAGATTTACTTGTGTTATTCGATTAACCTGCAATACCTGTATGAGCACAGATTTACTCACATTGTTTGGTGATAGAGGTACCCATGAGGTATACACCATGAAACCTTAATTCTTGCTCCACTCTTTCCATTCTTTCATCTCCTCAATCTTCCATACTTCTATAGGAATATTGTTGCTTAGGATTATGTCTTATTTATAGTCCTATGCATCGTATTCCCCTCCATTCTTTCCTCCTTTTCATTTTACTACAATGCCATTATTGAGGCTACCTGTTGTTGTGTGTCAGCCACCAGAACAAGACATTTCTCTTTGAGGTTGCCCCGATTTACCCCCTACACATTTGGATCCATGTATTGGCGTGAGTTTACCTTACTGAAGGGTTATTGAACCAAGCCCCTTTTATTATCTTTTTAACTACATGACAATTGGAGTGCAATAAAAACCCCACTAATAATCTTCCATGCACCCCTCTATTCAAGATGTCCTAGGAACTGGTCTATAATCAACCCAGAGGTTGTCTCTAAGAATTTCTCTATATCTCTTGAAGCACTTGTGCTGCAGGTGCTAGAAAAAGCGACAACAAACTCCATAACTAGGAAAACTAGAAATTTCTTGATATCAGTGATGAATTGAGCATTTGGGAGCCTTTCCTTCCTTAATTCGTTTTTCCCCAAACCCATAGCTTCCTTGAATTTGTTACCTGGTGTCAATTGATATATCTTCCTATTCAAAGGGTTGTAATTGCCAAAAATAATGAAGTTTTATTTCCTATTACTCTTGATTCCATATGTCAAGCACTTCAAATCAATCCTTCAGTCCCTCTACACCCTTTTTCCATTGATTCTCTCATGGATATTTACCAAAAACTCACATTTCGTCAGCGAGCCTGAATCTTTGAGTCATTTTTACGAGAGAATTCTGAGTTTCCTAGGACCAATCTACCTTATTCCACTTCAATTTTCCCATAAATGTCAAGGAAAGTCATCTCTATGGTCGCATGTCTGTAAGGTTACCCTACTGATCAATGGGTCAATGAAGTGATATTAGGATTTCTATCAGTGTTCTCTGTTGATAATAAACCCTCACTGATTTTCAACTACAGTTATTTTTTTGGCAGATAGGATTCATGATCATTTTTTGAAGTTTTCAATTGAAGGTGCTTTTAAACATCAGTTAGTCATGGTGTATTTATTTTTGTTTCATTAAGCAGATAGGTTGAAGTTTCCATTGTAGAAGTTATATGCAAAAGGGAAGTCTCAAACATCCATTCACTGAACTTCCTTGATAAGAAAAAACACATAGTAATTTTCCTTCATTGATTATGTAAATCAATTTCTGCATATGTCTTTATGTCTTCTCAGCAGTGATGTTATACTAAGGATTTCAACTGAAATCAGAAGAATTCTCCACCTCACCGAAAAAGCCAAACTTGGAGACTGGTACCTCTACCAGAATTACATATAAATCATAATATATAGATGTTAACTTCCTCCCTATAGGTTACTAGTATTAGTACCAATTAGAATCTTTGCCTTGGAATACACCAGGCAAATGATGAACATGGATGACCCGCATTTTATATCCAGAAAATAGAAAGCCCAATTCAAGTTAAAAGAACACATTATCCCTTTTATTATCAATACCATGTCAACAGAAAAGGAGGCAAATATGTTATTAAAGCAGATGAAATTCAAATTGAGCTTTACCTGGTCCTATGATCCCTTGGGAATTATTTTTGAAGTTGGGAGTTGAGAAGAAAGAAACTCCACATGTACATACAGTCAGGCTAGAGATGGAGCAGCATGCAAATTAAGAAGAGTGACAAGAGAATGCATTACAAGAAGCTAAAAAACAGATTGTTAGTCAAACATCTTCACAGACTCCAGTCCCATAAGAAAAAGAAACCAAACAACCAAGAGAAATTATGTCCCCTATAGAATTAGACACTCAAGTTATAGGTTTTACAGTTTTCAAAAGGAGAAAGAAGACAAATACTAATCAAGAGTCTCCATAAGACAAGAGTCACAGGAGAATACCACATTGGTGATGTCGAGATTTCCGACCACTTCTTTTCCACGGGTTGAAGAAATTACAGACTCTCCTATATCCTCTATTTCCCATGATATGTAACAAAATATTTTTGCTAGATACAAAAAGATTAAAAGGAAGAGTGAAGCGTTGAAGGCCACCACATATTTAGAATTTTGGAAGTAGTCTTCCACTACACAGCACAGGCTTCTATCTACTCTTGATACCGAGAAGGGACAGTTTCTATTGGATTTCTTGGAACCGAGAAGATTACACAACTTCCATTTTTTCTTTTGATACCAAGAAAATTCATGCCATTGATCAGATTAACCTACATAAGCAAGCTGGTGAAATGATATATTCCACATTGACAAGTTTAGCAATGGAAGCCACCAAACTGCAAGCTTCCCTGAACAACATTCATTCACAATTGAAGATGGAGAGAATGTCATCCTTGGCCAAAGATACCATAATCAAAGCTCTTGAAGATCTGGTGATCAATATAGGATATGATCCTAGTAATATTAAAATGACGGAAGAAATGATAAAAAAATAAGAATGATGGCATTCAAGCATTGAGGAAGCAACTTAAGCTTCCTACTATTGGACATCCATAAGAAAAAGAAATTGGTCAACTAGAAAGGGAGAAAGAAAACATGTTCAAATTGATAGTTGAACAAAATGTTTGAATTCAAGAAATGGAAACTAATATGGAATCACTCCTAAAAGAAAAAGAGCAGCAACTCATCACTTCAATTGTTATTCCTATAGCCACTACTTCAGCAGCAGGGACATCTACAACAACAGTCATCATGATAGAAACATAGTCTACTGACTCAACATAACAACTATCAAAGGCCATGGAGACTTATCTCTGAAATATCAAGAGATTGAAAAACTAAAATGCAGCTCCAAAAGATCCAAGAACAAAATATTAAGTCTGATAATGCATATTTGGCTGAGATTCAGAAAAATTATAAATTAACTCAGCAATTAGAATTTTATGAAAATGAATCCTTAATTGCACAAACCATTGCTCAGGCCAAAGAGAATATTTGGATAGACATTAATATATCAGTGATTGATTTATGGCCTTGTTGGTTGGGAAAAATGTCCTAATCAACTTTTGGGGAAATCCACCCAATCAAGACCTGTAACTTGGATCTATATCTGTTGAAGTGGTGTTTCTAACTAGTATTCTGGGACTAGTTACCCTTTCACACAGCAAGTGTATAATACATGAATAAATGAAAGATAAACTATAACTCTAAGCTATGTATTGCATATCTATTAATCTAATATAATCTAAACTATAAGATTATTAACTAAATGTACCTAGGCTTTATTAAGTTGACATGGTTTTACAATTTTCCAATGTTACTTAGTAATATAGATCAATAAGTAAAACTGTAACTAATCCCCTTAAATGATAAAAGTAATCTTGATTAAATCGTTAATCAAAATTAGCTTTTAATGACAGTAGACATGTAAAACTCAATGAATCATTCAAAACTTACTATCATTTTCTTTAGTATCTTCAATAGTGAAAAATAACAAATTGTATTCAATACAAAGGAATGAATAAAATAAAATAAAAAAATTCTTTTAAAAAACAAAGACAGAAGAAATCCAAAATAATAGTACCCAACAATAATTCCGCTATGCCTTCTCCACAAATTCTTATTGGTTCCACATCAAAATAAAAGATCGCTTACAAATAGTAGTGCTCATATAAGTGTCTTTTTTTAATTTAAATTAGAACTCCGATCTCATAATTGAGAGGGTTACTTATACATTCGAAAGCATAAGAGTTTATCCCAATCTCTCAATCAAAAATTACATAAAAAAAATTCAAACCATACATTAATCTCAGTGGATAATCCTGGCCTAATCTTAACAATTTCAGAAACCAAATCTAAATCTGGTTCAATGGACTTTGAATAAGCCGAAGGGTTGCTTCTAACAAATTCTCCGAATATCCTTTTTCAACAACCTCTGTCTTTCTTTAGTGTTGTAGTGGTTCAATTTTTCCATTAAAATTGGAAGAGAAAGTCCTTCCAGAATTGGCCCTGCAATCCAAATACAACAAAGAAATCATCGTTTTACAAATAATTTGAATATAAACTAATCTTAATGAAAAACAAATGATAAATAGCCTAAGACCATTAGCAGTGACTTATTCAAAACTTAATAGTAACGACAAAACCAAAGTGTGACAAATGGCAGACGCGGATGGATATCGGAGGTTGGAGTATCAAAGTTTTAACATGACACACTCTGCAAAACATGTGACATGTGGAATTTATGAGAGGGAGCGAACGCGATATTATATTAAATCATTATGACAAATCCCATCGGATCCGCAACCATATCGACAGTCAGAAGATTAGATCTTATCAGAGGTTTTAGATATGTGCCATTTCAAAAGTTCTGATATGGGAGTAGATGCAAATTTATAATTAATCAAAAACTTAAATCAAATCGGGTTCGACATACCAAAGATTGGAGCATATTGGAGGTCGAAGGGGAAGGTTATATCGCATATCGCAGATCGAAGATTATATGATATCAGAACTTTTGAGAGGTGACACATAACAAAAACTCTGATATGGGTATTTCTACGGTAGTCTTTTATTATATGTGTTGTGTGTTATTTACATTAGTTTCCACTTTATATCTATCGAAATTTTCTTATAAAGGTTTTCAAAAGAATATGTTGATAGCCTAAAGTTCCACTATTTGTTTATTAAAGATTCATTGCCACATGTTGTAACATGAGCTTGGTCTCGGGGGATATTTATTAATTAATCCTAATCATTTAAGATTTAAAACAAAGTTTTATTAACAAAAAACTTAGTAATATTAAGGCAAACTAGGCTAATATGAAACAATTCAATGATTCAAAATCCAAATGCACATTCAAAAAGGGTCCCCAAAGTTATTATGATAATAATAAATTCAAAATGGGGGTGTTGTTTTTTTTACCACAACAGGCCTTCAATTGAAATTATTTTTTAGGAGGAATATTTATTGTAGAGATCACAAGAACCAATAGCAGAAATAAAGAAGGATTTAGACCACAAACCTGGAGATTCTACAAGGATAATCAAAGTCCTAAACTCCAAGACAAAATATGAGCTTGAAGAATTCAGCTTTGAAGACAGAACTGAAGTTTCCTTGGAGGCCAGAAATATTTTAACAAAGAGAATTTTAATGCTACAGCTTGAGAACAAGTGTCAGAATTTGGAGGTTCAAATTAATAAATTTCACAGGAATTTTAATGCTTTACATCGAAAAGGACTTCCACATTTGAAGGATAGAAGTGGAAAATTGATCCCACTTAAAGAATATCAACAGAGGCTACATACCAAATTTGCCAAAATCAAAGGAGTTATTACTGGGAAAGCCTTCATTGAAGGTTTAAGCTATGATTTATTAATACAGCATGAAATTAGGCATTTGTTTCTAGTTCGACCCACTTTTGAAAAATATACTGAAGTCAATGAGTCATATAGAAAATTGTTAAAAAAAATCGTCCCTCATGAAAAGAGATGGGATAAACTATGTGAACTCATCGAATAGGAACAAAATGAAAAATTTTAGGAGCAAACAACACAATTTTAGCAGCAGACAATAGAATTTCAGGGACATTCATCAGAATAAATAGATTTCCAACTACAGTCATCAACAACATCAACAGATGAAGGAAATCCTTCCCCTTTCTAAATATCGCATCGTAGCCATGATCCTCCAACATGGAAACTAAAACCAAATTCTTCTTCAAACCCAGAACAGACATGACATCTATTAATGTGAGAGGAGAACCAAACTCCCTCTGAAGGGTAATAGTACTAACATTGGTTGCACTATACCTCCCATCATCTACCATCTTGATGTGCATCTGGAGGTTCTTCTCCTCCAAGTCACTAAAGAATTCTTTGTTTTCAGTCATATGGAATGAGGCTCCACTATCCAAGTACCACTCACCACCCATCACTGTTGTCACCATGCAAGTGATGAGAGTGAAATCCAACTCAAATTGTGAAGCAATTCCTTCACCTACCGCTCCTCCTGAGGGCTTCTTACCGGCCTTCTTGTGTGTACATTTTGTGGCATAGTGTCCTAGCTCGTGACAGTAAAAACATTTAATCTTCGACATGTCCTTCTTCTTTCTGACCTGACTAGAATATGATTTAGAATGGGATGACTTCCCCTTCCCTTTCTTCACCTTTCTAGCTAAGGCATAGTTCTCCTCATCATCATGCTTGGATGAGGATCCATCTCTAGTGTTCCCCCGAATCTCTTCTTGTACCAAGTCAAACCACAAAATGCTCCCACGCTGGTAGCTTCTCCCTCCCATTAACTAAGTCTCGGTAGTTGTTCCAACACTTGGGAAGGCCTAGAAGTGTTAGGATCACCATATTGTCTTCAGCAACTGTAACACTGACACTTCCAAGCTCATCCCAACATTGGGTGAACTTGTTCAAGTACTTCGGTATTGTGTCTCCCTTCTCCATCTTGATCTTTCTGAGCTTGTCCTTAAGTGTCAACTTCATGTGGCCACTATTGTTTTGAAATAGGTTTGTCAAGGCATTCCACATTGCAAATGTAGTTTCCTTACCATGGAGGTTCAAGACAATATGATCTCAAACTCTTCCTAGGATACTCCTCACCTTTGCCACACATTTTCTCCACTCTGCCAGATCTTAAGCATCAGTTGGCTTAGGAATATCTTTGTATATGAATTCCTTAAGCTTGTTGTCTTCCAACATTTCCTCCATCATTTCCTTCCAAGAAATAGAGTTTGAACTACCCTCAAGGGCATATTCAAGTCTCAATCAGTAGAACGACATCCTACTGGCTATGAAGTATGATACTCCAAATTTGATTTCTCCTACAAAAGACAAACTTGTATTATCCTCTTCTATAGTGATTTAAGATCTGATACTGTTGACTTGAATCTAATCTACTCATCAGTGGAAACAATTTGATTAATGAAATCAAGAAGCATATAAGAGAAAGAATTCAATCACATATAATGCAATGATTTCCTAGGGAAAGCCACAGCTAAAAACCCTTGCTATTTGTGTATTGCATTAATCAGAAAATATGAGAATATTACAATGCTTTTCTCAAGCCCGAGCAACCTCTATACTATCTCTATCTATCTCATTTCTTCCTAGACAAGCTCAAGCCAATACTTAGTCAAATTCTTTCTTGCCCAAGTCCATATTTCCTTGCGTTTTTCCCTTAGGAATTATCCTACATTTAATTGGGAAATTCCACAATTATGAATTGTGCAATCCTCGTAGGCCTTTCTCTGATTGCATGCACCATTAGTTTAATTTAAATGATTTTACAACTTATAGTACATTGTCCCTGAACTCCAATCTCAACTAAGTCTTTTTCTTATATGACATGCATGAATTAATTATGAGTGACTCTTTAGTTTACTGGTTGATCACTACAAGAAGCACCACATCGCATTTCAAGTAGCACCTCACTGAACTTCAGGTAGCACCCCACTGAACTTCAAGCAACACCCCACTGAACATCAAGCAGCACCCCAATGAACTTCACGCAACACCCCACTACTATAGGCAACACCCCACTACCACAGGCAACAACCCACTAATTCCTCCATCAGTTGGAACTAGTTTAACTGAATTTAACTTAGTTAGACTGAATTAAATAATTACAACTCAAAGTAAACTCAACTAGTGCTCCTAATTGTAGGAGACACTCTACATGACTCTAGTTAGACCCTCAAATCGAATTAACTAATATAACTAAGTCAAATTAACTTAGTTACCTATTACAACTTTTCATGAGATGTGGAATTACAATTTTATTCCCAATTTAATTCAAGGACAAAATTAAATTAGGATTTTCTTGTTGCATTTTCAACAGTTTTTTACAATGCAACGTATTTCTAATCATTCAAATTATATGATTTTGCATTGGGAAATGGATTTGTATTGAAACATTCGATTAATTATTATCCACAAGGAAATGGCATTGTTGAGTCTACAAATAAGAACCTCATCCACATCATCAAAAAGACCATTTTCTTTGAACACAAGAATTGGCACTCCGCTTTGGTGAATGCCTTATGGGTTGACCGAATCACCCCAAAACCCTCTCCGAATATGCCTCCTTACCTCCTAGTGTACGGAAAAGAAGCCATCCTACCCCCAAATATCTATCTTCCTGCCCTTCAACTTTCACAGAAATCCCAAGGAAAGCCTTGTTTATTGGTACAACGTAGGATAGGCACTCTTCACAAGTTGCAAGAAGAAAGGCAAGAAACTAAAGAAAAAAAAATTACTTCACCAGATTTGTATCAAGAGTTGGTTCGAGAAGAATTCTCTCGGGAAGAATGAATTTAGTGTGGGTGACCTAGTCTTGAAGTGGGACAAATCCCACAAGGGCAAAGGAAAACACACTAAGTTCCAATCCCTATGGATCATACCGTTCACCATACATGAAAAGCTTGGCCAACACACATATCGTCTTCAAGCACTAGACAGGAGGATTGACTCTCTCCTTGTTAATGGCCAAGACTTAAAACATTATTTTCAATGACGATCTAGGGTTTGTGCCCTACCCTATGTACATAGTTTCTTTTCTTGCTCGTCTATTTGTTGGTCTTGTTTTTGTTTTCTTTTATATAAATAAGTGTCATGTGAACGTATTTTCCAACTTCTTTGTGTATGGCTGAATTGAAAAAAGTTTTGTGACACCACAACATTTGGCTAACTTTCATCCTCCTTCTTTGTTTTGGGTCACATCTTTCGGTCGATTAAGTTCCGACGGAAAATAGGATCCATCCGTAAGGAGAGTTTTGGTCAAACCATGATCCTTGTGTATATTCTGGAATCCTTAAGCCACATTTCATTCTTATGTTCCATTCTTTTCATGCTTATCCAATCAATAGATGAAGAAAAGGGGAAAAATATAAATGAGCAAAACTAAATCAGAGGTCTCTATATTCTTCTCTAAAGTAAAAACCTCACCTACTCTCAATAAGTTGGGATCCCTCTTCTGCCCACAAAATGAATAAGTGTCAATGCATTGTCCTTTTAAATATATACATAAAGGCGAAAGAAGAGAAAGGTATCCTACGTAGAGAGGTGAAGGAAGAAACTTTGCCAGGGTACTGTCTAGGCTCACTGGTAGCGGAGAAATGTTTGTGATCCTATAGTGACTCAGTTGGGATACTGTCCAGGCCTGTTGGCAGTGGAGCAACACCAGAGATGAAAAACTATACTCTGAAAATCTAAAGCTCACAAACTTAACTACCATTTCCAATTCAAAATATTACGATAAAGTTGAATCTTATGCTTGTGTTCAATCGATAGAGGAATAAAGGGGACCATTTTTATTCATAGGATAAGTGGGGAAGCCAAAGTGATATGCACAATGAACCAATACTCCCTAAGGAACTGAGACCCTGTACAAAAGAGTTAATGGAGATAGAGAAGTTGGAATTCCACTAGTGTGTTGCCAAGTGTTGTCGTTGCTACAACACCCTCCAAAATTTTGGTCTGCGCCAAATTTACAAGCCTACCTTGGTCTTGTATATTGTCATCACAAGCACTGAAATCCATTCCATATGTTTCCTTTGAGTGTTTTGGTCCCTTTTGCAAGAAATGAAAAATGTTGTATTTTCACACGTTAGCTATCACATAATGTATATAAGCTCATTTTGGTGGTATCAAGGGGTTATATTTGTGCAAATGATTTTTTCTAACCATGTAAACATTTTTCACACTCATTCCCAAAGTTTTAAGCATTATCGCACAAGTGTATCTTTGGTGTCACACTTGTCGTAAGTCATCACAAAGTTGTCGCACTGAGGGAAATGTGTGTTTCATGTGTCATGGATGATATATGTTTTTGTTTCATCAAGTGATCTAAGTGTATGGTCACAGTCAAGCCATGTCACTAATCACATTAGTTCACTAACCCCACACTTAGCTAAATTTCAGAAATTTCCCAGCAACTTAGCTTCATCCAGCCTTCCCCAACTGTGCATTATGCAGTTCCAACCCTCAATCTGCAAACTTGTCCCTTGACACTGCACAATTCATAGTTCCTTCCTCCCAGGACTATGCAATCCGTAGTTCCAGTGCACAAGCCTGAGCCTTGGCCCCCAAAATTGTGCAATCCAACTCTCCAACCTGGCCTTAGCTGCACATTTTGCAGTCTCTAAACTCAATCTCATCCCTTGAGCTCTTGAGCTACACAAACCCATCCTCCTTTTCCTTTTGTAACTGCGTAATAGGATGAACTAGTGCCCATCCCCTCAACCTATCACACTGACCTCGAAAACTGCACAATTTCCTTCCTCAATCCAACTTGAACTGCACATTACAATGTCTCAAGGCTTAGCTTCACCCCTGATTGCCTCCATTGTACAATCGTGAAGTTACTGAGCCTCTCTCCCAACCTACCATATTGTTTTACCTCGGTCAGTGGATCAACATGTACCATATTAGACTATGGTTTTATCGAACTGATGTCATCTCATCATGAGTGAATTGTAGATGCAGGTACCTTACCATACCATAACAAGATGATGATGAAGGAAATGAAGAAGGGAAACATGCTAAAGGACATACTTCTAGTTGATTATGCAAGCTAATCAACCAAGAGAAAGCATAGGGACACCAATTTGCGATCACAACTCAAGACTTGATATCGTTAAGGACTTCATACCTTTAATCCATATGGAGGTGAACATAAGAGCATACTCAAGAAGACACATAGCAAGGAGTAACAAGAATGTCTTGAAATTTTCATTTCATCATGCAGTCCATGTCAGCAATGCCATGTCATGAGTCATCATATGCCACATCATTATTGTGGATTACGTAATTACTTATTCGAAATGTATTGTAGAGTGGAAGTCCAAAGGGCACATTAAAAATATGAAGAGTCATGTAAAGTTGAAAAGTCATAGGAATTAAACAAATCATGAGCGTATTCAAAGAGTCACAAGGAAGGTGAAGCATCACCTAATTGGTTGTATATACACCCTCACTGTATGAGCAAAAGACTTTTCACCTTGGCTCCTCCTGCGAGGCATTAGAGATACAAGCTAGTTCTTTTGGGGAGCAAGGAGTGGCTCCAATGCTCCACTATTGGAATTAGTGGTGTTCATTATATACATGTTTCTTGGAACTTTTATTTAATATCAAAAGGCTCATGGCCAACACATTATTCATGCATGGATTATGAATATTTGTAAGACTATTTTGTGGATGTTTATAATTCATGTTCGTTTTCATCTATTCTAAAGTAGTTGAACTATTTTGGTTATTTTAGTACTTATCATATTGAGAATGTGTTGTAATGGTTACTATTGTTGTCACATCCTTGTGGAACATTCTGTTGGATATTAGACATATCTCTCTTGTTGATTGGTTGTAATGATCGTCGCATCTTTGTGGATTGTTCCACTGGATGTTAAACGGGTCCTTCTTGGTTACATGTGTCTCTACTAGGGTGGTACTCTTACCTATCTCTTATAGGCTCACTTTATTTCCCCCCTCCATAGTAGAAGAACCTTAACATACTTACAACCAAACACTCACTAGGCACACTCACTTGCTTTTCGAAAGCAAATTTGCATTCCTCTCTCTTTCTAACAATTAGAGCCAAGGAAAAACTTTAAGAAACTGATAACCGAGCCATATTCTGGATGGGCTCCTATCCCAAACAGTGTGAGATCTAATTGGGACCACATACTGGGGATACCCCTTGAATGTTGGCGGGTCCAACACCGTCAATAAGTCCTTAAATCAATCTTGGAAAACATGACAAACCCTCTCAATTGGTCAAATAGATCGTCAATTTTTGGCAATGGATACTTATTTTTCGTAGTGGTTTTGTTTAGTTGTCGATAATATATGCATAAACACAGTGTTTTGTCTTTATTTTTAACAAATAGTGTTGGGGATCCCCATGGTGAAACATTGGGATGTATGTATCCATTCTCCACCAATTCCTTAAACTGCAACTTTAACTCCAGGAGTTCAAGGGTGATCATACGATAAGGGGGTTTTGTTGTCGTTGTTTTCCCATAATTAGTTTGATTGTGAAGTCAATTCCTTTGTTGTGTAGAAGTCCTAGCAATTCATTCAAGAACACATTAATATATTGATTTAATACAAGGCAATTCACAAATGGGTCTCTTTTGGTTTCTTCCTCCTCTGTGATTTGGATGGCATAAAGGGCACAACATTTTCTACTACATCGCTTTACTTATGTCGTTGAGATCATTCTAAGTGTTATTGGCCTCTTAATGCCTTGCAGCATTATTAGGTCACCTTCATTGCTGAGGAACTCTAGTACTTTGTCGTAAAATTCCACCTTTGCCCTATGGGTTTCCAACACATCCATATCTATCATAACTTCATATTATCCTAATGGCACCAAATTAATTTGACTACAATAGAGATGTTGCCAATTTCTATAGGGCAATACAACCATATTTATTATCCATCTCTTTGTCTCGGTGGCCAGTTGAACAAGCCATGATTCTTTATGGGTTTTCTTTGGCAATTCACATTTCCCCGCAATCTTAGGGCTAACATATCCAAAATTATATCTTGGGTCAATTAAAATTGACGCTCGTGATTTTTTTTACCATAACTTCCATTTGAATGATCATTGCTTACTAGTCTTCCTACCTATTATCCAATGCAATATATATCTTGGGGATCGTCTAGGCCACATCATTAACAGTTGTTACCTCTTGTATGTTATATAACTTCTTGTCATTCTTCTATAATAGAGGAAAATTTATTCGTAGATTGTTCTCTCCACATTCCCAATATTGTATGCCCCCTTTCCTAGATCCTTCATCCTTTTCATTCACTGATTTCTAAGGTGTATTTTTGTTGATTGTGGAATTTTGCAGATATTCACTTCCAGTGAGGTTATTAAACTTTCTACCTTTTCCTCCTTGCTTATATCCTGAGGTTCTCTTCCCTCGTCCTTTGCATTTCTTATTCTAGACAGTCTAGACCTTAGTATTATGCTTATATTTTTCATAACAATGCTTGATACTTTGAATAACCTCCTCTAGAGTCTTAGGTTTATCGAATTCTATTTTTTCTTGGTATGCTTGTGGTAACTCGCTGACATACCTCTAGATATTAGTCTTCTCATCCTTGATGTAAGTTACATACCTTAGTAGTTCCAATAATTTTTTATATACTCCTCAAGTGTCGTCCACCGCATTTTGTGTTCATAGAATTCCTTGGCTCTACCATCATAATATTTCTCAGATGGGTGCTTTGCTCAGAAGTGCTTTTCAAACTTCATCCATGCCATCTCCTTCTCTCCAAGGCCTTTGATGTTCTTGAAATCCTCCTGTTATCACTGAAAAGTCTGTTGTCAAAAATTTTTTTAGCATAGCTTAAAGACAGGGTGTTTTCACAGCGCATAAATCTGTTAGCAGATTCGCAGCGCCATCTGTTTTAGTGATTTCGTAGCGAAAACATTGACCTTGCATTGGCTGCGCTGCGAAATTGGGAAATGACAGATATTTAAGGGAAACTTCTAGAAGCACTACACAAAGCTGCACATGTGACATTGGCAAGCTGCCCTCCAAATTGCCCAATTGCTCAAAGAGAAATCCAGATCCTTTGTTCCTCCCTGCACCGAAAAAATAATTTGAGTGGATTGATTGAGGACGTCCAGTTTCAAAGAAGCAAGTGAAATCCAGTTCAACAGGTCCATGGGGCACCCTTCTCTTTGACAAGGCTGTCATTTATGAATCCAGTGACATGGAAGAGCCTCTAATACTGGAGTTCCCTGAACTGACTGCCTCAGCCCGTCGTGATTACTGGCTAGCATTGATTAAGGAGGTGGTAACTGTGCATAACTTTATCAGCAGGTTTGGTCTCAAAGGCAGAGAAGAAAAAGAGGCAATAGCTAGATCAGTTGTTGGAGTAATCCGGCTCCATGCAACAAGGGAATCATTTCAAATATTCCTACCATGCCCTCAAACCCTTCTAACTTTTACCCTGTGAGAGGAGCTACTGCCAGGAGGTGACTATGTCCTTGAAGAATTGGCCAATAGTATTTGCACAGAAAGAAATCATAAGGATGCCCACTTGTCTTCATCAGCTCTCTTGTCGCATGTTTTGGGTGTTATGGACTGCCAAAAATTTACAATCAAGGAGAAAGAGGCCATCTGTGTAGGAAAAACACAGGTTGGGGAATTGACACCTCTTGAAACGACAGTCCAGCAATCA
This sequence comes from Pinus tabuliformis, assembly GCA_031772625.1. Classification (NCBI taxonomy): domain Eukaryota; kingdom Viridiplantae; phylum Streptophyta; class Pinopsida; order Pinales; family Pinaceae; genus Pinus; species Pinus tabuliformis. The sequence goes on along the minus strand of CM062817.1, from coordinate 1,055,329,299 downwards.
ACACAGGAAGCAAAGGAAACAGAAGATGCAAGGGCAAGCGTTGAAGGCTTAACAGCAGAAGGCATTACTGAGATTGGTAAAATTCTAAAGGAAATTATTAGTCCACCTATCATGAATATTGTACCCTGGTTTCAAGAGCTACTAGTATGGAAAAAGCCATTGACAACCACCACAGTGTTCATTATTAGCCTCCTCGTGACTTACATGGAGTGGGTTTGATACACTATGTCTGCCGTGCTTTTGATGACTACTGGATTCTTTATTTGAATAAGAATATAACCAGTCATACAAGATAAATATGATGAGATTGATGTGCTTGAAGGTCTAATGTCAGATCTGTCAGATAAGATTGAAGATATCAAGGCGATGGTGTCATCTCCACCGTTGTCTGAGGTTCTTCAGGCTTTTTATGATGATAAGAACGTTTCTCAGGATAAAAATGCTTGTATAAGTGTGAATTCCTCTCATAAAGTAGAAGCCGTCTTATCTATTTATTTTGGTTGCTGGCCAATTTGTCAGTGGAAATGATATATTCATTATACGATAAGGAAGCCAAGCAGGCGCTGAATTTGATGAGGCGGTGGGCACCTGTTGACACTACAGGGGCATTGGAGCTGCTGTCTCCTTTATTCAAGAGTGAAGAAGAGTATTTATGATAAAGTTTATGTTCACACCATGTTCAAGGATAAAAAGAAGGGCACTTCGGCGTTTCAAACTGGGGATGTCGTTTTCTCTGTCATAGGCGGTCGCTCAAGAAAGGAAAGAATGATATGATGGAGTGAGAGATTCGGTGAAATTTGTGATGCTTTCGAAATCTACTTTTCAGTAGCTGAGCGAATAAGTTTATACCTGGCACGCATATGTCAACAACAGACAATTGATCACTTGGTTCTGATTGCCACAAGGCCGCCGTTATTGGTGACACCTAGGATCCATTAAAATATATATCGAGGCCACATTCGTTTGAACCGTGCCCAGAAAACTGCACCAGCAAGTTTTGATGCAACTACTGCAATCTGGAAAATGTTAGTGGTGAATTTGAATGCATTGCCTCCTTAGAGGGCCGTGAAAATGAAGTCAAAAGTGTTTCTTGGAGCGCGTCTGGTATGCTACTTGCCGCATGTGGTCGTGATAAGTCTGTCTGGATTTGGGATGTTTAACTAGGGAATGAGTTCGAGTGTGTTTCAGTACTGCAAGGCCATACACAGGATGTCAGGATGGTCCAGTGACGCCCTAATCGCGACATTTTGGTCTCTGTTAGTTATGATAATTCTATCAAGGTTTGGGCAGAAGATGGTGATGGCTGGGCATGCACGCAAACATTGGGAAATTCTGTCAGTGGCTACACATCAACAGTGTGGGCGGTATCTTTTAATTCTTCCGGAGACAGAATGGTTTCCTGCAGTGATGACTTAACGTTGATGGTTTGGGTTACAAGCATCATATGAGTGGAAAGGAAAATGGTTTGCTTATATACAAGTTTTATGCTGTGGTTGTGCCCGTCGACAACATTGGAGGACGACTTTTTTATTGTTTTGTACAACATGCTTAAGGACAAACCAGAGGTTTCGGCCCAGATAATTTGAGTATCATCCATCTGATGCTAGTTTGATGGTCTTCGGGACTTTGGATGGGGAAGTGTTTGTGATCAACCATGAAAGTGGTAAAATTGTCGGACATGTTCAGTCAGTTGGAGCAAATCATAGTATTCTTGGTCTCTGTTGGTTCAACAAGGACCCTTCCAAGCTCATTGCTGGCTCTGACAATGGCACATTACAACTGTATGATGTGAACCGAATGCGCTCAACTGTTTTTCCAGATATGGTGCAGGCAGCAGCTGTAGAAACCATGCCACTTACACATATGAAGAGTTTGAAAAATTAACATCAGTCCATATTAATGAAACAGATAATTATTTCCTTGCTAGTGGATATTCAAAACATGTTGCTCTGTGTGATGTGTGCAGTAGAAAACGGTTACAAGTTTTCGAAGATCTCCACCGTGAACATATAAATGTGGTCAAGCAACACTTAGCTGTGGATGGAAGGCTACATATGAAATTTAACATTACTCCTACAGGAAATGTTCAGAACTATACTCGGTCATATTATATGAATGGAATGGCATGGTTCGCCTCTGTTTTAATTGTAAGAGTAAGGTTTTAGGGGTGATCTTTAGGCGAAAGGCTAACTTATCACTACTGACAAAGAACTTCAAGACATTTCAAGCATTGCAAGAAGCATGTCAGAAGACAAATGAGAGTGTAGATAATCCAGAGTAGTTATTAGCGGTGGTGTTAGCTTGCATGGGCAGAGGAAAAGAGGATGTTTCTCCAATTGCTCGTTGGCTTGCTATGGCGGTATTGGAGCAGTATGGAAACAAGCTGGAGCTCTATATGATCCACTTTAGAATGTATTAATCAGGTAGAAGAGAAGATATGTAATATTATCTGCTCAGATTCAAAATCTCATGTAGAAGAGGATCAAAATGAATTTGCTTTTCAGGTTGATGTTACAGAATATGCTAAGGATACCAAGAGATTGGATTTCACCTCTAAAAAACTTGAAGAATTAAAGCACTGTGTCATGCTCATGACTGTGTCTCTCAAGAAGCATTATTGTTTGAAGCTGGTCATAGGAATTTTAAATAGGATTGAAGAGAAGACAGGGGATATTTCGGATGCAATTTTGAAGTCCGATAATAATCAAAAGTCAGTAGATGGTCAGAGTCATGTACTATTGCCTGTTAAGAGCAGTGAGGAGACAAGTTTTAGTTCTCAGGCAGACAATTGTGAGTTTGGTTTGAATGAAAGGAAGACTGTGTTTTCTTTGAATCACACAGCAGTTTCGTAGCGCGCTACGAAACTGCTGTAGGTGATGATTTTAAGCGAAGAGCAACTATTGTGATACTGTGAGCGGGAGTTGAGGAAGAGAAACACCTGTCTATCAATACCACTTACAGCATATCAAAAACATGGCAGCATTCCATACTTGGGGTTATTAAAAGAGCTGAGACATGTTGCTGAACTTTTGGAGAATGTTGGGAGACAGAGACCGTTAAAATAGGAGCACATCTTTTGGTCAATTAATGAGCCATCAGCGCTTTCAAGCATCCAAAGTCAGCATTCATTGCATCTGTAGCTCAGCCATCTCAGCCTAACTGAAGGAGGACAGCTGTCAAGGATCCAAGAAGAATCAAGCATACGAGGAGAATGGAATTAGTGTTTTAGTTTGATTAGGATTTTGTGTAATTACAGCTCAGCATGTTTGTAATTAATAAATTAGTTAAATAGCATGTAGGAGTAGTTAATAGGGCTTTCGAGCCCATTCTAGTGAGAGAGGAATAGATTCCTATAAAGGGATCAGAATAGGATGTAATAGGGGTTGGACATTTTATACAAAAACAGAGTTATTTGGGCCAATGTAAAGACTTGTTACAGTAATAGTAAAACAGTGGTTGTTTCTTCTCAAGATTCTCAATGGATTATTTTGTTCAAATATGATGGTGGTGTTTTCTCTTATATGTTCTTTTACAGCCTTGTTATAACATAATCACTCAGAATTCATTTCTAATGCTCTGACTTCCTGTATGTTTGGCAAGCTGTGGTTTGTGTGAGATATGTTTGAACATCTAATGCAAAGAGCCTTGACTTCCATGAAATGACTGTGCTTTTGTTTATTAAATGTGTAAGACTCCATAGCCCAATGAAGACCAATTGGATATGTGTTCAACCAGCTTTGTTTTCATGAATTTGTAAAGAGTTAGCCATCTGTTGTTGTGATTGATTTTTATCAAAAGTCTGTGAGAGAGCGCTCTCTGATCACGGAGGCTAATCCTTGGTCTAAAGTCTGGTTGAAAGAGTTACATGAAATCTTGCTTGGCTGCAGCCCTTAGTACTGATTTTGTGATAACATTTTGGTGCGTCTGCCGGGAGCCTGAAGCTTACTCTCTCCCGAAATTTGAAGATTGGATTTCTGAAGGTAGCAGGAGTTCAAAATGATTTTCGAGGCTGCAAAACTACCTTGGCGACTCCATTGTTGAAGAATTCAAGGTTTATACATTCATGGTGATTCCACTGGAGTTATGAAGGACCCAGAAGCTGCCATTCTTAGTTCAAGGTATGCATGCATTGATTTCTCAGGAATTCATGGTTTCCCAAATCATTTTCCCAAGGATGCATATTTTCTAAGGATTGGTCCCAAATTTAATGGAAAAGATTAGAGTTTAACTCTGAAGCATATCTCAGATTTCTGTCATTTTGCTGAGCTTCTTAGGGTTAAACATGAAGATGTTTGTATAAGATTATTCTATGATTCACTTCAAGGGAAGTGCAAACAGTGGGTTGAATGCTTGCCTGCCAAATCCATTAAGTCATTTCAAGACTTATGGCTTATGTTCCTGGAAGAATGGATAGATAGGTCAGAGGTGGTGGTAAACTCTCCTTCAGTTGAGGGTTTCAAACAATGGAATGATGATCATAGTGAAGAAGAAACAAATGAATCTTTTTCTTTGTCCTTATCCTCATATCTAAAATCCTTTGACTGCAAGTCAGAGGATAAGATGAAATTTTTAGATGAATTTGCCAAAGACATTGAGAAAGAAATTGAAGGTTTAGAAAGTCAAATTCAGGCATATAATTTTTATGATCATGATCATTATTCTCAGAAGTTTTCTATGGCAGAACACAAGGAGACTATGCTGGTTCCTTTCTCTTTCACGATTGAGGAACTGAACACTGTGGTTGAAGATCAGTTTGCACAGCTGGAAAGTTGCAAGGAAAGACAAGCTGATCATGTGTTCTGGGATCCTATAGCTGATTATATGGAAGAGTTTTACTCTCCAGTGTTTCAGTTTTCATATAAAGATCAGAGGCAGTTTCAGTGGCAGCGGTCATCACACTGTCAGATTGGCTCTGAATTCCAATGTGGTCAAAGAAATCAAATATTAGATAAAGCAGAGGATTGGCTACATTGGAAATTTCATATTGATTGAGCTGAGGAAATTGAAATTGTTAGGGTAGGTAGGTAGATAAATTGCAAATAAGCTCAAGGTTAACTGAGCATTTCTTTTTTCAGTAGATGTAACTTTCTTTCTCCTACAGTCATGCTTGTCAAGCAAATTTCAGTTTGTCAAAATGGATAAGGAACTAGAGCTGCATGTTCTTAGTGTACCTCAAGGGCACACTATCCCAAGTGGAGCCGCTGTTATCACTGAAAAGTCTGTTGTCAAAAATTTTTTTAGCATAGCTTAAAGACAGGGTGTTTTCGCAGCGCATAAATCTGTTAGCAGATTCGCAGCGCCATCTGTTTTAGTGATTTCGTAGCGAAAACATTGACCTTGCATTGGCTGCGCTGCGAAATTGGGAAATGACAGATATTTAAGGGAAACTTCTAGAAGCACTACACAAAGCTGCACATGTGACATTGGCAAGCTGCCCTCCAAATTGCCCAATTGCTCAAAGAGAAATCCAGATCCTTTGTTCCTCCCTGCACCGAAAAAATAATTTGAGTGGATTGATTGAGGACGTCCAGTTTCAAAGAAGCAAGTGAAATCCAGTTCAACAGGTCCATGGGGCACCCTTCTCTTTGACAAGGCTGTCATTTATGAATCCAGTGACATGGAAGAGCCTCTAATACTGGAGTTCCCTGAACTGACTGCCTCAACCCGTCGTGATTACTGGCTAGCATTGATTAAGGAGGTGGTAAATGTGCATAACTTTATCAGCAGGTTTGGTCTCAAAGGCAGAGAAGAAAAAGAGGCAATAGCTAGATCAGTTGTTGGAGTAATCCGGCTCCATGCAACAAGGGAATCATTTCAAATATTCCTACCATGCCCTCAAACCCTTCTAACTTTTACCCTGTGAGAGGAGCTACTGCCAGGAGGTGACTATGTCCTTGAAGAATTGGCCAATAGTATTTGCACAGAAAGAAATCATAAGGATGCCCACTTGTCTTCATCAGCTCTCTTGTCGCATGTTTTGGGTGTTATGGACTGCCAAAAATTTACAATCAAGGAGAAAGAGGCCATCTGTGTAGGAAAAACAAAGGTTGGGGAATTGACACCTCTTGAAACGACAGTCCAGCAATCAACACAGGAAGCAAAGGAAACAGAAGATGCAAGGGCAAGCGTTGAAGGCTTAACAGCAGAAGGCATTACTGAGATTGGTAAAATTCTAAAGGAAATTATTAGTCCACCTATCATGAATATTGTACCCTGGTTTCAAGAGCTACTAGTATGGAAAAAGCCATTGACAACCACCACAGTGTTCATTATTAGCCTCCTCGTGACTTACATGGAGTGGGTTTGATACACAATGTCTGTCGTGCTTTTGATGACTACTGGATTCTTTATTTGAATAAGAATATAACCAGTCATACAAGATAAATATGATGAGATTGATGTGCTTGAAGGTCTAATGTCAGATCTGTCAGATAAGATTGAAGATATCAAGGCGATGGTGTCAGCTCCACCGTTGTCTGAGGTTCTTCAGGCTTTTTATGATGATAAGAACGTTTCTCAGGATAAAAATGCTTGTATAAGTGTGAATTCCTCTCATAAAGTAGAAGCCGTGTTATCTATTTATTTTGGTTGCTGGCCAATTTGTCAGTGGAAATGATATATTCATTATACGATAAGGAAGCCAAGCAGGCGCTGAATTTGATGAGGCGGTGGGCACCTGTTGACACTACAGGGGCATTGGAGCTGCTGTCTCCTTTATTCAAGAGTGAAGAAGAGTATTTATGATAAAGTTTATGTTCACACCATGTTCAAGGATAAAAAGAAGGGCACTTCGGCGTTTCAAACTGGGGATGTCGTTTTCTCTGTCATAGGCAGTCGCTCAAGAAAGGAAAGAATGATATGATGGAGTGAGAGATTCGGTGAAATTTGTGATGCTTTCGAAATCTACTTTTCAGTAGCTGAGCGAATAAGTTTATACCTGCCACGCATATGTCAACAACAGACAATTGATCACTTGGTTCTGATTGCCACAAGGCCGCCGTTATTGGTGACACCTAGGATCCATTAAAATATATATCGAGGCCACATTCGTTTGAACCGTGCCCAGAAAACTGCACCAGCAAGTTTTGATGCAACTACTGCAATCTGGAAAATGTTAGTGGTGAATTTGAATGCATTGCCTCCTTAGAGGGCCGTGAAAATGAAGTCAAAAGTGTTTCTTGGAGCGCGTCTGGTATGCTACTTGCCGCATGTGGTCGTGATAAGTCTGTCTGGATTTGGGATGTTTAACCAGGGAATGAGTTCGAGTGTGTTTCAGTACTGCAAGGCCATACACAGGATGTCAGGATGGTCCAGTGACGCCCTAATCGCGACATTTTGGTCTCTGTTAGTTATGATAATTCTATCAAGGTTTGGGCAGAAGATGGTGATGGCTGGGCATGCACGCAAACATTGGGAAATTCTGTCAGTGGCTACACATCAACAGTGTGGGCGGTATCTTTTAATTCTTCCGGAGACAGAATGGTTTCCTGCAGTGATGACTTAACGTTGATGGTTTGGGTTACAAGCATCATATGAGTGGAAAGGAAAATGGTTTGCTTATATACAAGTTTTATGCTGTGGTTGTGCCCGTCGACAACATTGGAGGACGACTTTTTTATTGTTTTGTACAACATGCTTAAGGACAAACCAGAGGTTTCGGCCCAGATAATTTGAGTATCATCCATCTGATGCTAGTTTGATGGTCTTCGGGACTTTGGATGGGGAAGTGTTTGTGATCAACCATGAAAGTGGTAAAATTGTCAGACATGTTCAGTCAGTTGGAGCAAATCATAGTATTCTTGGTCTCTGTTGGTTCAACAAGGACCCTTCCAAGCTCATTGCTGGCTCTGACAATGGCACATTACAACTGTATGATGTGAACCGAATGCGCTCAACTGTTTTTCCAGATATGGTGCAGGCAGCAGCTGTAGAAACCATGCCACTTACACATATGAAGAGTTTGAAAAATTAACATCAGTCCATATTAATGAAACAGATAATTATTTCCTTGCTAGTGGATATTCAAAACATGTTGCTCTGTGTGATGTGTGCAGTAGAAAACGGTTACAAGTTTTCGAAGATCTCCACCGTGAACATATAAATGTGGTCAAGCAACACTTAGCTGTGGATGGAAGGCTACATATGAAATTTAACATTACTCCTACAGGAAATGTTCAGAACTATACTCGGTCATATTATATGAATGGAATGGCATGGTTCGCCTCTGTTTTAATTGTAAGAGTAAGGTTTTAGGGGAGATCTTTAGGCGAAAGGCTAACTTATCACTACTGACAAAGAACTTCAAGACATTTCAAGCATTGCAAGAAGCATGTCAGAAGACAAATGAGAGTGTAGATAATCCAGAGTAGTTATTAGCGGTGGTGTTAGATTGCATGGGCAGAGGAAAAGAGGATGTTTCTCCAATTGCTCGTTGGCTTGCTATGGCGGTATTGGAGCAGTATGGAAACAAGCTGGAGCTCTATATGATCCACTTTAGAATGTATTAATCAGGTAGAAGAGAAGATATGTAATATTATCTGCTCAGATTCAAAATCTCATGTAGAAGAGGATCAAAATGAATTTGTTGTTCAGGTTGATGTTACAGAATATGCTAAGGATACCAAGAGATTGGATTTCACCTCTAAAAAACTTGAAGAATTAAAGCACTGTGTCATGCTCATGACTGTGTCTCCCAAGAAGCATTATTGTTTGAAGCTGGTCATAGGAATTTTAAATAGGATTGAAGAGAAGACAGGGGATATTTCGGATGCAATTTTGAAGTCCGATAATAATCAAAAGTCAGTAGATGGTCAGAGTCATGTACTATTGCCTGTTAAGAGCAGTGAGGAGCCAAGTTTTAGTTCTCAGGCAGACAATTGTGAGTTTGGTTTGAATGAAAGGAAGACTGTGTTTTCTTTGAATCACACAGCAGTTTCGTAGCGCGCTACGAAACTGCTGTAGGTGATGATTTTAAGCGAAGAGCAACTATTGTGATACTGTGAGCGGGAGTTGAGGAAGAGAAACACCTGTCTATCAATACCACTTACAGCATATCAAAAACATGGCAGCATTCCATACTTGGGGTTATTAAAAGAGCTGAGACATGTTGCTGAACTTTTGGAGAATGTTGGGAGACAGAGACCGTTAAAATAGGAGCACATCTTTTGGCCAATTAATGAGCCATCAGCGCTTTCAAGCATCCAAAGTCAGCATTCATTGCATCTGTAGCTCAGCCATCTCAGCCTAACTGAAGGAGGACAACTGTCAAGGATCCAAGAAGAATCAAGCATACGAGGAGAATGGAATTAGTGTTTTAGTTTGATTAGGATTTTGTGTAATTACAGCTCAGCATGTTTGTAATTAATAAATTAGTTAAATAGCATGTAGGAGTAGTTAATAGGGCTTTCGAGCCCATTCTAGTGAGAGAGGAATAGATTCCTATAAAGGGATCAGAATAGGATGTAATAGGGGTTGGACATTTTATACAAAAACAAAGTTATTTGGGCCAATGTAAAGACTTGTTACAGTAATAGTAAAACAGTGGTTGTTTCTTCTCAAGATTCTCAATGGATTATTTTGTTCAAATATGATGGTGGTGTTTTCTCTTATATGTTCTTTTACAGCCTTTTTATAACATAATCACTCAGAATTCATTTCTAATGCTCTGACTTCCTGTATGTTTGGCAAGCTGTGGTTTGTGTGAGATATGTTTGAACATCTAATGCAAAGAGCCTTGACTTCCATGAAATGACTGTGCTTTTGTTTATTAAATGTGTAAGACTCCATAGCCCAATGAAGACCAATTTGATATGTGTTCAACCAGCTTTGTTTTCATGAATTTGTAAAGAGTTAGCCATCTGTTGTTGTGATTGATTTTTATCAAAAGTCTGTGAGAGAGCCCTCTCTGATCAAGGAGGCTAATCCTTGGTCTAAAGTCTGGTTGAAAGAGTTACATGAAATCTTGCTTGGCTGCAGCCCTTAGTACTGATTTTGTGATAACATTTTGGTGCGTCTGCCGGGAGCCTGAAGCTTACTCTCTCCCGAAATTTGAAGATTGGATTTCTGAAGGTAGCAGGAGTTCAAAATGATTTTCGAGGCTGCAAAACTACCTTGGCGACTCCATTGTTGAAGAATTCAAGGTTTATACATTCATGGTGATTCCACTGGAGTTATGAAGGACCCAGAAGCTGCCATTCTTAGTTCAAGGTATGCATGCATTGATTTCTCAGGAATTCATGGTTTCCCAAATCATTTTCCCAAGGATGCATATTTTCTAAGGATTGGTCCCAAATTTAATGGAAAAGATTTGAGTTTAACTCTGAAGCATATCTCAGATTTCTGTCATTTTGCTGAGCTTCTTAGGGTTAAACATGAAGATGTTTGTATAAGATTATTCTATGATTCACTTCAAGGGAAGTGCAAACAGTGGGTTGAATGCTTGCCTGCCAAATCCATTAAGTCATTTCAAGACTTATGGCTTATGTTCCTGGAAGAATGGATAGATAGGTCAGAGGTGGTGGTAAACTCTCCTTCAGTTGAGGGTTTCAAACAATGGAATGATGATCATAGTGAAGAAGAAACAAATGAATCTTTTTCTTTGTCCTTATCCTCATATCTAAAATCCTTTGACTGCAAGTCAGAGGATAAGATGAAATTTTTTGATGAATTTACCAAAGACATTGAGAAAGAAATTGAAGGTTTAGAAAGTCAAATTCAGGCATATAATTTTTATGATCATGATCATTATTCTCAGAAGTTTTCTATGGCAGAACACAAGGAGACTATGCTGGTTCCTTTCTCTTTCACGATTGAGGAACTGAACACTGTGGTTGAAGATCAGTTTGCACAGCTGGAAAGTTGCAAGGAAAGACAAGCTGATCATGTGTTCTGGGATCCTATAGCTGATTATATGGAAGAGTTTTACTCTCCAGTGTTTCAGTTTTCATATAAAGATCAGAGGCAGTTTCAGTGGCAGTGGTCATCACACTGTCAGATTGGCTCTGAATTCCAATGTGGTCAAAGAAATCAAATATCAGATAAAGCAGAGGATTGGCTACATTGGAAATTTCATATTGATTGAGCTGAGGAAATTGAAATTGTTAGGGTAGGTAGGTAGATAAATTGCAAATAAGCTCAAGGTTAACTGAGCATTTCTTTTTTCAGTAGATGTAGCTTTCTTTCTCCTACAGTCATGCTTGTCAAGCAAATTTCAGTTTGTCAAAATGGATAAGGCACTGGAGCTGCATGTTCTTAGTGTACCTCAAGGGCACACTATCCCAAGTGGAGCCGCTGTTATCACTGAAAAGTCTGTTGTCAAAATTTTTTTTAGCATAGCTTAAAGACAGGGTGTTTTCGCAGCGCATAAATCTGTTAGCAGATTCGCAGCGCCATCTGTTTTAGTGATTTCGTAGCGAAAACATTGACCTTGCATTGGCTGCGCTGCGAAATTGGGAAATGACAGATATTTAAGGGAAACTTCTAGAAGCACTACACAAAGTTGCACATGTGACATTGGCAAGCTGCCCTCCAAATTGCCCAATTGCTCAAAGAGAAATCCAGATCCTTTGTTCCTCCCTGCACCGAAAAAATAATTTGAGTGGATTGATTGAGGACGTCCAGTTTCAAAGAAGCAAGTGAAATCCAGTTCAACAGGTCCATGGGGCACCCTTCTCTTTGACAAGGCTGTCATTTATGAATCCAGTGACATGGAAGAGCCTCTAATACTGGAGTTCCCTGAACTGACTGCCTCAGCCCGTCGTGATTACTGGCTAGCATTGATTAAGGAGGTGGTAACTGTGCATAACTTTATCAGCAGGTTTGGTCTCAAAGGCAGAGAAGAAAAAGAGGCAATAGCTAGATCAGTTGTTGGAGTAATCCGGCTCCATGCAACAAGGGAATCATTTCAAATATTCCTACCATGCCCTCAAACCCTTCTAACTTTTACCCTGTGAGAGGAGCTACTGCCAGGAGGTGACTATGTCCTTGAAGAATTGGCCAATAGTATTTGCACAGAAAGAAATCATAAGGATGCCCACTTGTCTTCATCAGCTCTCTTGTCGCATGTTTTGGGTGTTATGGACTGCCAAAAATTTACAATCAAGGAGAAAGAGGCCATCTGTGTAGGAAAAACACAGGTTGGGGAATTGACACCTCTTGAAACGACAGTCCAGCAATCAACACAGGAAGCAAAGGAAACAGAAGATGCAAGGGCAAGCGTTGAAGGCTTAACAGCAGAAGGCATTACTGAGATTGGTAAAATTCTAAAGGAAATTATTAGTCCACCTATCATGAATATTGTACCCTGGTTTCAAGAGCTACTAGTATGGAAAAAGCCATTGACAACCACCACAGTGTTCATTATTAGCCTCCTCGTGACTTACATGGAGTGGGTTTGATACACTATGTCTGCCGTGCTTTTGATGACTACTGGATTCTTTATTTGAATAAGAATATAACCAGTCATACAAGATAAATATGATGAGATTGATGTGCTTGAAGGTCTAATGTCAGATCTGTCAGATAAGATTGAAGATATCAAGGCGATGGTGTCAGCTCCACCGTTGTCTGAGGTTCTTCAGGCTTTTTATGATGATAAGAACGTTTCTCAGGATAAAAATGCTTGTATAAGTGTGAATTCCTCTCATAAAGTAGAAGCCGTGTTATCTATTTATTTTGGTTGCTGGCCAATTTGTCAGTGGAAATAATATATTCATTATACGATAAGGAAGCCAAGCAGGCGCTGAATTTGATGAGGCGGTGGGCACCTGTTGACACTACAGGGGCATTGGAGCTGCTGTCTCCTTTATTCAAGAGTGAAGAAGAGTATTTATGATAAAGTTTATGTTCACACCATGTTCAAGGATAAAAAGAAGGGCACTTCGGCGTTTCAAACTGGGGATGTCGTTTTCTCTGTCATAGGCAGTCGCTCAAGAAAGGAAAGAATGATATGATGGAGTGAGAGATTCGGTGAAATTTGTGATGCTTTTGAAATCTACTTTTCAGTAGCTGAGCGAATAAGTTTATACCTGCCACGCATATGTCAACAACAGACAATTGATCACTTGGTTCTGATTGCCACAAGGCCGCCGTTATTGGTGACACCTAGGATCCATTAAAATATATATCGAGGCCACATTCGTTTGAACCGTGCCCAGAAAACTGCACCAGCAAGTTTTGATGCAACTACTGCAATCTGGAAAATGTTAGTGGTGAATTTGAATGCATTGCCTCCTTAGAGGGCCGTGAAAATGAAGTCAAAAGTGTTTCTTGGAGCGCGTCTGGTATGCTACTTGCCGCATGTGGTCGTGATAAGTCTGTCTGGATTTGGGATGTTTAACCAGGGAATGAGTTCGAGTGTGTTTCAGTACTGCAAGGCCATACACAGGATGTCAGGATGGTCCAGTGACGCCCTAATCGCGACATTTTGGTCTCTGTTAGTTATGATAATTCTATCAAGGTTTGGGCAGAAGATGGTGATGGCTGGGCATGCACGCAAACATTGGGAAATTCTGTCAGTGGCTACACATCAACAGTGTGGGCGGTATCTTTTAATTCTTCCGGAGACAGAATGGTTTCCTGCAGTGATGACTTAACGTTGATGGTTTGGGTTACAAGCATCATATGAGTGGAAAGGAAAATGGTTTGCTTATATACAAGTTTTATGCTGTGGTTGTGCCCGTCGACAACATTGGAGGACGACTTTTTTATTGTTTTGTACAACATGCTTAAGGACAAACCAGAGGTTTCGGCCCAGATAATTTGAGTATCATCCATCTGATGCTAGTTTGATGGTCTTCGGGACTTTGGATGGGGAAGTGTTTGTGATCAACCATGAAAGTGGTAAAATTGTCGGACATGTTCAGTCAGTTGGAGCAAATCATAGTATTCTTGGTCTCTGTTGGTTCAACAAGGACCCTTCCAAGCTCATTGCTGGCTCTGACAATGGCACATTACAACTGTATGATGTGAACCGAATGCGCTCAACTGTTTTTCCAGATATGGTGCAGGCAGCAGCTGTAGAAACCATGCCACTTACACATATGAAGAGTTTGAAAAATTAACATCAGTCCATATTAATGAAACAGATAATTATTTCCTTGCTAGTGGATATTCAAAACATGTTGCTCTATGTGATGTGTGCAGTAGAAAACGGTTACAAGTTTTCGAAGATCTCCACCGTGAACATATAAATGTGGTCAAGCAACACTTAGCTGTGGATGGAAGGCTACATATGAAATTTAACATTACTCCTACAGGAAATGTTCAGAACTATACTCGGTCATATTATATGAATGGAATGGCATGGTTCGCCTCTGTTTTAATTGTAAGAGTAAGATTTTAGGGGTGATCTTTAGGCGAAAGGCTAACTTATCACTACTGACAAAGAACTTCAAGACATTTCAAGCATTGCAAGAAGCATGTCAGAAGACAAATGAGAGTGTAGATAATCCAGAGTAGTTATTAGCGGTGGTGTTAGCTTGCATGGGCAGAGGAAAAGAGGATGTTTCTCCAATTGCTCGTTGGCTTGCTATGGCGGTATTGGAGCAGTATGGAAACAAGCTGGAGCTCTATATGATCCACTTTAGAATGTATTAATCAGGTAGAAGAGAAGATATGTAATATTATCTGCTCAGATTCAAAATCTCATGTAGAAGAGGATCAAAATGAATTTGCTGTTCAGGTTGATGTTACAGAATATGCTAAGGATACCAAGAGATTGGATTTCACCTCTAAAAAACTTGAAGAATTAAAGCACTGTGTCATGCTCATGACTGTGTCTCCCAAGAAGCATTATTGTTTGAAGCTGGTCATAGGAATTTTAAATAGGATTGAAGAGAAGACAGGGGATATTTCGGATGCAATTTTGAAGTCCGATAATAATCAAAAGTCAGTAGATGGTCAGAGTCATGTACTATTGCCTGTTAAGAGCAGTGAGGAGCCAAGTTTTAGTTCTCAGGCAGACAATTGTGAGTTTGGTTTGAATGAAAGGAAGACTGTGTTTTCTTTGAATCACACAGCAGTTTCGTAGCGCGCTACGAAACTGCTGTAGGTGATGATTTTAAGCGAAGAGCAACTATTGTGATACTGTGAGCGGGAGTTGAGGAAGAGAAACACATGTCTATCAATACCACTTACAGCATATCAAAAACATGGCAGCATTCCATACTTGGGGTTATTAAAAGAGCTGAGACATGTTGCTGAACTTTTGGAGAATGTTGGGAGACAGAGACCGTTAAAATAGGAGCACATCTTTTGGTCAATTAATGAGCCATCAGCGCTTTCAAGCATCCAAAGTCAGCATTCATTGCATCTGTAGCTCAGCCATCTCAGCCTAACTGAAGGAGGACAGTTGTCAAGGATCCAAGAAGAATCAAGCATACGAGGAGAATGGAATTAGTGTTTTAGTTTGATTAGGATTTTGTGTAATTACAGCTCAGCATGTTTGTAATTAATAAATTAGTTAAATAGCATGTAGGAGTAGTTAATAGGGCTTTCGAGCCCATTCTAGTGAGAGAGGAATAGATTCCTATAAAGGGATCAGAATAGGATGTAATAGGGGTTGGACATTTTATACAAAAACAGAGTTATTTGGGCCAATGTAAAGACTTGTTACAGTAATAGTAAAACAGTGGTTGTTTCTTCTCAAGATTCTCAATGGATTATTTTGTTCAAATATGATGGTGGTGTTTTCTCTTATATGTTCTTTTACAGCCTTGTTATAACATAATCACTCAGAATTCATTTCTAATGCTCTGACTTCCTGTATGTTTGGCAAGCTGTGGTTTGTGTGAGATATGTTTGAACATCTAATGCAAAGAGCCTTGACTTCCATGAAATGACTGTGCTTTTGTTTATTAAATGTGTAAGACTCCATAGCCCAATGAAGACCAATTGGATATGTGTTCAACCAGCTTTGTTTTCATGAATTTGTAAAGAGTTAGCCATCTGTTGTTGTGATTGATTTTTATCAAAAGTCTGTGAGAGAGCCCTCTCTGATCAAGGAGGCTAATCCTTGGTCTAAAGTCTGGTTGAAAGAGTTACATGAAATTTTGCTTGGCTACAGCCCTTAGTACTGATTTTGTGATAACACCTCCCAACATATATTATGTTTTCCCTTCAATTTGTAGATAACCTCCCTGGCGTTGATGTTCTCAGAATAATCATGCAATCTAAAGTACTTCTTCATTCCCAAGGGCCAAGCCTCTACATTTTCTACTTTCTTTACTTCTCCACCAAGGTATGGGGTTTTTCTTTCTTGAATTCTTCTAGAATGGGAATTTTTCTTATCTTCATTTAATTATAATGTCTCTTGTCTACACGGTCTCATAATCTATTAGGGCTGCTTGATTCTCTTTCTGGTGTTGTGAGCAGAATTATTCCTACCTCTACATGTTTATGTTTCTTTCTTGATTGGCTTCCTTCTGCATTTTTGTTATTCACCTCATGCTTTTGGATCTCTAGTTAACTATTCTTAGGCTTTTACTTATCATGATGGTTGATACCAATCTCTTGTTGTCTCTGTATCTGTAATTTTGACAAACTCTACAATAATATGGCATTCGCTTTTGGTTTTTCTCTAACAATATTTTCATTATCTACCTTGAAACTTCTTATTTCAACTCTTAGGCTTCTAAGAGTGTTTGTTAATTCAGGATTTTCCTCTTCTTTCATCTTCCCAAGTGACTCTTCTTTGGGGCCTTATTGGGTTATGTTCACACTATACTATTCAAATCTACTACTCATTCTTTCTCTTCCTTACTATATCTTGATGTCTATCAATCTTATTTTACACAGGCATAGATGTTAGCCAACCAGAAAAGAAAAGAAAAATAACATGGATTCTCATCACCTTAGTGTATATTGATATGAAATACTAAGTTTCAATTAGCATACAAATAATATTCCATCAATAGTTCCATGAAACATGTATTTCAACAAGAAAGAAATCTAACAGATCAAGCATATCAAGCATCCATCTAGAGTATGCATGTGATCCTTTCCAGGTCCAGTGCTCGAACCTAGAGCTCTGATACCACTTTGTAACACACCCCCTTACAATCCATCATCCTATTAATGTGGAAAGTGGGAATTTACTAAGCCAAATTGACCTCCAAGGTTCTAGTCGTGGAGAAGGGCTCTAAATTTTTTTATCTTTTTCAAAATCTCCAAAACCTAAAATGGACATCATTGTTGCATTTGTCTCATCACGACCTTTCCAAAGGTATAAAATTTTCTTCAATTTAACTCCTAGATCAAAATATATAGCCATTTAAATATTTGTCCTATTAACTTTTGCCAAGTTTTATTGGCTTGCCACATGACACCTATGTGGCCTCCACGTAGTACCCACATGGGCATCCAAGTCACTTCCGGCATGGAAACTACTGACCCATTCATGATGGTCAATACTCACGAGATCCCATCCCACGGGGCTTGTTACATAACTATTCGTATAATGAATATGAGGCACATGGGCCCCTCTGCACCACCTCACCCCAGGAATAAAATCTCGGAGATTTTCTTCATAGTCCACTACTGAAACCACTAGGAGGAACTTTCAAGTTTACATGGAACCCCACTCATCCATTCCACGACATTAATCCATTAGGAACATTTCAAACTAATTTCAAGATGTCTGACATCCACCATGGACCCCTCCTCCAACACATTCGTCGCTTACCCTCTCACCTGTGCACTTGGGATCCACCTCTTGCCACATCACCCAGTGGATAAAATCCCAGTGGGATTTCACCAAACTCCATAAGAATTCACTAGGGTGGAAGCCTCAAGTGATGTCAAGGTCTCTAATCGCTGGGGTGACATGGTCTAGTCCCACTAGACCTCCATCCCTTTTCCATTTGGATTATTCGTGCTACAAGGAGGTTCTAGGGTCTTCGCTTCACCAAAAGGGATCACGAACGAACGAGCCCATAATGCCATGTTGTTTTGGAGATAAAATCCCATGATTTCCAAGCAGGGCCTCCCTTTGAAATCTTCGGGGTCATCTGACGATGCAAACTCAATGAGGAGATCAACGGCCTTAAAAAATCATCACTCTCACCTTTGGTCATGGTGCTCGACCACATGGTGTATGAGGCTCAAGGCCTAATTTCCTCCAATAATTAGGGTTTTCAACTCTCGCACATTCGTCAATAAAAATATTTTACATGTATATATGATCGAGCCATTTCCCGAGGCCTCGATAGCCACAACATATGTCAATATGTTGATGGTCCTAGCTATCCCGCCTGAGATTTTATGGAGACTTGGTCTGACCCTCATGCTTGTTTGCAAGGATCTACATAGGTGTGTGGGTGCTTATATGTATATATATGCCATGTGTTATCCCTTCTGATCTTTCACCTAGCCTTGACCCGGCCAAGCCTAAAATGCATATCTATATATATATATATATATATATATATATATATATATATATATATCCCCTAGGATTATTAAAGTCTCGGCCCAGCCATACTTGAAATGCATTTATATGCTTTTGCATAGTAGCAGAGCTATCCATCCAGGGCTCCCATTTTATGAATTAGGGCTTGATAGTCAATTTAGTTTGCCATAGGCATGAAAAAATTAACAAAGATATAACAATCTCTTTCATACTCAAGCCATCCAGAACATAATGTGTGCTTTGAAAGAACCAAAAAACAAACCCATTTTGGGAAAATTAACCAGGAATTTAACCTCTCACTTCCACACAAGAAAGAGGGCATTCCATGTTGTGATTTAGAGCCATTTATCAGTGTTTAAACCCATAATACACTCCATGTAGTGTAAATAGAAAACTTTAGTCATTTAGCTCATAGATATATAATAGAAATTCAAGAGAACCATAAGCATTCAATAAGTTCATGCCCAGCATTACACAACAATGGAACAATCATTCAAAGCTATATATCAATTTCCACAAAGAAAATATTTAAATATGTAGCTCTCAGTTTAGTGCATCTTATTTACAATATAGAAAAAGGGAAAACTATCACCCGGGCTTCAATTTTCCACCCAACCATAGGCCTATTGTAGCCAAAATCACTTACAGCACTCACCCCCTAACCAAATCCATGATCTAAGGGGAATTTCTTTTTAGCTGATTTTGCAAGAATCCATATTCAATCCACGGAGGATATGAAATAGATATAACATTGGGTGGTTTCTCAGTTAGTCAAGCACAAAAAAAATCACAACAATGGGTGGTTTATCAATTGTGTCTATCACTCTAAGAGTGGTTTATTATCCCATAGCATGCACCCTTGGTGATTTATCAACTCTCTCTTGGAAAGCACCCACTTGCAAGTGGTTTATCAACTCTAGCTAGCACCTTGAGTGGTTTCTCAGCTAGTCCATGACAAACACTCTTCCTTATTTCCTCCGTATCCTGCTACACTTCTGGTCACAATTTCCTCTTTCATGGAATCCCATTCCCTTAGTTCATAGCTCTTCCCATATTTACATATGATCTTCGTGAAGAAGAGGTCCAAGCCCCCACATTTTTGTGCATTTGTCTTTTTATTACTTCCTCAAGGTGTCTCTTCATGTTCCTCTTGGACTCTTCCTCTTCTTTTTCTTATTATAAGCACCATAAAATTAATTAAAAGTGTCAACTAACCTAGTCCAGGTTTATCTTTCATCTTCCCTCTTAGATCATGGATTTTTGGTCCCACACTTCAGGCCATTACATAAAATTTACTCATTTATAATTTCTAGGTATCATTACATGACCAAAATCAGGGGAGAATGTACTAGGGGTGTCATAATGAATTCATTAACTATAAGAAGTATTGTATGTTGCAAATTTGTTGGAACAGTGGCACACATCAATAGAATAGGTAATTTCCACAATCATAACCCAAACAAAAGTCAAGCCAAATGAAGAAGTAGGCCAAGAATTTGAAGAGTCATTGAATATGAGGAAGTCATCTTCTAACATCTTAATTGATTTACCTGCTCGAGACAACCTACACATCCTATCAAACATCATATTTCCTTGTACTCACTTCTGGTCCCATCAAAGAATATTGTGTCAATACTCTCCCAAAGCACTACAAAATGTTACACAATCGTGGAAAATCAACCATCTAGAAAAGACAAAATGATTACATCACATTGTGAAGTCTAGGTGGCATACCTTCATGACATCATTATATTCTCAACAAAACATTTAGTCAAAGTGTAACAAATGTCAACCTCACTCTTGAGAGTTTCAAAATATCTTCATTTATCATATTTGTAAATTATGAGAAGTAGAAAAGTTGTAACAGACCTAACAATCCTAATGTCATAAAGGTAGTTACTAACTCAAGTCTATAAATAATGTAAATATCTATACAAGAAGGGACCTTTTAGACTTTTAATTGTTGAAAACTCTTAGAAAGAGTTCCCATTTTCAAGATTTCTCATTCTTTTTGAAATCACAAAAGACCAGAGATTGGAAGTTGGTGACTCTGTATTTTGGCCAATAATATGTGTTGGTGCACAAAGTGTCCGGGTAACTGAGGACAACCTATGATCACATCAATGAGGATCCTAGATCCTCCCGCTTTAGGTGACAAGGGTTGACCTCCCTTTCACTACAGGGGGTAATCCCTAGTGATAATGATGATTAAATAGTCATTGTAGAATAATGTGAATTAAATATATTTTCTAATTAAACAAATAGGTAGGTCAGATTATTAAATAAATAGTATTTTAAATAAATAATGTTTTTTTAGGAAATAGAGGTGGTAGGCATATAACATGTGAAAACTTATTGATGAATGTTGATCAATGAAATTACCTTGATTTCTCTTTCAATGTTGGATATAGACAGATACCCCAAGCAAGCTTGTCTAAGTGTAGGTTGCCTCACGGAATTGAGTTCAGAGGCTAATGCACACCTGACTACTTTCAGAAGGAGGTGGGAGCTCTGAACGGAACGACAATGGCTCTGAATGGAATGGCAATGGATTGAATGGGATGGCGTTTTGGGTATGGGGTACTGCAGCTATCAGGCACCTGACCTGCAGCTACCCCTGACAGCTCCTCGGAACCCGATCCTATGTTGCCTTTACCACAACGCATGTTCACAGGCGGGGGTTTTATCGTTTAGGTCATCGTTTGAGGAGGGTTTGCTCTCAGGTCGCTCTCACCCTCCTCTCCCCCGACGGTTTCGAGCCTACTCCAAGCTCAAGCATCGGACCCTACTCCCCGGGCATTTCACTTTAGACTGTTACCGTTCCCGCTGTTGTCGACGCCGGTTTTCTATCGGCCAGCTACTTTCGAGGTGGTTAGCCATTTTCTTGTGCAGCTGTCGATATGGACATTGACAAGGTGGATTATTCAGAGGATCCTCTGGAGGAAGGCTCCATATAGCATTCCACATTGCAGCTACTGAAGGTATGTTACATTACAGCAAAGGTCCCCCCAGTCATTTTGCAGATTATTCACAGTCCTCTGGTCCTGCTCATACCACCTCTGTTTTGCCAGAAGAACCCACATCCTGGTCGCCTTTCTCCGTGCCATCACTGACTACCCTGGGGTTTCTTTCGAACTGTTTTCACCCTTCTACTGATAATGCGGGTCCATCTTCTATGACGCAGGGCCTCTTGTCTGTACCTCTGTTAGGAGCCCCATCTGACACCCCCCCGCCTGTCGACCCCCTCCCGTCCTCCACCCACTCCTTTCCCTCGGGTTGTTTCTCCTCTATTCCCCCCCTTACTGAAGCCATTCTCGAATTTCTGCCAAACCCTAACCCCTCCCCCGCAGCTCCGGAAGAGGCGAGGGTTTCTGCAAACCGTAGCATCCCACCTTCCCATCCCTTAAAGAAAAAAAGGTGCTTCAAATCTAGGGTTGCAGACGTTATACTTCGTCTCTTCGACACGATGGACTATGCTGACAGAGTTCTGGTTGGAAGAATCAGAGGGAGAAGTTATTCAGTTGCTTGGCTGAAGACATGGGCCACAGAGATTTGGGGACAGTACTTATCAGACATCCCTTTCGTCCAGAATTTCATTCGAGGATGGTTTGCTTTACGCTTTGATAGGGCCGACCATACGAGTTGAGTCCTCCCATCCTTCTGGCATTTTGAGAACGCTCCTCTCTTCGACCTGGAGACTGAGCAAATTGGAGCTGGCACGGTCTAGATTAGGCTTCTTGGCTTGCATCTACAATACTGGTCCGAGGACATTTTCTGGAAAATTGGGAATTCCCTAGGCACCTTCATGGAGTTTGAAAAGTCATATCTGACCACAGGCATGATGGCCTACGCAAGAATCCTTGTACACCTGGAAACCAGAGGAGGTCTTCAAGAATACATCACCATACAATGGAGATCCTTCTCGTGCAAACAGCCGCTGGATTATGAAGGTATCCCCTACCATTGTAGAAGGTGTCATCAAATGGGTCATCTTTTCAAAGCATGCCCCCTTCTAAAGAAGCACAAACATGCCTCTCAAGATCTGGAACAGGCACTGCCAGTATAACAGCCTCCTCCTCCTACAGCTGAGACCTAGATGGTGGAGCAGATCAAGACTTCGGATATGGTTGAAGCACCTATAGCACCAGTTCTAAAGAAGCAAGGCAAATCCACCTTTCAGCCTCCCTCCCCACCTCTGACGCGCTCCAGGGTTGCAAAGGGTGACATCTTCTCATCGAGTATGTCTCTTTTTCTAATGTCTTTGCATCTCATCATTCGGCATCTCTTTTATCTCTCTCTTCTCAGTTTCCCCTCCAGGGTTTGGTTCCCCCCCCCTCCCTCTGGCCCTTTCCTCGACCCCCGGATCCCCCCCCCCACCCTCCCTCTGGCCCTTTCCTTGGCCCCTGGATCCCCCCCCTCCCTTTGGCCCTTTCCTCGGCCCCCGGATCCCCCCCCCACCCCATCTGGCAGGACAATCCTATATGTCCTGCTCCCTCCCGATGCCTCCTCCTATTTTCACCTCCTGCTCCCTCTCCTCTTCCCTGATCCCTTCTCTTCCGCCACCCTCCCCCTCGGTTAACTCTGCCCCGAGGTACTCCACCTGATCCAAAACTAAAGAGAGAGAGCCGGATGCAGTCGGCCTAGATGTGGAATCTCCCCTGGTTACTACCAGACCATCAAAGGGCAGACCCTCCAACCTTAACAAGGCGATTGCACAAGCTGGGGAAGAGGTTGTCTAGGGAAAACAGAAGACCATTGAAAGGGTACTTAGAGCAAAGGATACCCTCCCCCCTCCCCCTCCATGAAGCTTTTATCTTTCAACTGTAGAGGGTTGGCTAGCCCTGAGAAAAAATTAGCCCTGAAACGATTTTTTCTGTCTGAAATGGTCGATGTAATTTTCTTGCAAGAAACCCTATGTATGGCTAACATGATCATACCCCTACTGCAATCATGGTTGCTGGACTGGAATTTCCATGCTCTGGATGCCTCTGGGCGATCTGGGGGAGTTGCTATAGGATTCAGGAACAGGACAATTGATATAAGGAATATCTGGGGCGGTGGAGGATTCATAGGTGCTGATATCTTTTCCAAGGATTTGGAGGCTGAAATAAGGGTTATAAATGTCTATGGCCCTTGTCAGAACAGGGAGTCATTCTGGAGAGGGCTTTTCAGCAACTCTCTCTTTCAGGCAGACAATGTTATCCTCGGTGGGGATTTGAACTTCTCCTTGGGCTTTATGGAATCTTAGGGCCATATGGCTCAGATAGATCCACTATCTAATGTTTTTTTGCATGTGCTAGAGGATCATCATTGGATTGACATCCCAGCTACCAAGATCCAACATACTTGGAAAAATAACCGCACAGGAGCCCAAAGTCTGGCAAGGAGATTGGACCGTTTCCTTATTAAAAAGGCCTTCTATGCTCAACATTCTCATTCCAGGCAATGGGTGGGCAATGGTGGAATCTCGCACCATCGACCTATATATCTGGAATTAGATGATAGCTCCCTCAAGATCAAAGCTCCCTTCAAATTCAATTCAACCTGGCTAAGGGACCCTTCCTATATCAAGTTGATCATCGAATTCTGGCAATCCCACCTAATCTCAGAGGAGGCGGATCCTACAAAAGGCTTTGTCAACAATCTTAAGGAACTAAAGGGCATATCTAGAGAATGGGCACATAAGAAGAGGGAACAGGATGACATTTTCTTAAGACAAGCTGAACAGGCCATATCAGCTATTGAAGATCAATCTGAAGGCACTTTTTCGTCACTAGAGCAAAAGGAGCACAGTGCTCTTCTAATTAAACAGAGATCCCAAATTCTTAAGGACGGAGAAGAAAGTTGGCATCTCAGAAGCAGAGCGATCTGGCTAAAGGAAGGAGATGAAAACACAAAGTTTTACCATCATTTTGCTAATGGGCGAAAGACTATTAACACCATTTGGGAACTCCAAGATTATCAGGGACAAGCAGTTAAAACCTCCAGAGAGTTGGCATCCTTAGCCAGTTCACATTTAAAAAATATATATTCGTCCCCTGAAGAAGCCAACATTATGGAGATCATGCGCATAGCAGAACTCTTCCCTCGATTTGTTGATTTGGAGGAAGCGGAGGAGCTTTCCAAAGAGGTAACAATGGGGGAATTAGAAGCCACCATCAAAGGTTTCCAAAAGGACAAGAGTCCAGGCCCTGATGGTTGGTCCATAGAATTCTACCTTGATTTCTTCAACATTTTGGGGCGTGACCTGCTTAGGGTGGTGGAGGACTGCCGAATCTCTGGAAGGATGTCTCTAGCTATCAAGTCTACTTTCATTATGCTCATACCCAAATCCAATAAGCCCCCATCCTTTAATGATTTCTACCCCATCTCGCTGTGCAAATGCCTTTATAAAATAATGGCCAAAATCATTGTAAACAGGCTCAAGCGCATCCTCTCGGCACATATCTCCCCAGAACAATTTGCCTTCCTACAGCGTAGTCAAATACATGAAGCCATTGGAATTGCACAAGAACTTCTTCACTCGGTGCACATCAGGAACCTAAAAGGTATGATCTTGAAGGTGGATTTATCTAAGGCTTTTGATAAGGCAAATTGGCTATACATTTGATTGTTGCTTACTTATTTGGGTTTCCCTTATATATACATCAAATGGATCATGAGCTGTATTACTAATGTTTCATATAGTGTTCTTCTAAATGGTGTTCCTACTCCCTTCTTCTCAGCTGAGAGGGGCCTAAGGCAGGGATGTCCTCTATCTCCCCTACTTTTCCTCCTCATCATGGAAGGCCTAAGCAGAATTATAGGGGCTGAGCACAGAAGGGGCAGAATAGTAGGCATAAAGATCACTGACAACTGCTTCTTAACCCACTTACTATTTGTGGACGATGTACTCATCTTCTTGAATGGTAGTATTGGAGACACCACTGCCCTACACAATGTATTTGATCTCTTCCATAAGGCAACAGGCATGGTTATCAATGTACACAAGTCCACTCTAATAGCAGTTGGCTGCTCCCAGCTTGAAGTGCAATTTTCTCTTCACCGGTTTCCATTCACCTTACACTCTCTGGAGGAGGGGTTGAAATACCTTGGCTTCAGGGTGAAGCCCCAGGGCTAAAAAATCGCACATTGGACCTCGCTCATTTCTAAGGTGGAAAAGTGCTTGAACATTTGGTTCAATAGATACCTCTCTCGAGCTGGCAGGCTTATCCTAATCAAAGTTGTTCTAGAAGCGACCAGATGACTCTGGCATGGATCCCCAGGGGGATTCTTGCTAGGCTACAAAGCATCTGCAGCAGATTTCTATGGAAAGGAAACAAACAGGGAAGTCTCTTTGCCTGGCTAAAATGGGACACTATTGCAAGACCCAAGAAATGGGGGGCTGGGGCATTAAAAAACTGGACATCTTCGCCAAACCACTGGCAGCAAAATTGGGTTGGCAGTTAATCACATCCCAAAGTCTCTGGACTAAGGTCGCCTATGCCAAGTACATCTCCCCTTCAAATCTAATGGATTGGATCCGATGGGACCATCGGAATAGCAACAATTTCTCCATCATTTGGAAGGCAGTGTTAAACTCCCTCCCCCTTATCCGCGAAGGCTTAACATGGAGGATTCATGAGGGGAATGCAGTTTGCATCGGTGTCGACCCCTAGATTGGATGCGGGAATGCTCATAGGCTACCAGCTGAGGTGATTGGTCTTCTAGCGGATCAAGGATATACACATCTTAGTCACATTGCTGACCCTACAAATACTACACTCTTTTAGCAGGCCTGGAAATCGACCCTGGACATCCACCGTCCAGCCCAATGGCATCAGGCCTGGTACAGTTTTACAGAGGCTCTCACTCAAGCACATATTCGGATATCAGAAGGAGAGGATGAAATTGTATGGGCACATGCAAAAAATGGAAGATACTCGCCTAAGGATGGGTATCTAAAGCTCATGGAAGCTACAAAACCTGAGCACATAGAGCTTTGGTGGAAAGCCCTCTGGAAACTAAAAGCGGCCCCTAGATCGCGCTTACTCATGTGGTCCATCCTCTTCAACAAAATCCTGATAGGTCAAAACTTGATGAAGCGATCTTTCCATGGCCCTTTTTGGTGTCACCTCTACAGGAGCAATAAGGAAAGTACTAAGCACCTTTTTCTGGTTTGCCCCATCATCTCTGAACAATGGGACATCATCCGTGCACATTACCCCTCACTTCAGGGTTAGTGTGGGAGAACTTTACATGAGGCTTGGCATAATTAGATCGGCGGACACAGGGGAAGGGATAGGAACCTACCACTATTAATGTGCTGGGCATTTTGGACAACTAGGAACCGAGCCATCTTTGACCACAGGGATCCCCACTGGCCCTCAATTAGAACCAGAATTATTGCAGAATTTGATTCCATACCTGAGGATGACTCACAGCCTCCCCCTAGGGTCATACAACCGAAGCATATTGATAAAACTATACCTTGGGCCTATTTGGATGGATCAGCCCAAGAGGAGGGCTGTGGGGGGGAGCCATTCTCTTCCTAAGAGAAGCCCACTGTATCAAAATCCAAATGAACATGGGAAGAGGCACTAACAACTATGTTGAGCCAGCCACCGCCAAACATCTCCTGCACTCATCTCCAACTGTTTGGGGATTCCAAACTTGTTTGCAACTAGTTAAATAGAACATCTCATTGCATTGCATTCTCATTGAGGCACATATTGGATGAGGCTCACAGACTTATATCATCCTTTGATAACTTTGTCTGTCATCACATTTTCAGGGAGCGCAACTCAGGGACAGACTTCCTATCAAAGGAGGCAACGCACCGACAGGAAGAGGATTGGTTAATTCAGGAAGAAATTGATGGAACCTTCCATCTGTATTATCATAGACCGTTAATAAATCTTCATATGTTGCAGCGGATATAAGCACTCTGTTTATACTTTTGTTTTTCCTAGTATTATGTTATGTTGTTTATTATTTCAGAACATATGGTCCTACAGAACTCTCTCCATAGAGGCAATTTTTGACAGTTTTCTGCAAAAACTGATATGTGACAGTACAATTTTGAGACCTTCATGATCTCCTTGCGTGGAGAATTCAGTACTTGTGTTTTTTGTTGTTGTTTGTTGGCTAAAACTGATAAGTAACAGTAAATTTTGAGACCTACACGATCTCCCTGCATGGAGAATCCGGACTATTTGATTTTATTGTGTTGACAAACAGAATGGTGAGGCAACAGCCTTAATATGCATATGCCAATGGCATCTACACAATGTAATTTCTCATCATTAATAGAAATTACGACTTTTTCCAAGGAAAAAAAAAAAAAAAAACATGTGAAAACTTATTAAAAATAAAACATCATTACGACTAAATGAGGTTTAAATTAATATATCATATTTCTCACAAAAACATAAGGGTTAGTAAAAAGTAAAAATTAAAATAAAATGAAAACACAGAAATTAGGAGAAACTGGTTTAAACACATTTAACATAAATGTTATAGATGAAATAATATGGCATCAAGTGCTATTATTATTCATCCTACAACAAAACAATTAAATTATTTGATTTGTTTTTTCTAAATAGTAAATATTGGAAAAACTAAACCAATTTTACTGTGTGGGAGATTAACCAAACCAATCATGTCAAAGTATTGGTACCACATATTACCAGTAAAATAAAGAAATAAAAAATAAAATAGGAGGACTGGTTTTATGGTATCAAAATTTACGTGCAAATAAAACCTTAAATAACATGTATTGTTAGGGACTTCAATCTGTAATAATAAATTTAAATATAATTTAAAAAACTTTTTTTTTTGTAAGCTGCGGTGTTGCTCTTCTTTTTCTATTACTTTAAATCAAAATAAACAGTATGTATATGGTTGACTTCAACTCGCCCTCTTGGGGAAACCGAGTATTTCAGCCACCTAAAGTTCTTAATAGCCGACCAAAAATAGAAGTTCCAAAGTCTGATTATCCATGCTAAATAAACTAAACAGTCTTGCAGATTTCTAATTCTACTTGTATGCATATATCGATTTTCCTCTTCTAATACTTGAAACAAACTAAAATTATCTATACTGTGCAGCTTCATCAAAATTTAATACATGTCTATATTCAATCAGCTTCTGCCTCTAGTCGCTGGTTAGTCTGCTTGTTTGCATCCTGTTGTCCTTCCCTTATCATTTGTTGAATCTCCTCAAGCTTCTTTTCTTGCATCTCCAATGTAATCTGAATAATCCTCAGCTCCCTCCTTAGGTTGGGGACTCCTTGCGCCAGTTCTGCCATCTCTGTTGCAGCTTGTTCCAAAGCTTTAGCCAACAATCTCTTCATCACCCAGTAGATATGCAAGGACTGCTTAAATAGAGACATTCTACCTCTAGTGTTGCCAGGGTCGTGGAGTAAAAACTCCCAATCTTCCATCTCTGAGTCAGACTGAGCCTGAAGCGCATCTTCTTCCATATTCTGGATAATTCTCCTAATTCTTGGGTTCGTGTTCTGATTGTACGCCTTTTCTGCTTGTTGAATTTTCTTATCCAACGACCGACTTGTCTTTTTACCAGGTCTCCCTCTCTGCCCCTGTCTTCCTCCCCTTTCTCCTCTGTATCTGCTCGGTCCTCTGCCTCTCCTGCTACCCGGTTCCAGCCCGCTACCCGCACCTCTTCTTCCCCTCTGTCTGCCGCACTGCCTTACCTTTCCCTCCCGCTGTCCTAGCTGCTCGTCACTGGTTTGCTGGGTATCCCAGCCTCCTACATTTCCGCCTCGTTCCTTACCTTGCCTGCCTTGATCTTGCAGGTCCTCCTCATCCTCAGAGTCGTCATATATTTCATATATCTCCTCTACAGTCTCTTCCTTCGCTACCGCCTTGCCCTTTCTGTCCCTGTCTCTGCGCTCCGTGGCTTCCAGTTCCTCTACTGCCCTTGCTCTCTTCCTGGTTTCCATAGCGTCCTCAGTGAGGTTTCGGCGCAACTTCTCTCTGTGCCAGCTCTCCACCACCTTTCCTCTCCTCACTCTCTGAGTTCCTAAACAGTTTCCTCGTTGTCGATCCTTTTGCTGCCGCCCGTTTATAATCTTCCTTGCTCTAATCTGCCTACCTGTCAACTTGGCCTTCCGTTGCCACCTGTTACTTTGCCCGCTGCCTTTCCTATCAATTATCTTTCTTCCCTCATTTCCATTTATGGACTCTGACATACCATTTTTTCCTCTTCTCCGATCACTTGCGTTTATTATCTTGTTGTGGGGTGGTTGTTTCTTACCTGTCGTCGCACACTTCTGCTGTACTGTAGCTTGCCTGCCCATTATACCATTCCCCCGCCTTGACTGACACTCATTAAATTTCTGGGATTGCCGATCCATCTCACCTGTCCGTCGCACGGATGTTATGATTCTCATTTGCTGCTTGCCCATGATTCTCATTTGTTGCTTGCTCATGGTCATAATTAATGATACCGGCCAGGTCCTCCCATTCTCTGTTGGGTCGCAACATTCTCCACTGATTGTCTATTTTGTTGTTTCGACCCTTGCAGCCCCAATTCGCAAGGAAATCTGCCGCTCGGTTTCCATTCCTTTTCACATGGTTAAAGATTTTATAATCAATCCCTTTTAGTAGGTCCGCCATTTCTTGAACAATCCCTGCCGTTCTCCAACTATTGGTGATCTGCTCCCAGTTCTTCCCGTTGTTAAGTTTCTTTAGGATTTCAATTGCTATCTGAGAGTCTCCTTCTATCTCCAGGTTTCTATAGCCATTTCTAATCGCGATTCTCAAGCCTTGGTGAATCGCCCATAATTCGGCCTCATTATTTGTCATCTCCCCGCCCCACTCTGCATAGATCCATCTGGTGTTTCTCTGGCTATCGCGGAAGATACCTCCGAATCCGGCATTACCTGGGTTCCCCTTCGATGCCCCGTCAAAGTTTAACTTCATAAAATTATCTCTGGGATATGCAAAATTGTCAGAGCTTTGAGGTCTCGTACTATTTCTGCCAATTTTTTTGGTATGCACCATTTCATATTTCAAATTTAGTTTCTTTAAAATTTGCTCCTCACTCTGATCTACTTTCCAATCATCCGCATCCCATTTTTCCACCAGAATTGATTCTCTAGTTAAGTTCACTACTCTGTTCCATATTGTTTCCGAATTTTTAGATTTGTCTTGGAATACTCTGCGGTTCCTTTCTTTCCATAACATCCAAATCACAAAACCCGCAATGAGATCCCAGGCCTTTCGGACTACTTTACATTGGAATTTTTCCTTCTGCCAATGAAAAATCACTTCATTTATGTCTCTCGGGGGCCTCTCAAGTTTCTGGAATAGTTTTCCCGTTTCAATCCATAGCTTCCTGGCATATACACACTTGATTAAAAGATGATCTTGTGTTTCAGCTTCACTATTGCACAGGTAACATTTTGAAGGCCCACTGAAACCTTTCTTTTGGAGTTTGTCCCACGTCAGGATCTTGCCCTTAGCTACTAGCCATGCAAATAAGGTAATTTTCGGCCACCAATTGTTACCCCAGATGACCTTCCAGTCTTGGTTTTCTTCGTTGGTCCCCTGTTGGTCTGCCAGATAGTATGCCTCCTTGACTGTGAAGGATCCTTTCATTGAATTCCCCCATCTGAGGATATCCCTACCCGTTCTAGCTTTTATTTTCCTGGAATCCACCTCTTCCATGAATGCTTCCTGTTGTTCTTGATCTATCTCGATTCCCCATTCCTCTGGTCTTATCCATTTCCGCCAAATTCCATCCAATTCGTCTTCTTTCCAGTAATCTTTGACATATCTACGATTATCCCTTATTTTTCCCTGTATGTTTTGGATTTTTTGAATTCTGCTCATTTTCCCTCTTTGTTGCCATTTCTCGTCCCAGAATTTGGCTTCTCCTCCTCCTCGAATTTCCCAGAAAGCATTCTTTTCTACTATATCACGGTTTTGTCGAGCTAGATCCCAGATTGCCGAGCCTTTCGGGGTTTCCTGCAACCGGTAAATATCCTCAGTAGTGTCTGGCATATTGTACTTGTGTCTCCATAGTGCTTTCCACAGGTCATTGCCCCCTCTTAGCCATCGCCACCAAAGTTTTGCACCGAGCACCTTGTTGAGTTTATCAGGATCGCGCAGACCCAAGCCTCCTTCCTCCTTTCGTTTCGTCAGGTGTTTCCATGATACTAAGGCCCACTTCTTCTGTTGAGTCGATCCTCCCCAAATGAATTTCCTCAGAATTTCTCTGATCTTGGTGCAGACTCCTTGTGGTACAACCATAATCGATAGCGGATATATGGGGATTGCTTGCAACACTGATTTCACTAATACAATCCTTCCAGCAATATTTAAAGTTCTGAAGGCCCAGTTAGCCACTCTGTTTTTTAATTTCTCTAAGACTCCTTGCCAATTTTTCTGTCTTTTAGAATTGAAATCCAATAAGTTTCCCAAGTATTTAGTTGGGAGTTCTCCTTGCTTAAATCCTAGCATCCTGGTCAAGTGGATTTTGACTGACTCCATGGTATTGAATATAAAGGTGCATGACTTTTCCTTATTGATCTCCAACCCAGATGCTTCTGCAAATAAATCCAAAACCTTCTTCAGATTTCTCACTTCTTTTACGGTTGGCTCCCCAAATAACATGATATCATCAACGAATTGCTGATGGGTTATAGGCAATTCATTACCCCATAGTCTTAGCCCTTTGATTTTATTTGCTGCTCTTTCTTTTTTAAGATATCTGCCCAGACCCTCTGCTGCTAGTATAAATAAGAAAGGGGATAAGGGATCACCTTGTCTTATTCCTCTAGATGCCTTAAAGGTTTTCGAGGGAGTTCCATTGACTAATATTGAAAAATTTGGAGTTGATATGAGACTGTGAACCCACTTTATCCACCTAGTACCAAAACCGAAACTTTCCAAGATTTCTTCCAAGTATTGCCAGTTGATTCTATCATAAGCTTTCGACAAGTCCAGTTTAATCATCATTCCTTTCTGCTTCTTCGCCTTCAGTGTATGAATTACTTCTTGAGTAACCACTAAACCATCTAGAATTTGTCTACCTTCTACAAAACCAGTTTGTTCAGGGGATATTAATCTATCTAACAGGGGTTTCAGTCTTTTGGCCATCAGCGATGCAATTATTTTGTAGATAACATTACATAGGGCAATGGGTCTAAATCCCTTAGCATCCTCTGAATTGTCATTTTTTGGAATCAAAGTGAAAAAAGTAGAGTTAATGGTTGGCCATACCTTTTGATTCATACGGGATTCTTCTATCAGGTCCAGAATCTCCCTTCCCAAAAAGTGCCAACCCGCTTGATAGAAATCAACCGTAAAGCCGTCCGGTCCTGGCGCTGTACCCTTCTTCATGCTCATCACCACTTCCTCCACCTCTTCCAAACTAGCTGCTCTCATTAGGGCTCTATTCTGGTCTTCAGTTACTATCCGGGGAATGGCCTTGCAAACTTCCTTTATAGCTTCAGACCTGTCCATCTGGGGTTCAGTCAATATTCCTTTGTGGTATTCCATCAGCACTTTTTCAATTCCTTCCTGTTCAACAATCCTCTCTCCACTCTCGTTCTTGATAGATAGTATCCTGTTTCTTTGCCTGTGTTGTATCATTGCTTGATGAAAAAATCTAGTGTTCCTTTCCCCCTCCCTTAGCCACTTTATTCTAGATTTCTGTCTCCATAAAACTTCTTCCTGCTTTCTCCTCTCCTCCAGTTTTCCTAGAATTATCCCTTCTTCTCTGCTACTTTCCTCTGTCCTTCCTTCAGTTATTATCCTTTGTTGCAGAGCTTCCATTTCTTCTTCCAACTTCTGTTTTTCCTCCATGATGTTTCCGAATTCTTCCTTGTTCCATTTCTTTATCCTTCCTTTTAACTCTTTAAGTTTAAGTTGGAAGGTATGCATTTTTCCTTTTCCCTGTACTGTGCTTTGCATCCACCATTCTTCCATTTTTTTGATAAATTCCGGGTCTCTAAGCCAAAAGGCTTCAAATCTGAAGGGCTTCTTGCCAAGGTTATTTTTAATATCCACTTCCAGTCTAATTGGCCAATGATCTGAGCCAAGGGATGGCATGATCTTTGCTTCTATGAATACATCTCTGTTCATAATTGTTTCTGATACTAAGAACCGATCTAATCTGGATGCTATTTGATTCCTTCCCCCTCTCCTATTATTCCATGTATAGACTCCGTTGATAGTTGGTAAATCTACCAACCTCAGACCATCTATCATGTCATTGAACATTTCCATATACTGGTCTGTTTTTCTTATACCTCCCTTTTTCTCTTCTAGAGACCGGATTAAGTTGAAATCTCCTCCTACAATCCATGCTGTCTCCGGATATAATCTTCGAGTTGCTTGCAAATTTTTAATGAAATTTTCTCTGTCTCCCGGAGTATGTGGACCATAAACCCCTGAGATAATAACCCTTTCCTTCGTCCCCGCTATTCTTCCTGTACCTGTAAGAATTCTGGTCATGCTGGTCCAGCTCTCAAAAATTATCTCGTTTGGGTTCCACAAGATTGCAATGCCTCCCGCTGATCCGATTGCATCTTGTCCCATGACTTCGTATTGGAGTTTGTTGTTTTTTATTATTCCTTCCATCTGCTGCATGGTGATCTTTGTCTCTTGGAGGATCATAATACTTGGTCTGTCTTTTTTAAGTTTCTCTTTCATATATCTCTGCTTACCCTTACTATTCAGACCCCTAATATTCCAACTGATAATAATCATTTTAAACTTTTGGAGGAGTGGAAAAATACCTCTGACAGAGGTATCACTTTACCTGAGTTTATCAATATTTCGCCGACTGTTTGGATCGTTTCATTCATCGTTTTCCTCCCTCTTTTCCTGCTGCTTTTGCCAGCACCGCCAATTCCCATCTGACCTCTTTCCTGTTCTCCTGATGTGGTATCCTGTTTATCCATATTCTCCCCTTTTTTATCTTTGTATTTTTGAAATGCCTCCTTATATAATTGTTTTTGACTGTCTGGTATGAATCTTTCGTCCAAGTTTTTCCATTCCTGAATTAGTTGTCTCATAATTCTTTCTTCCTCTGCCTCGTTTTCCTTCTGGCTTTCCGTCTCCATTTGGGCTTGGTTAGTCAGTATTTCTATCTTTTCAGCAGCTTCCTCTTCATTCATTACTCTTGCTCCTGTGTCTTTCTCTCTGGTTTCCTTGACTATTTCCATGGGTTCATTCTCTGGATCTTCTTCCTCTTCCAATTTGTCCTCACACTCTTCACTATTTTCCTGGAGGATTTTGAACTTGTTCTGACTTTCGATGTTCAGTGGTTTCACTTGTGTCTGTGTTTTTAGACCTTCTTTACCAGCTTTCTTCTTTCTGGTAACCTGTTGGAAACCCTTGTCTGTCTCCTCAGTTCTCTCTGCTTCCCTTTGTTGTTCTTCTTTTTTCCTTATGTATTCTTCCTCCTTGTTTAATGGGCATTGTCTGTATAGGTGTCCATACTCATGGCATCTTCTGCATCTGAAAGGGATATGCTCATAATCTAATGGTTGTTGCCATACTTCATCGTGGTATTCTAGTTCTATGTATTCCGGCAGAGGTTCGGCTATATTCATGTATACACATAATCTTGCATATGATGTATACTTGCCTTTTTTCGTTGCTTCCGCTACCTTGACAAAAGCACCAATCGTGTTGCCTATCCCCTCCATAATCTCAGGATCCCAAAATTCCACTGGTAATCCAAACAGTCTGACCCAGATCGGGGCTTCCAGCATCTTTTCATTATCAGGGTTATATCTTTCTTCCCAGTACTTCATGAACAGTCCCGCATTGTTCATAAAATATGGCCCTTCCTCAAAAACCCTTTCTTTATCCCCCAGATTCGCAAATATGGCTGTAAAAAACCCTTTTGCTCCTAGTTTCAGCTCAATGTGCCCTTTTGGCCTCCATCTTTGGTAAATCCACCTGTGTAGTTCTTTTTCAGTAGGCCAATACCCTACGAACTTGCAAATCAATGCATGATCTTTCATGTAGCTGTTGTATTCCTCCAGCTTGTTGTTGGGTATTACGTACCTAGGTTTTTTCTGAGCCCTTGGTAAGCACTTTCCTCCGGTCTTCATTTGCCACAAATTGCCCATCACTGGTGCTTCTTTATTATTCTCCCTGGCATCACTCTGGTTGCCGCTGCCACTTGCCTCTCCTGCAACAATATTCTTATAGGAGGGGATCTCTCCCCTCCCTTGCCGATTTTCCATTGTTGCCCTCAGCACGGACTGTATTAAAAACTTCCGCTCCTATGCTAAGGTTTCTTGCTATCTCCTTCGCTCCAACCCCGGCTTCTCCTGCTCGTTTCCCCTGCGCGCGTTTCTTCCAGACCTCCCCGCGATTTCTCCTGCAAACCCTAGCCCGCCGACTGCAGCCGACTCCCCTGTTCCTTCATCCCCCTGTTTCGTGTTTAGTCTCGAAGAATCCCTTCTTCTTACCCTAGTTGCCACCCCAAATAGTATCCAACTAATCAAATATAATTTAAAAAAACTTTAAATAACAAGTATTCAAGTATTTAAATCATTGTTGCATGCAATATTATTGGATAATCATGTTATATCAATAACTTGCACATTGAATGAGTAAATAAAACCTCACGTAAAAATAACACAAAGAAAGAAAAGAAAGAAATAGATATTATTACATAAAAATCCTCACAGTCACAATGAATAACATCAGTGTAGCAAGTACATGATGGCCCTAAAAAGAAAAAGTCTTTATCTCTAATGCACCACCATCCTTCATTCTATCCCGAAAGAAAGTCTGCCCTAAAGGTCCCTGGAACAATCTTCTACCTCTTCTTTTGAATGTATGGAAGTTCGTTTTATTTCTAGTTCCCGTAACTTCCAATTAAATTATACAGATTATTATTATTATAACTAAATGAAATGTATATTTATTTCTCCCATTAATCTCTCGTTCAAATATTCAATCAATTAATTATTACACTGTCCATGGTAAAATTCCTACATAAATAAAGACACGTAAAGATTAGTAAATATATGTATGATAAATAAAAAAAGAAACATAAAGATTAGTAAATATATATATGATAAATAAAAATAACGCATACTCACCCATGAAATTTTGAGCTTGAAATAAGGTCCAAAATAAATATATAATGAAGTTGATATTTCTATTTCAATATAAAATTTGAATAATTCATCTTTCAATGTTCTTCCACCTTAAACTCATGCCCACATTTTCCATTCACTATTAATTCCATAAAAAGAAAACCTCAAAAATATAACTTTAAGTTTTAGATTTTAAATTTAAATGTTAATTATATTTTAATATAAACTTAGAATTTAAATAAAAACATATTTTATATATATATATATATATTTCATTTCAAATATAATATAAGTTTCAAATTATATTATAATTATAGTAACTATCTATTTTTTAATTAAATAATACACATATAATATATATAAATTTTAATATAATATATGTATTAAGATTTTAATATATGTACCTAGGAATGTTAGTCTAAAATTCCTTTGAATATATTTAATTGTATTGTCGAATCTGAATCTGTATATGAGATAGAGGTAACATTTTCGATTAACCTGATGGCTTGCACGTGTATGGTTTGAATGTTCGTTGGAGTGATGTGTTAATGCAGTTCACAGTGATGTTTAGAATGCATATACGTGGGTATGCATATTTTATGATTAATGTGTTTTTTTTGGGTATGATATGCTATGACATGGATATAATACGTTTGGAGAAGGTATGAGGTAACGATAGTGTGATCACTGATTAGGCTAGGTTATTTAATTATTTTTTATTATTTAGTCCTTTATGTTTATATATTGTTATTTAATATATATTATTTTAACTTATATACCAATTTATTATGATTAATTTATTTGATGTTTTTTTAGTTATTACATTTTAATTTTTAATATTTTAATAATATGTATTTTTATTTTAATGTTTATTTATATAATATTTAATTCATATGTGATTTGGTTTTATTTAATATTTATTTGTTTTATAATTTTAAATTTTTGTAATTGTTTTAATTTATTATGATAATAATGGTGATTTATAATTGTAGCTATTAATTCAAAATTAAGATTTTAATTTTTTCATATAATATAATCGTGATTTTTTTATGAGTTATAATGGTTATTATAATGACAAATTTAATGCAAGGCAAGCATAAAAATCCAAGGAAGATATTTTTTATCATGAAAATATGAGAGAAAATGTTATATAGCAAGGAAGGTAGGAGACGAAATTGACAGAAGGAGACAAGATCTAAATGGGGTCAAATTGGATATAACATTTGGCTCCAACTGGGGATGATGCTCCCCTGCGAAGGATCAAGAACGTAGACCAGAAGCCTTCGTATGGGTATTGAGTCGAAAAAGGAAACTAAAACAACAAAAAATAATAAAAGGAAAACTTTTTGCATCTTAAAGGCTAAGCCAATCGATAACAAGAACGAAACATGAATAAATGTGAGGTCTCAATATGTATAGATTAACAAGTTTAATGAGTATTTACAATCATAAAAGACATTTGTTTGTATATTAAGTATATCGAGGTAGCTATGTTAATGTTTAAGGCACGTGATCTCAAAAATGATAAATGTATCACTTCATAAGAACATCCAACACCATAACAAGTCATACATACATATAGTTAATGGTTAAGAAATTACATAAACTATGGAGCTAATTAGGATACATAAGAGTGACTTCCATTTTTGAGTTTATTGAAACTGAGGTTAGCCATCAGGGATTTTGGTTCCCTTTTTGGTCCTTAACATGAGTTTTCATGATCGGATGTCGCTCTGTTACCAGCGAGCTTCCATAGCCCCGCCAGAGTCATCCACTATCTTGAGATGATGAACTTTCTGGATTCTTGTTTTCTCTTCATGTTAGAGGCCCTTCATTCAATTTATTTAGCAAACATAACATTCACAAGATGGGAGGATTATGCAATGGACTTATTCCAATACCATTGAATTTTCTCCACTATCAGCGAGCGTTCATAGCCCCGGTGGAGATGTCACCATGCCCCATCAGAAGTCACCTCAACAAAAGGAGTGGGAGGATTACACACTAGATTTTAATCTAGCACCACTGGTCTTGCTCCGCTACGAGCAAGCATTTATAGCCCTGACGGGGATACCAGCATGCCCCACCCAAGAAGACATAAGTTCTTATCCCAAAAGTAGTATGTTGATTGGGAAAGTCTCATGCATGGTTGTGATGTGACTAACTAGTTCCACCAAAGTTTCAATTATATATATGAAAGCTCAACCTTATAGTTACAGGTATAGCCCTTATAACTTAATGTGATCCATCAGTATTTATGTGTAAGTAGAATGGAAGATGAATATAGTGAGGAATATTCAATATGAAGGTGACATTACTAACAAACTAAGATATGAGCCCTTTAAAGATTGTTGCCCCTTAAACATGATTTACAAACCGAATCTTTAAATATGTATTAAAAATATCGTTAATTTGGTTCATACTAAGGACTCATATATGTGTATTTCATTCTACTATAATTGCAAAAGGCTCTTCAAGATGCAAAAAACCTTCATCTTTATTCATTCATAACTTAGGAAGCATATTATTTGTATACAATGTGTTTCAACAACAATATTTATCAAAGAAATCGAAAATCTAGTGTAACCAAACAAAAATTTTGTCAATGGAAAACTTTCTAACACTGGGCTCCATTCTTAACCAAAATTGTAATAGGAAGCAAAGAGTAAGTTTTGTCAACTAACATGCTTCCTAAAAGAAAATAGATGTATGTGTGGCATAACATAGATGTTCTTTTAAAAACTTGATTCATGTATTCCTCCATAAAGTCATGATACATTTGAAAATTTAAATGTTCAAAGTAAGTTATGATATCCCATTTGAAAATTTAAATGTTTAAAGTTTTCAAGCATAAAATTTTTAACAATATTTTCATATGAGGACTTCTCATTTCTTTCTAAAATGGTGATAGGATTAGTCCCACAACCTTCTTTAGATTCATGATTTAAAAAAATAAATAAAAGATATTCTTCGAAATAGTCAGCATGTTTCAAATCAAATCTTGTAGTATTATGATCCAATTCTTTAGTATATTGTGAAAGAAATTGTAAATGAAAAGCATTATCGTCATTATGCGATGCAACAACCTTAAAATTTTGAGTAAAAATGTCATCATTAGAAACATGGGAAACTATGTTTTCCTCATTATAAGACTTATGTTCTGAAAAATGTGAATTCAAATCATGATTATCTTGTAGGCTATTACATCAGTTATAGCTATAATAACTAGGAGGAGATGAAAGGAAAGAATTGATATGTTTAATTTCATTTTCATTTATAAATTCATTTTCCTCATAGTTATCATAAACAGGTTGTGAAAATGTTGATTCAATTAAGTTATCATAGCCCTCATTCTGACAAGTATTAAAAATATCAAAAGTATGTTCAAAACAAGAACTAAACTCATGATCATATTGTAAGCCTACTTCATGATTCAATTCATCATCATATCGATCATAAACAGGGGGTTGTGAAAAGTCAACATGAACATCAGGTGAAGTTGAGTCAAAGAGTCAAAGATAAGTTCATGTAATAGTTTCCCTGTTACATCACAAAAAGGTTTAAAAATAGGATCAATAGGTGGAAGAATATATTTGTTTATCAGTTGTTGTTGAGG
Organism: Pinus tabuliformis; assembly: GCA_031772625.1. NCBI lineage: Eukaryota > Viridiplantae > Streptophyta > Pinopsida > Pinales > Pinaceae > Pinus > Pinus tabuliformis. Next base: position 1,055,289,204 of record CM062817.1, on the reverse strand, counting down.
ACTTTCAGGAATATGTAACAAAATGTCTAACTGGTTAGATGTAGAATCAAGCATTTTAGATGTTACCTCGTGTTCATTATTATCATTATCATCCTCTTCTAAATATGAAATCAAAGATAGATAAGAACCATTAGGAGTTATAAAATCTGAGATTTCTTTCAACATAAGTGTGTTATATGATATTCTGTTAAAGAAAGAGAAGTAACTTGTTCATTATCTTCAATATTTGACATCACATCCAGTTCATTAGCACATTTGATAGAAGATGAATTTTTAAGGTTTTCAAAGTTAAATTCATTAATGTTGTTTTCCACTTCAGATTCATAATCCATTTGGGTTTCTTCATTGTTGTCATCATATTGATTTTCAAGGTTATTATCATTATTATGTTCACAATAGTCAAAGTCAAGTAATTCTATAGGATACATACATCTATGATAGTCACGAAAACTTGTATGAAAATCTTTGAGAGAGGAAATTGTACCAGGAGGGAGACTTTTGTACCACTTTCAAGTGTCGCCTTCCAAGGACATCATGAATAACTTCATTAGAACATCTTCATGGTGTACTCCCATTTTCAGAATGTTGTCGTGGAAGTCTCTAAGGCGTCGTACCAGATTGTCACCATACTCATTTCGAAAACAGGGCAAGTAATCATCCCATATGTCTATGTCAGGTAAATCATGTGGAGAACCTGCAATATCAAAAAATTTCAAAGGAACAAAATGTGAAGAAACCCATGGAACCGCCATTGAAAAAAAATCAATAATAAAACTAAATTAATGAGTTGCCAAGTGAAGAAATAAATAAGAAAGATTTACTTTGATAGGCTATAAGGCATATACAATTGTAACTTCGTCCACCAACAAGTAACAATCTTAACTGGTTAATTTAGTTACCAGGAAAACGAAACTTTAACAATTCGTCCCCAACAACGACGCCAAAATATGTTGGTGCACAAATTGTCTCGGTAACTAAGGACGACCTATGACCGCATCATTGAAGATCCTAGATACTCCCGCTTTAGGTGACAAGGGTTGGCCTCCCCTTCACTACAGGGAGTAATCTCTGGTGATAATGATGATTAAATAGTCGTTGTAGAATAATGTGAATTAAATATATTTTCTAATTAAACAAATAGATATGCCAGATTATTAAATAAATAATCTTTTAAATAAATAATTTTTTTAGGAAATAGAGGTGGTAGGCATATAACACATGAAAACTTATTAAAAATAAAATATCATTATGACTAAACGAGATTTAAAATAATATATCATATTTCTCACAAAAACATAAGGATTAGTAAAAATTAAAATAAAATGAAAACACAGAAGTTAGGAGAAAATGGCTTAAACACATTTAACGAAGACGTTATTGTTGAAATAATATGGCAACAAGTGCTATTATTATTAATCCAGCAACAAAACAATTAAATTATTTGACTTAATTTTTCTAAATAGTAAATATTGGAAAAACTAAACCAATTTTACAGTGTGGGAGATTACCCAATCTGATCATGTCAAAGTATTGGTAATCACCACATATTACCAGTAAAATAAATAAATAAATAAATAAAATAGGAGGACTCGTTTTATGGTATTTAAATTTACGTGCAAATAAAACTCTAAATAACATGTATTGCTAAGGACTTCAATCTGCAACAATAAATTTAGATATAATTTATAAAAACTTTAAATAATAAACATTCAAGTATTTAAATTGTTATTGCATGCAATATTATTGAATAATCATGTTATATCAATAACCTACACAATGGGCAAGTAAATAAAACCTCACATAAAAATAACGCACAGAAAGAAAAGAAAGAAATATATATTATTAAATAAAAATCTTCACAATCACAATAAATAACACAATTGTAGCAAGTACATGATGGCCTTAAAAAGAATAATCTTCATCTCCAATGCACCACCATCCTTCAATTTGCCCCAAAAAATAGTTTACACAAAAGGTCCCTGGAATAATCTTCTACCTCCTCTTTTGAATGTATGGAAGTTCGTTTTATCTCTAGTTCCCATAACTTCCAATAAAATTATACAAATTATTATTATTATAACTAAATGAAATGTATATTTATTTATCCTATTAATCTCTCGTTCAAATCTTCATTTAATTAATTATTAAATTGTTCATGGTAAAATTCATGCATAAATAAAGAAATGTGTGTGTGTGTGTATATATATATATATATATATATATATAACACATACTCACCCATGAAATTTTGAGTTTGAAATGAGATCTGAAATAAATATATAATGAATTTTATATTTCTATTTCAATATAAAATTTGAATAATTCCTCTTTTAATGTCCTTCCACGTTAAACTCATGCCTGCACATTTTCCATTCACCATTAGTTCCATAAAAATAAAATCTCAAAGATATAGTTTTAAGTTTTAGATTTTAGTTTTAATTTTAAATGTTAATTATGTTTTAATATAAACTTAGAATTTAAATAAAAACATAATCAAAATACCCTCAATCAGGGTGCGAACCAATTGGAGATCCGCATGGGGATCATAGCCATGCTTAATCGAATTAATGTAAAGGTCAGTGGGCGGCCTCTCCCACGCCCTCACACGCACCATCTCCTTAATGAAAAGAACGACAACAGATCACAGCGGATCCACGGCATGAAGTTTGGCAGCATCTTAAATCTCTAGGTGGTGGGAGTCGAGGAACATATGCAACCATTTGTCTGACATTCAATCTAAAGCTACATGTATCTTAGGAGGTTTGAGACAATAGTTTTATGGTTTGTGGCGTCACGAACGCAAAGATTTTGCAGTTTGTCTTGGCTCGCGAATGACACAATTGGTCTGGTATGTTCTTATGCTTATCCTTTTCCCTAGGTTGGGGGCTGACATTAGTTATCTGCCTTATGTTTGAAGGGAAAAGGAACAATGGTGAATTAGAAAGTTTATGTGATAGCATGTATTGGCTTTCTCGACTATGTTATGTTGATCTCCATCTTTTTTGGCAATCTTCTATCTCGTATGGACATGTTTCATGGGTTATGGGTTTTATTTACTCTGTTTACTGTGCATGTTGAATGTGAGCTCCACAATTCTGAGTTTAAGTTTAATTGGAAAACCCTGAGGAAGGTAAAGGTACAAGAATTTGGGTCAGGCTGGGTCTGCAGACTTCAAGCTAAGGAGTGTAGGGGGGCTGTTATTAACAATCAGAAGGTGCCTCACACTCTGGGATGGTTCTTGATTTTCTCTGAGTATTGGTTCGGGTTGTCGATTCATGGTGTGGTGCAGTGCAGTACGACGATGCTTATGTCCTTCGGTCCTCCTATTAAGTCTAAGTTTGATTGTCTATTGCTTTTATGTATTGTTGTTAATCTAGGTCTGCCTAAGTTGCTTCTCCCTCTGACCTCTGCACAGTGGGTTGGGTCTCCAGTGCGGGTAGCTGAGAGCAAGTTGACGAAGGGTGGTCTAACATCATCCATCATGGTGAAGACCCCTCCTGGTGGTGGTGCCTTTGGGCGCAGAGGCTATGGTCACAAAAATCAGGGTGGTAAGGGAAATGAAAAAGGTTCGACATCTGGCAAGCCTCTATGCCAACGCGGTAGAAAAACGGATGCTCATATTTTGCAAAACATTGTTCAGACCTATTATGAGGGGACCCCGGCCTAGGTAAAGCGTTTGATCTTTACCTAGGAGGCTGAATTAAACCTAAAAGTTGAAATTGAGCCGTTGACGGAGGATTGGAGTGGTCTGATCCCTGATCCTGGTTACACCCGCAGTCATCTCACTCTGTATAAACAGTTAATTCACCTTTTTCTGGCTCATGAAATGCATTGTTGCCAAAGCAATGGCTTCCTCTCTCAATATTGTTGCGAATGCGGATCCTGATCCTGGTCTCAATGACATTCAGAAAGAATTCAGTTAACTCAACTCTAGCTTCAGCACCAGAACGCTCGCCTTGGTGGCATTGAGTGCCACATTCCTTGCCTGCCTCAATCTGAACTGCCAAGCTCAAGTGCAAAAGATCCCGCTTCAGTTCCTGGTCTCAATGACATTCAGAAAGAATTCAGTTAACTCAACTCCAGCTTCAGCACCAGAACGCTCGCCTTGGTGGCATTGAGCGCCACATTCCTTGCCTGCCTCAATCTGAACTGCCAGGCTCAAGTGCAAAATATCCCGCTCCAGTGGAATCTTCAAATGATTAGATGATGGGAGGTCTTGTTTGTTGTTATTTTTGCTTATGTTTTGATGTATATGTCAATAGTTTTATGCTTAGTATATGGTTTCCAGACTATAAGTCCTACAAGGCTTTGATAGACAGACTCAGACTATTTAAGTTTTGGATGACATATAATACGGTTTGGTGGCCAACAAACTTGGTTTCCCACTATATAAATTGAGCCCACTAAACGTTTCTTATATTTGTACCCTGCCTGATTATTGAAATGAATGAATAAATAAGTATTGTTAAACTTAAAAATACAAAAACAAAAAACACATAATAATCAAAATACTTATATATATATATATATATATATAGTTTACTATTTATATATATTTATTTATATATATATATATATAAGTCCCCACATATATATAGTTGCCCATATATACATATATAGTTTTCAATTTCAAATACAATATATGTTTCAAATAAAATTATATTATATAATATATGTATTATATATTAAGATTTTAACGAAAAATCCTTTAAACATATTTAATTGTATTCTCAGGTATATGAGAGGGAGGTAACGTTTTCAGTTGGAGTCGTTTAACGAGGCGGAGGAATTACCCGCATGGCCAAAAGTGGTCGGAATCTGGGCAAAAAAATTTCAAAAAATCTTGTAGAGGCAGTGTTTGAATATTGTTTTTGATGGTGGAATTGGATTCAACACCATCAAAAACAACTAGGACACCTAAAATTTTGAAGTTTAATAACTATAACTTGGATTTACAAAAATCCTTGCCAAATTTTCTCTAAATATGATAAGAATTTCCATAACTTGCCTCGTTAAACTACGCCTTTTCAATTAACCCGATGGCTTGCACGTGTATGGTTTGAATATTCGTTGGAGTGGTATGTTAATGCAGTTCAAAGTGATGTTTAGAATGCATATGCGGTGGAGTAAGTTAACGTGGGTAGCCATATTATATAATTAATATTTTTTGCATGATTGGCTATGACTCGGATATAATACGTTTGGAGAGGGTACGAGGTAAGGATAGTGTGGGTAGGTTATATTATTTAATTTTTTATTTTTTTTAATGGTTATTTAATATATATTATTTGAACTTACATACTATTTTATTATAATTAATTTAATTCATATTTTTTATTTTAATAATTTGTATTTTGTTTAAATTAGTTTTAATTAATATTTATTTATAGAATATTTAATTCATATGTGGTTTGATTTTATTTAATTTATAATTTTTGTAATTATTTTAACTTATTATAATAATAATGGTAGTTATTAATTTAAAACTAAGATTTTATTTTTTATGTAATATAATAGTGATTTTTTTACAAGTTATAATGGTTATTATAATGACAAATTTAATGTAGGGCAAACATAAAAATCCAAGGAAGATATTTTTGATCACAAGAATATGAGAGAAAATGTCATATAGTGAGGGAGGTAAGAGACAAAATTGACAAAAGGAGCTAGGGTTTAATTGGGGTCAAATTGACGACAACAATATGGATATTACTGCAACGGTCATTGTTGGAACTACATGATTATATGCATTTTGTCCATGTTTTTCACTGATCATTCATTGCTCATTTATATGTGTATTTTGTGGGATGTATACTACTAGATTATGGACTATTCCATAAATTAGTTGCTTTCTCTCACATACTTGTTGTTTCGGTTTTTTTACTTTCATATATGAGCTCTTGTTAGATCTAAATGATGACTATTCTTTATTTGTTCTAGCAAGTTGAACACTTGTTGTTGTCTTGGATTACAACTAATGGTTTCCTTGCCTATGCACTTGTGTGTTTATTGGCTCATTGCTTCTTGATTCTTCTCTTTATTTTCACTATTGCTAGTGTAATGTAGACCATTTTCATCTTAGTGCATTAGTTAGTTTTAGTTTATAATGTGTACTATACCTTTGTTGTCATGATTTCATATATCTCAAAACATTCTTGAAAATCAAGAAAGGTTATCGATTTGGAACCTAAATGGGTCGCTTATCCCAAATGCTGTGAGGCCTAGTTAGGACCTCACACCGAACAAAACCCCTTGTATGTTTCTAGGTAATTTTTCCCTTTCAACACCTCCTAATGTGGTTTGAGATACATACACCTTTAGTGTTATATTATAAATATCTTAGTTGTTTAAAATCCCATTTTATAAATAACATTTACTCAACATCTCTTCATCACATACTAGATTCTATGGGACATGTGAAAATCATAATTGGAAGTTAATTTGGCGAAAACAAGTCTTTACAAATACAAAGTAATTGATTTCTCATGCACCAAATCACCACCTTTTTCCTTGAATATAATGATTCCTTTAATGCATCTTAAATTTCCCTTGAGAGGTGCGTAAGGCAAATTTCCTTGAATTCTTCTAAATTTATATTATAGAGAAATCACTCTTATGAGGATAGATACTATTGAGGTGTGACCTGCTTTATGTGCAGAAGTGTTAAATGTGTAGGAGATAAGATGTGCATGAGAGTGGATTGTATAGAGAAATATAGTGTAGGAAGGATAATTAGCTAAGTAAGAAGTAGTGTGGAAGAGTGTGGTGTGCATAGTGTGGAACATAACTTATGTAGAGTGTGGAAGTTCATTTTGGAAAGAGGAATTTCTACACAAGTGTTAAAACTTTGGCTAAATCTGAGATAGACACAAAGTAATCTTGAAGGTAGTGAAGTATGAACTTTTCAATAAATTATAGGAGAGGTAAAGAAAGAGAACGGAAATAATAATTTTGGGTGAGACATGAAAATGGATCAACATTGACCAATAGCTTATAATACCTAAAGGTATTTTCTTACCCCAAAAGCTATATCCATGTGATCCTCTAGGATGCACTAGTGGAAATAAGCTTTCATTCACTCTAGGAAAAACAGATAACCAAAAATGTTCATCCTTTACAAAATAATTGGAACCTTTTAAATGAGCATATATAACTTGTTGAATTCTCATCATATCCTAAAATACACCCCACTTTACTCATTTCATGTAATCTTGGAACAATATTTGGATGATCATAAAACAATCCAACTAAAATCACCACTAAAAATTCCAATTGCCAAGGACAACTTTACCTTTTTTTGTATGCATCAAATATTTGTATTAAAATTCACTCTTTATACTTCTCCAATATCACTAGACTAGTTTTTTCTTCTTGTTTAAGCCTTCTCTTCCACACTATTTTCTATTGGTAACGAAATCAAGTACTCAAATGTAAATAGTTTAGTAGCTTCATATAGTAGACTCGACAAGAGTACTCACAACTTGATGTATTTTATCAAGTGTCAATTGCAAGATATGTAAGAGTAAATTTGTATAGTCTTTTTTTATCCATGTTATTCCTTACTAGAATATGGAATCAACTATTTTCTATTTTATGGGATATGTTCATAGCTTCAAGATGGATATAAACTAAGAACAATGAATTCAATGGTATCTCAATATTATAAGGGTTAGGATGATATGAAAATTTTAGCCTTGTAAAATCTCTCATAAACAATTCTTTCAACTTTGATTTGTGAGGGATGAAGGTTTCATTTGGAGCACTTGATTATTTATCTTCCATCCTTGTGTAAGTTAGGAAATATAAGAGGTCCTCTTCCAAGACATATCTCTATTTTCTTAAATGAATTGCTTTAGTGTTTTAAAATGTTTCTCCAAACAAAACTCTCCATAAACTTCATGATGACGAGATATTCAATCTAACCATAAACTACAATAATGTCATTTTTTTAATGCAAGGATAAACCAAGATAACAAAAAAATAAAGTAATGCATATTTATGGAATCTATCTAAGAAATATAATTTATAATTAAGTGTTCATTATCATCATGAAAGATATATTTTTAAATTCTCTCATTAACCTCTGATTCCACCATCAAGAATAATTCAAATTTGATTGAGATATTGACTATATGATTTTATTAGAAATGATGAAGATAATAATACAGCTTAGTTGTGACTTGTAAGGTTGTCTACATTCAAATATGTTTGGTGAACACATCACATATTTTCCTAAACTCAACAACCACCCACATATCTAAAAGGGCCCTTATTATTCATCCACAATTTTTTTGTAATGCCCCTTCCTGATCCTATTATCTTACATTGTGATAAAAACCTACCAACCGAATGATTGTTCTCTATGCTTGATTCAAATAAGTATTATTAGTATACATACAAGGTATGTGTATTCTAGGTACATACCCTCACCTTGCACAAATACGTTAGTAGACTGTAACTTATTATACAAGACAATTAATTACCAATTAAGCTTGATTAAAAAATAAGCTACGATTAACCTTGAATGTGATTAATGTTTAAGCTTATGGTTAGCCTTAATCTTACGTAATAGTTTATCCTAATGAATGGTTAATTGATTGATTAACCTATAACCCTGATTAATAATTAATTAATAATTTATAAGTTATTATTAATAATTTAACATTTAATTAACGATTAACCCATAAAAGAGATTATTATTATTAGATTACTTTATTAAATTATAATTATTTATATTCCCCATGATTTGACAAGACTTATTGACCTCAAGCTAATTCAAGGATGGGGGGGACTAGGGAGTGGCTCAAGGAGTATGCATGGGGGGGGGGGGGTGTGTGGGGGGGTGTGCGCGGTAATCAAAGGCATTGAATTTGAATGAATGGGAGGCATTGATGACATTAATGATAGGTGGTTGAGATGGATGAGTGAGGGAGGCATAAGGTGGGAGGAGAAAAATGGAGGAATAGGTTATTTTTTCTTTTGTTCTTTTGAGGTTGGGAGTGGGAAAGTAAGATGAGGGGAGAACCAAGAGAAGGAGAAGAACTAGGTGAGGAGAGTGATGAGTTTGTGCTCAAATTGGTTGTGGTTGGAGGGTGTTGGATATATTTCAGACACATTATTATTGCACTTGGACTTTAGGTTAGAGCGCTAGGGAAATTTTGGAGGTTCCCTAGGCTATGAAGTCAAATAAACTTTCCTAGTTGGTAGGGTGGCATATTCAATCAAGTGGTCCCAACTGGAGCAATGCAACTGAGCCAACATATCAGGTATTCTTCTTCTTGTTTAAGTGTGTAAATTGCCAAAAATCAATCCTTTACATGTTTTAATATGTTCTAAATCAATTATGTTATTTCTTTTATATGTGTTATGAATATGCTACTTACTTAAAATTATACCAAAAAAATTATGGTTGAGTGTAGAACTTATGATTTAGATTTGTAGTTGCTCATGAAATTTTAATCAAGATCACAAGACACAAACCTACTCTACTGTTATGCAAGAAAGTAATTCACAATCTAGAACAAAAATTTTAGACATGCAATAAGAAATCACACACATGCAACAAGTATTTTTCCAAAGGAAAGCAAACTGCTAAAAACCCCAATGCCTGCTTGCATTAAATCAAAATAATAGAGATTTATTACAATTGCTTTTCTCAACTGAGTACAACCTGCAAGTGCATAACCTATCTCTCTGCTCACTGAAAGGCTCTGACCCAAACTTAGTCAAATTTTTCCTCTACTTGAGCTCTTATTTCCTTGCATTGTTCCTTGAGGAATTAGGCCCCTATTATTTAGGAAATTCCTCAAATTGATTACGCAATTCCTTTAGGTTGATCATCTGACTGCGTGTAGCACTTGTACACTCAAGACTAGTCTACAACTGATGTTACATTGCCTTGAAATCTCCACCTCAATTGGATATCTCGAATTCTCTGCATGCACTAGATATTTTGGGTTGATTGATCACGTAACTAAATGATCACTCAGTTTGACTGAAGTCCCACTGCTTCACTGACCTTCCACTAATTCCTCCAAAAGTTGGAACTAGTTTGACTGAAAATAACCTGAGATAATTGACTTTGACTACTACAAATTAGCAACCACACATGTTGAACTAAACTCTAACTACTACAACTCAAATTTACTGAGTAAACTAGTTAACACAAGCCATTTCACACAAGTTAACATCATCCAAGTTGTCTACAGATGTGGAAATTCGAATTTTCTCAATTTAATCAAGGCAAAATCAAATTGAGAATTTTGTGTTGTATTTTTCAACAGTCCCTCTCAACAAGAAAGGGATTATCAACCACCCCTATCCCGCACCCGTGGAACTCGAACTTCCCTCTTGACAAGGCCTTTGTCAAAATGTCAGCATCTTGTTCCTCTGTCAGAATGTATTGCAACAACATTATCTGCCTTTGCACACAATCCCGTAAATGTTGATACTGAATATCTATATGCTTAGATCGATCGTAAAAAACAAGATTCTCAGAGAGCTTGATGCAACTCTGATTATCACAGTAGATCATAGTTGGATCCATCATCTAACCAAACAATCCAACAAGTATATTTCTCATCCAGATCACTTCACATGATACTTGACTTGCAACTATGTATTATGCTTCTCTCGAGCTAAGTGCAACAAATATTTGCTTCCTGTTGTACCAGGAAATAGTTGCAGACACAACACTGAAAATTCCACCTGATGTACTCTTTCGGTCGGATGGACTCCTCGCCCAATCTGCATCTCACTCCCTCAATCTGTCTGTACCATAGTCCAAATTGGGTAGTGCCTCTAAGGTACTATAAAACATGCTTAGATGCCCTCCAAAATAACTTGGTTGATGTAACCATAGCTTGGCTCAACTGGTTGACTGCATAACACATATATGATCGTGTGTTCACAAGGTACATAAGTGAACCCACTAGCTATCGATAAATGGTAGCATCCACTTCCTCACCTAAAGTGGCATCCTCCTTCCTCTAGTTGGTCGTTAGAGGTGTCTCCATGGGTTTGAAACTCTCCACATGGAACCTCTATAATATCTCATTTGTATACTTTCCTTGAGAGACAAACAGTTCCCCCTCGCCTTGCCATACTTCCAACCCACGAAAGTAGTGCATGAGACCCATGTCCTTCATTTCAAATTCTCTTGCAAGGTCCTCCTTGCAAGATCTGATCAGTTGTTCATCACCAATTAAAATCAAGTCATCAACATATAAGACAATAATCAATAATTTACCTTCTACCAAGATATGATAGAGGTTTTCATCCGCTTCACTTTTGGTGAAGCCCAAACTAGTGAGATAGCTATTGATCCTAGTGTACCATGCACATGGTGCTTGCTTGAGACCATACAATGCTCGCTTGAGTCTTCACACATGAGAATCTCTATCAAAATTCTCAAAACCTTTTGGTTTCTCGATGTACACCTCCTCCTCAATAAATGCATTGAGGAGGTCGAATCTGATTGTAATAACATCTATCCTCATGTTTACCCCAGTTGGCATGGTTACTTTGGGTAGACCTAGGAGGGGGCGTTACAGATATAGGTGAATGTGTTGGTCATGCATGCATGTCAGTTGCGTGTGTGGCTCTTACACTGGCGTTCCATGTGCTTATTGCACTGCATCATATTGATAATGGTCAAAGTAATGTTATCATGAGTAAATTGATGTCGATTTTATGGAATGCATTGTCATGCATATATGACTGGTTATACAGTTATATGCAACTTGATTACATTCTTGTATGTTGGGTTGCATTCTTGGTTATTTGATTACATGCATCAGTCTTGTAGGTTGATTACAAGAATTGATTGCTTATGCTTGACTACATGCGGTTATGCGTATGTGTAGTTGATTAGGCATTGCTTATGCAGGTGGATAGTTGCACGCGGAAATGTGTATATTGGAGTATTGGTTGTTGTCATCCATGAGGTCATAACATGCATTGTTCATATGGCCTTACATAGATGACTGGACCTAGCTAGTATGATGGTTATGTGTTGATGCACTTATTGATATATGTCTATATGTTATTATGGTTATGTTGTACATGCATCACTCAAATTTGATGATCTTGCAAACAAGGTATCCTCCCGAGTATGCTAAGGTATGTTTATTTATGGTGATTTGGTTTAGCTGACATAGTATGCCTTGCAGGAAAGAGATCAGATGGCCGGCAAGGTGGTAAACTACATAGAATCTCCCTATGAATCAGATGGTCAGTGTGGTGGGGGGCACTCTTCTGACTTAGCAGACACCTTGATAAGCCTGAAGGAAGAAATAAGGATTTGCAAAGTAGACAATGACAAAATCATGCAGGCACAAGAGAAACAAGTAGAGGTGAATGCGATATTACTTCAGAGTTTGTCATATTTGCAGCAACAGGGACCTCTTCAGATCAGCCATGGACATGAGGATATAACTAATGGGGCATATGGAATTTGGTCTCATAGTAGACACGGGTCAAATAGATCTGACATTGTCGAAGATGGAAGATTGTTGGACACCCGGATAGGAGAGGTACTCGACACAGATATTTCTCTAGTTCTAGTTCTGATAGACATCATGATCATCATAATTATCATTCATATAGGAGGAACGATAGGGGATATTTGCTAGATGAGTTCAAGAAGGCAAAGCCACCTACCTTTTATGGAGAGATGAATAATTCCCAGGATGTGGAGGCTTGATTGCTTGGCATTCGGAAATTCTTTAGATTGCATGATTACTCAGAAAACATGAAATCAAGGACAACCCTTTTTAGTGTCAAAGGTAAAGCAAATGTTTGGTGGGAAGATGTGAAGAATGTCAAGGACATACATGAGGATGAGTTGAATTGGCATGCGTTTGAAAGGCTCTTCAAGAAGAAGCACTTGTCTGAGAGGTATTATGATGACAAAGTTAAGGAGTTTTATGAGTTGCGTATGGGTTCTATGATAGATGATAAGTGTACTAGCATATTTTGGAGCTATTGAGATATGTGCCTTACCTTAGAGAGGAGAAGGCTAAGGTTCAAAGCTTCATTTGTGGATTTCTAGTTTCATATAGAGACCAGATTGAGTTCAATGAGCCTAGATCGTTGGAGGAGGTCATTTGAAAGTTGAAGCATTGTTATGAGTAGTTGAAGCGCAAAGTTGAGCCTAAACATGACTTGAAAAGAAATGACAAAGATACAAGGAAATGGCCACCAAAGAGAGGAAGACCTCAAGATGTAAGTGAGAAAGATAATGCAGTTCCTTACAAGAGCCTCAATGTAGCTGAGAAGGGACATGGAGAGCAACACGCTAGAGGTGGTGGTAAGGAACCATTACAGTGTTGGATATGTGGTAAGGATCATTGTAAGAGGGATTGTCGCAATATCATAGTGGTGGCAGACCCCAGATCTACAGTTATAAGGAGGCGCATACAATTGGTGATGTTGGCCATAACATTCCTTGGATTTATGCAGATGTGGACAACAGGCAGGTAGATCATCAGGCATCGATCATTGCGATGGACGATAAGCTTTGTGATCAATTTGTTTCTATTTTGATTTATCCTAGATCTAACTGTAGTTATATTAATCTTGACTTGGTGGATAAGTGTGGTTTGAGAAAAAAAAGTGCATGCGGAATCTTGGTTAGTACAGTTGCCTACAAGGACAAAGAAGTGAGTCCACCATTGGGTAAGATCTTGTGCATATGAGTTAAATGGTATGCCTACAGCAGCGCATTTGAATGTATTTCCATTGGGATCGTATAGTATGATTTTGGGTATGGATTGGCTATACCTTAATAGAACCAAAGTGGATTGCTTCGACAAGGCCATTGCGTGTGTGGATAACAGTGGGGAAAAGAGGACCTTGCAGGGAAAGAAGAAGCCTACATCAGTAAGGATGGTTACCGATATGCAAGCTAAGCGTAGTTGCAGAAAAGGTTGTGTGATGTTTGCAGTACACATTTCCAGTGACAAGGGTAACGAGGTTGAGGATGTTGATGTGTTGAGTAGGTACCCAGTATTGCAACAGTTTCAGGATGTATTTCCTGAGGACATTTTAGAGTTTCCACCCCATGGGGAGGTATACTTTTCTATTGAGTTAGTGCCAGGGGCAGGTCCAACATCGAAAGCACCTTATAGGATGAGCACACCTGAGTTGGTATAATTGAAGTTGCAACTAAATGAAATGTTGGACAAAGGATTCATCAGACCTAGTGTATCACCTGGCGGACCGGTGTTGTTTGTAAAGAAGAAAGATGGTACTCTTAGATTGTGCATTGATTATAGGTAGCTGAGCAAAGTAATGATCAAGAACAGATACCCTTTACCGAGGATTGATGATTTGTTTGATCAGCTAAAGGGAGCAGCTTTTTCTCTAAGATCGACTTGGGATCGAGATACCATCAAGTATGGATCAAGGAAGAGGATATCTTCAAGACTGCGTTCAGGACCAGGTATGGTCATTATGAGTTTGTTGTTGTCCCATTTGGCTTAACTAATGCTCCAACTACATTCATGTGTTTGATGAATAGCATGTTGTGTCCTTATTTGGACAAGTTTGTTATTGTATTATGGTGGTCTGGTTGCAGGTGTAAGGGATAATCGTTCAAATCCATAAACGATCTCCTCAAGTGCAGGTGGAAGTTCTTCTTCAATTTTCCTTGGAGTTTCAGTCATCCGCCTCCAAACTTAGCTATTCTACTAAAAACAACAGAATTGTTATTATTACTCGGAATATGGCAGAACTTCACTTACCACGGAACTGAAAGGAAATAACATCGTTGTTCATAAACTTCTCACATCCGTATTTTCCACAATTCTCTACCTTTCTCATGGAACTAAAAGGAAAACAAAGCTGCAGTTTATAATTTCTCGGGTCTGAAATCTGAATTAGCCCGTGTGTACCTTTACCACACGATCACCGTCGGATCGCGCCTTTCACAACGAACAGCTGTGATTGACTGGACTTCAACTAGAATAAACCACAATTCATACGATATCGCGTCCAATTTCTAAATTAAACCCCATGCGTGTTAACCACACGACTACCATCGAATCGGCCTCCTTCAATCGGACGGTCCCGATCAATTAAGCTATTAACTCAATTGAATGATTTTTCGCATCTATTTTCTGGGTTAATGTTCGCACTTATGAGCACGCGACCACCGTTAGATCTGTGCCTGTCGATCGGACGACTCAGATCTTTTCCTAGGCTCTCACGGCTTTTATCGCAGTTTTTCTCCTTCCGCTAAGGTTTTAGTGCTTCTGCTAAGTTTAGACTGTGGTTAAGTTATATTTCTTAAAACAGACCCAGGTTGTTCCAATACACAAAAATGAAGATTTTAAACACAATAACACACGATTATTACAAAATCTAATTCGAAGAGCCGAACTGGAAAACAACACACTCAGAGATATTTTGAAGGAATTCAAACCTCCGGGGATTGACCATTCATATGTAGAATACACAGAGACACAGAGATATCTCATAAAAAAAATTACAGTCTAGTTCTCTATAGCCAAATCCTATTACAATAGTTCAAAACTTAGATAAATACCTTACGTTCAACAATCTGATCCTCAATCAATGGATCGAATCTATATAATCCTAGATAAATAGCTAAATTGCATGATATTCTCCCTGAGAATATCAACTAAGTCTGAACTACTTGGATTAATTACAATCATCCAAATACCTATATTCTAGCTCAAATCCTATATAGAAAACTTTGTAAAATGACAGCTAAAGGACCCCACTCCTTTTCTTGTAAACTTTTTTTGGATTTTTTGAATAAAAACGAAGCCTTTTGTCTTCAAGCCTCATGCTCCTGCATAAGACTCTGAGGAAAAAATTCTTCAGCGGCTCCTGTCCATGAGCTCTTCTATAGAACTGCCCAACTTCTGTAGCATGGCATCTGTCACCCAAGTAGCATCAGCAATTGGTTGATCTTTCCACTTGATCAAGTACTGAAAATACTCTTGTCCCCTTGTCCTTTTAAACACTCTCTTATCCAATATCTTCTATGGCTGCAATGCCTTTGCTGTAGGTAACTGTTTTACCCAATCCACCTCTTGTTCTTCCTTGTCTTCTGTTGTGTCATCTACTTGTCCCTTTTCATACTTGTACAAATAAGAAGCATTGAAAATTGGAGATATTCCAATACTAGGGGGTAATTCAATTTCATATGCATTTGCAGAAATTTTCCTTAAGACTCTGCATGGTCCAATTTTCTTAAATTTTAACTTGTTATACTCCCTTTTTGGAAATCTTTCCTTCCTTAGGTGTGCCAAAACCAAATATCCAACTTCAAAATTAACTTCTCTCTTCTTCAAATCTGCTCTGTTCTTGTACTTTGTGTTGTTGTCCTGTAACTGTTGTTTTGCATGTTCATGTATTGCTTGAATCTCTGAAGCAAAATATTCTCCTTGAGCACTCCTCATTTTAGCTTTACCCAAATCTCTTAATTCAGACACTCCTCTTGGGTGCATTCCATAAACTATATGGAATGGACTGCCCTGTACTCCTGTTAGGAGAATCATTATAAGCATATTTAGCCTGTGCCAAAACTTGATCCCACTATTTCGGATGTTCACCTGCAAGACTGCTCAGAAGATTACCCAAGCTTATGTTTACAACTTCATTCTACCCATCAATCTGAGGATGATAAGCAGAACTGAAACTCAGTTTAGTACCAAGTTTCCTCCACAAGGTCCTCCAGAAATGACCAACAAATCTGGTGCCTCTATCTGAAACAATGCTCTTAGGTAACCCATGCAACCTTACAATTTCCTTAAAGAAAAAATTAGCAATATGAGTAGCATCACTGATTTTATAACATGGAATAAAATGTTCCATTTTTTAAAATCTGTCAACTACTACATAAATTGAATCATTGCCTCTCTGAGTTTTTGGTAAACCCAAAACAAAGTCCATACTTACTGTTGAGTCTTGAAAATGGCATTACACTTTCACTATTATGTCCATTATATCACCTCCATTTCACCTCTATTTCACTACTATGTCACCACATTCATCCCACTTTCATTATCATTGGGCCACATTTATGTTTTTCCAATCTTTATTAATTCTAAGTCTTTTAAGTGAATTTGTGGTTAAAAATTAGAAAATAATGTGCATATGCTTATACCTAACAAATGGGTTGAGGTTGTTGACATGTGTAGGTTGAAATGAGACTTCTAGAAGACCCTTATGTGGCACTCTAAGGCCAAATTCGAATTTGGTTGGAAAGAATCATGGGATCATGAGGATATGTGTCACATCTCCCAATTGTATTGTAACTCTAAAAAGACATGTGTCTTATCAGTTCCTATTTTGATTAGGACTCTAGAGGTAGAGGGAGAGATTCATGGACTATCATTAATGAGATGGCTCTCATCTTTTTGTATAAATATGAGATCTCTCTCCTTCATTTGTTAGTCTTTAGTCCCTAGTTCTTAAGTTTGTAGTTATTCCTTGATGGCTTTTGAAAGCTTTGGAGAACTTTGTTGTACTTTGTATTTTTGAAGAATTTGAATAAAGCTTTGATGTTCTCAACATGGAAGGAGATGTGAAGTAGATGTCATGGAGCATATTAGAATGTAAGGTAGAGTAGATTTCATTTTGTAAATAATGTAAGGTAGAGTAGATTTCATTTTGTAAATATTGCTTTCAAGTTTGATAGATTAGATTTTTCATTCATGCAATTTTAATTCTTGCAAGTGTGTTCAATTTTGCTTTGATTTCATTATGTTATTTGATTGCTTTCAAGTTTGATAGATTAGATTTTTCATTCATGCAAGTGTGTTCAACCGGTTGATTGTATATTAGTGATGCACATAGCCTTTTAATGACTAATGACATGATAGAATCATCTTGTCCTTCTGTTGAAGCAGCAAGGATACTGGGTCTCATAGTCACTAGCTCATTGTTTGGTTGTTGCATTCTATTTTGATTGTAGATTAGTGATGCACATAGCCTTTTAATGACTAATGACATGATAGAATCATCTTGTCCTTCTGCTGAAGCAGCAAGGATACTGGGTCTCATAGTCACTAGCTCATTGTTTGGTTATTGCATTTTATTTTGATTGAATTCGCTGTATATTTACACTTTTGTTTAAATACTAATTCCATCAATAACATGTTTTAAGTTCTTTTGAAGTGCTAAGTTTTGGAAGTTACCATTAGGGACATAGGCCTTGTCTTGAAATCTTTATCCATACTTGTCCTTTAAAAGTATTCTTAAGACCTTAGAATAGGATTTCCATTTGCATTAAACACTTTAGAAAACCAACAAGAACAAAACCCCAAAAACAACATAAACTATAAAACAACGAAGTAAGAGAAAGGTTAACTAAGCACATATGGTGCACCACACTTCATCAGTTTACGATACCCGGATTGATAATTTATGTAGAGCAATTTAAGACGTTAAATTGACTAGACATTTGGCGCCGTTGCCGGGGAAGTGTAATTAGGAGACCTTACTTCTTACATCTGAAAAAAAAAAAATTAACTATTCTTGAGTGTGCTCTCCTCCTGCACTTTGTGTGATCTGGAGGATTAGAAAAATGATTGTTATGTAAAAAAAAAGTTAATAATTCTTGAGTATGCTCTCCTCTTCCACTTTGTGTGATCTGGAGAATCAGAAAAAGAATTGTTATGTAAAAAAAGGAAAAAAAAAGAGACAAAATAAACTTCATCATTTCAATTGATTCAATAAAAAAAAATGAAAAAATGAAACTCAACTGCTTTGATAGGTTCAAATTGTCCAAAATTGTCTGGTTATGCTTTGTAGTGGCCTTCAAAACACTGTATCCTGTTTTAATAAGGTTTTGCAACTTAGCTGCGGAAACTGCCCTGATTCCGCAGCTGTTTCATGGTTTAGCAGGTTACAAGCATTCAATGAAAAAACCGACCACATGGGCATCTTCAGAATTGTCCCGACATGGATCCTATCCTAGTCACCCAGCTCAGATCGATGAAAAACCAGCCTAAGACCTCAATCAAAGTCCTATTTTTAACATGTTTTTCTTAAAGTATTTGCTGCCTGAAATTGAAAATCATGAATCCTTTTTATAAAATTTTACAATTTCAGAGAAAAAAAGAGAAGAAAAACAATCTATGGTTATCCTCAATCCTAGCTTTCACTGTGGCCTCAGTATGCATCCATGTTCAAATTTTGGCCTTAAAATGAACCTGTAAAAACCAAATAAATCAAAACTCTGTTGTGTTAAAATAAAAACTCTGCATTTTTGGAATCTGATTGGAATTCTGTTGATCTGGTTTTCAAAGAAAAGGTATGAAGGATTAGTTGGATATCTTGTAGAAAAGGCATTGACAACACATTGTGTTGAAATATCTATAGAACTACCGATTCATTTGCATTAATATCAAGGTATCCAAATTCCTCCCTATCTTGCAATCTGAGAAATGGTGGAGTGATCTATCAATTGGCAAGTCCGAGAGAACCAAATATTTTTTGTTCTTAATTTATGTTCTCAGGACTTTGGATCTTCACAAAAGGATAAAGAAACTTTTTGTTTTCTTCAATCCAATACACCACTCTGCAGTCATTTTATGAATTTGCACCCCGCAACCTTTTATTTTAAAATTCTGCTAGAGTTTACGATTGCTAGTTGAGGATCTGTTTATACAAGTCTCTGTTTTGTAAACACATTTTCATTGTATGCTCTGTATTCTTTTTGCAACCACTGGTTTTTTTCCGCAATCTTCTTCCATCTTCCGCTCATACAACCGTTCCGCCTCTGTGAAACCATCGCTTACATTCCATCAAATACCTGATCATAACAAATGAAACAATGCTAATGTATTTGAAAATTTCTATACGGATTCATTTGTTAATCAAACAAGAAAAACGAATGCAGCAATAAAAACATCAACTCAGAAAAAAAAAAAAAAAAAAAAAAAAAAAAAAAAAAAAAAAACTTTGAGAGCTCGATTTGCCCAAAAGAAGGCGAATTTCAAGAAAATAAAACATGGGTTTTTTTTCCAGGTGGGTCAATTAGATAACCTAGAAACCATTTGAAGCAATTTGTGGCGGTCTGGGAGAAATCTTCGGTTCTTTGGAGCCTCTTTTTTGCCGCCGCGTGAAGAAAAACGGAATTTGAGTTAATTAACTGATAGTTTGAATGTGTGATTCAATTCCGCGTGCCTGAGGAAGAGAAATCCACTCAGGTCCTATCTCCTTGGTGGCCAGATCATCCACCGTGTCACTGAATATGAGGAAAAAAATATTTTTATTAAATGCACAGAGAACAATTCAAACACGGCACGTTGTAGTTGAAATACGACTCTTTGTCATTAAAAAATTGTTTGTTGATTTTGCCACCCGTCTAAGCACTTGCTCCGCCACCTCTCGATTAATAATAGTTCTAAATTTAAACAAACAGTGGTTAACAGCAATCCAATTGAACACGGCTCTCCATCACGTGAACCAGTCCAAACTGATCTGGCAATTTCTATCTAACTTCACTACTCCGCTCCGTTCCTGCCACTTGTTCTCTGTTTCTCCATTTACCATCACTGTATTTTTCTCCATAAAACCATGTTAATTCCCCGCTAACACATTATGAATCTTCTTCATCCATCATTCACGCAGATGAATTGTTAGAACAAGAAGGAAAGAATGGGTCTGTTATTGAGGGCAGAACCGAAAGGGCTTAAGTCTATGAAAGGGCCAAATAGTTATGATCATGGTTATAGGCTGTTTATCAAACTATAAGTCCATTAATAAGATTGTTTTGCTCCATTCACAGAGTTCCTACATGCAGACAATGAAAAAAAAATTTCAAAATTGATGATCGACTGTTTTAGCTTAACTTTCCGCAGCTGGCTCAACTTTCCGCAGCTGTTTTGTTAAACTCTAGGTTGCAAGTGTCATCAAGCAAAACAAGTCACATGGGTAGCTGGGGGAATGTTGGTACATGGATGGTGTCCTATTCATTCGATCAAATTTGATGAAAAAGACCTCGGTCAAAAGGAAGTCAAATTGTGTGTTATCACTAAGTCGCCACACTGAGTCGCCACACTGAGTCACTGCATGTCAAGAAAAAATAATAATTTTGAATCAATGAAATGAATAAGTTATTTGCTCACTTTTCTGAAGGTATTGATTAATTTTGGACTGATGATGAAAGATGAATGGCTAACTTTGTATCCAAGATTGTAGCTACAGAACCGTGCACATTCCGCAGCTAAAGTCTAATTCCGCAGCCAGAAAAACCTCATTGTTCAAATCAGCCTATCTTTCTCATACAAAATCAGATTTTGATGATTTAACTATCATTGGAAAGATCTCAACAAGATCTATACAATGAGAAATCTATCATTAGAGTTTGAAATGGCAAATAATGAAATAAATTGCTGGAAAGAAGCAACATTCAACTTGGGCACCAATTTCAAAGCAGGTATAAATTCTTTTGATTTTTCCTTTGAGAACTTGTTTCATTAATACAAATTCTTAGTTTTGTGTGTAAATATCATAACTAGAGAGATTGATCACCTCTCTCCTTTGATAATCTTACATTCCATTGCAGAAGAAATATTAGTTTTTTTGCAGGTTTCAGGAGGAAGGACAAATGACTACAAGAGAATGGTGTCTCTCTAAGAGACCAATTTGTTTCATAAGAGGATGGTCAGCAACAAAGAGGAAATATGTTGATGCAAAATCAGATCCAAACACTTGAAAAACTTTCAGATACTATTGTCTCCATCATATCCATCCATCACATCCATACCTCGTAATAAACCATTCATCTCATTTTCCTCCATATTTTCCATTTTCATTCACATACACTTTCCATCTCTTTTTGTCCATTCATAACCCACAAATAAAAGCAAGAGGCTCATTCACATGCTTATTGCCATTGCCATTTCTGTTCTCCATTGCCATTTTCCATTTTCATCTTCCATTCCTTGTCATTTTCATTCCGCAAATAATCTCTGCTTCAATGCAAATTATTGATTCCATAGTCCTTTGAGTCTAAGTTCTTTGTAAAAACACCTTGAGGCTTGCATGCCTTAATGGCAAGTCTTCATGCTGACAAACAATGGGAATACATTAATGTCCCTTGTTCGTCAGATCTTCTAGGTGACTCGACTTCAGCAAATTCATTCGTACCTAGCAAGATGTGTTTGGTCATCTTGACTCTCATTGTCATCAATGGTGAGAGTTCTCGTGTTGACTAGTGGCATCCATTAATGGCCACTAAGCCAACAATTTCCTACTATGTTTGACATCAGAACTTCTTTTCACATAGTAGGAATTGTGCCAATGAGTTTTGAAGACATGAAGACTATTATTTTCAGCATTTTGGAGCAGATTCAGCAAGCTTTAGTAGAAGCAATAAAAAGTCATCTTATCTCTCTATCCATGACTCCTCTTGTTCAGCCACTTGAAGAAGAATATGCTCAGAAATTTTCAGCCACTACACATACAACTCATCCATTCCAAAGGGTAAGTGAAGGTACGTCATTTTCTAACTTTTGACCATAGAATTCCATAAAAAGCTAGAATGATAATTGTTGGAAAAACATTTCTCTTACTCATTTCATAAAATTGCCAATACCATCAGTTGGGGGGGAATACATTCATATTCATATCTTGCCATGTCCATATCATATTCAGGAACTCACATACTTCCAACATATATTAATTATTACATTGCTATTATGAGCATACAATGGCTTTTGAAAAAGTGCTTAAAGGATAAATTGGATACAAACAAAATCATGGTTGTCACACAAGAACCAACCATCATGCAATCCAATAAAGATATACTTTGCAACAATAATCAAAATATCATTATGTAAAGTTCAAAGATCAAAGTAGAAGGCAACAAAAAAAAAAAATGGTTGTAAAACAAGAACCAACCATGTTGCAATTCAAGTAAAACAATTTGCAGAAATATGAAGTTATCAAATGATATCATGCAAAGTTAAGCCAAAGCTCAAGGATCAAAGAGTTGATGTAATATATATTGCATGAGGACATGCAATTGCTTCAGTTGGGGGGTATGTTGAGTCTTGAAAATGTCATTACACTTTCACTATTATGTCCATTATATCACCTCCATTTCACCTCTATTTCACTACTATGTCACCACATTCATCCCACTTTCATTATCATTGGGCCACATTTATGTTTTTCCAATCTTTATTAATTCTAAGTCTTTTAAGTAAATTTGTGGTTAAAAATTAGAAAATAATGTGCATATGCTTATACCTAACAAATGGGTTGAGGTTGTTGACATGTGTAGGTTGAAAGGAGACTTCTAGAAGACCCTTATGTGGCACTCTAAGGCCAAATTCGAATTTGGTTGGAAAGAATCATGGGATCATGAGGATATGTGTCACATCTCCTAATTGTATTGTAACTCTAAAAAGACATGTGTCTTATCAGTTCCTATTTTGATTAGGACTCTAGAGGTAGAGGGAGAGATTCATGGACTATCATTAATGAGATGGCTCTCATCTTTTTGTATAAATAGGAGATCTCTCTCCTTCATTTGTTAGTCTTTAGTTCCTAGTTCTTAAGTTTGTAGTTCTTCCTTGATGGCTTTTGAAAGCTTTGGAGAACTTTGTTGTACTTTGTACTTTTGAAGAATTTGAATGAAGCTTTGATGTTCTCAACATGGAAGGAGATGTGAAGTAGATGTCATGGAGCATATTAGAATGTAAGGTAGAGTAGATTTCATTTTGTAAATATTGCTTTCAAGTTTGATAGATTAGATTTTTCATTCATGCAATTTTAATTCTTGCAAGTGTGTTCAATTTTGCTTTGATTTCATTATGTTATTTGATTGCTTTCAAGTTTGATAGATTAGATTTTTCATTCATGCAAGTGTGTTCAACCGGTTGATTTTATATTAGTGATGCACATAGCCTTTTAATGGCTAATGACATGATAGAATCATCTTGTCCTTCTGCTGAAGCAGCTAGGATACTGGGTCTCATAGTCACTAGCTCATTGTTTGGTTGTTGCATTCTATTTTGATTGTAGATTAGTGATGCGCATAGCCTTTTAATGACTAATGACATGATAGAATCATCTTGTCCTTCTGCTGAAGCAGCAAGGATACTGGGTCTCATAGTCACTAGCTCATTGTTTGGTTATTGCATTTTATTTTGATTGAATTAGCTGTATATTTACACTTTTGTTTAAATACTAATTCCATCAATAACATGTTTTAAGTTCTTTTGAAGTGCTAAGTTTTGGAAGTTACCATTAGGGACATAGGCCTTGTCTTGAAATCTTTATCCATACTTGTCCTTTAAAAGTATTCTTAAAACCTTAGAATAGGATTTCCATTTGCATTAAACACTTTAGAAAACCAACAAGAACAAAACCCCAAAAACAACATAAACTATAAAACAACGAAGTAAGAGAAAGGTTAACTAAGCACATATGGTGCACCACACTTCATCAGTTTACGATACCCGGATTGATAATTTATGTAGAGAAATTTAAGACGTTAAATTGACTAGACACTTACCATATCCCAAGGTCTATCTAGAATAGGTAATGGAACATACAAACCTGTGTTTTGGCTCCTTCCCTTTGCATACTAGCAGACTTTACAATTCTTCACATACTTTTCTACTTCAGATCTCATCTTCGGCTAGAAATAAAATCAGTTCAACTGCTCATAAGTCTTGTATGCACCAAAATGTCCTCCAAGTCCACTATTATGTTTCTCCTTGATCAAATTTTCTCTCATAGAACAATTTGGTATGCACCTCTGGTTTCTTTTAAACAATAGTCCTTCTTGCAAGAAATAATCCAGCCACTTACTTCTGTCTAACAAAACAGGATTCTTACAATCTTCAAATGCCTCTTTAAAACCTAAATCTTTATCATATAATTCCTTAAGAAAATCAAAACCCAACGCTTTAGTTTGACTTTCTTGAACTAAAATGTTTTTTCTGCTTAAGGCATCTGCTACTTTGTTTGACTGACCAGTTATATGTTTTAATACAAAATTAAAACTTTGAAGATATTCTACCCATTTTGCATGTTTCTGATTAAGATTTGGCTATTGCATAATGTACTGCAATGCATGGTTGTCTGAATAAAGTATAAACTCCTTAGACATCAAGTAATGTCTCCACTTCTTCAAAGACTGCACCATTGCATAAAACTCCTTGTCATGAGAAGAATATTTCTTCTTTGACTCATTCAGTTTTTCACTGAAATAAGCTATAGGTCTATCCTCCTGACTTAAAACAGCTACAATGGCTTCTCCACTGGCATCACACTTCACTTAGAAAGGTTTATTAAAATCAGGAAAAATCAAAATAGGTTTCTCAGTAATCTTTCTCTTCAACGGTGGAAGTTCTTTTCAGCTTCAACAATCCATTTAAATGGTTGTCTGTCCTTCTTTATAGTGTCAATAATAGAAGCATTGATCTTACTAAAATTCCTTATGAATTTCCTATAAAAGCTAGCAAGACCGTGAAAACTTCTTACCTCAAAGACACTTTTTGGTGAAGGCCACTCCATGATTGCTTTGATCTTCTCTGGATCCATCTTTAACCCATCAGCAGAAACAACAAAACCCAAATATACCAACTCTTCCTTCATGAATGAACATTTCTTTAAATTTAACAATAACTTCTCTTGTTGTAGCCTCTGTAAGACATAATTCAAATGTCTCACATGTTCCTCTTTTGATCTGCTGTAAACTAATATATCATCCAGATATACTATTACAAATTTACCAATAAATTCTTTCAAAACTTCTTTCATGAGCTTCATAAATGTACTAGGAGCATTTGATAACCCAAAAAGCATTACCATCCATTCATACAATCCTTCATTTGTTTTAAAAGCAGTTTTCCACTCATCTCCCTCTCTAATTCTGATTTGATGATAACCACTTTTTAAATCCAACTTTGTAAAATATCTTGCTCCACTCAAACAATCCATCAAATCTTCAATTCTGGGTAAAGGAAATTTGTACCTATTGTTATCTTGTTGATTTTTCTTGAATCAGTGCACATTCTCCAACATCCATCTTTCTTTGGACTCAACACTGTTGGCACTACACAAGGACTCAAAATCTCTCTAATCAGTCCCTTATCTAACAGTTCCTGAACCTGTTTTCTGATTTCTTCATTCTCTATGGGAGTCATCTTGTAAGCTACTTTATTTGGTAGATTTGCTCCTGGAATCAAATCTATATGATGATTGTTTTTTCTAATGGGTGGTAACTCATCAGGAAAATCATCTACAATTATATCACAATAATTGTCTAACATCTCTTGAATTTCAATTGGTAAATCATAAACTTTAGTGGAAGTAATTATTACCTTGGGTTTTCAAATCAATGCAAGATTTACCTCATCCTCTTCAATCTACTACAAGTACTCCTTTCCACTCAGCAATAAAGTCTTTGGATCAGACTTTCTTGATGCATCCTCTTCTTCCATAGGCAAAAATGTATGATTGACACCATCTTTACTAAATTTTTATGTATTCTTCTTTCTATCATGCATAGCTCCTCTGTCATACTGCCAAGGTCTTCCTAGCAATATGTGACACACATCCATAGGCATCACATCACACAAAATTTTGTCTCTGTATTTGCCCAACTGCAACTCCACTTCACATTGCTCATTCACTAACAACTGATATCCCTTTTGAAGCCATGACACTTTGTAAGGTGTTGGATGTTTCTTTGTTTTCAATTTCAACTTCTCCACCACTTTTGTAGAGACCAAATTATTTGTACTACCACTATCAATTATCATCTGACAACATTTCCCTTGAACCTTGCACACAGTCCTGAACAAGGTCTTTCTCTGTGTTGGTTCAACAATTTCCTTTGCTAGCATTAAGAAAACTTTATTAACTACCAAAGATTCCCCTTTCTCTGGTACATTTTCTTCTTCTATTACCTTTGCTACTTCCTCTTCAGTCTTAGCAACAATTGCATTTCTTTGATTTATTCCTATGTTTTCTGGGCACTCATAGGCTCTGTGTCCCAGCTTGTTACATCTGTAACATTTCACTTCTCTTCCTCTGCCTATGCCTCCTCTTCCTCTGGAAAAACCCCCTCTGCCACTTGCATCACCTCCTATGGGTGCATGCTGACTTGAGATGCTACTAGCTCCATCTCTAGGTGTTGTAGACCTTCCTATACCACCTTGACTTCCCTTCCTCGGAAAGTACCTCTATTTCCGACAGATTGCTTCCCCATGAGTTTTTCTTCAACGTTCAATACCATCTGATAAGTCTCTTCTACTGTTTTAGGAGACAATATACTTATCTCACCTTGAATCTCCATTCTGATACCATTTACATATCTTGCAACCTTCTCATCTGTATCTTGAATTTGTCCAGCTCTTATACTCACTTTGTAGAATTCCTCTGTGTATTCCTTCACTGTCATAGAGCTCTGTCTAAGATTCTGCATCTGTTTAAATAATGTTTGTTGATAATCACTTGGAAAAAACTTACCTTTCAAATTTTCCACCATCATGTTCCAATTTTTAATTGGTTGTTTACCAAGTCTTCTTCTTTTTTCCTGCACTCCATCCCACCAATGTGTTGCGTGTCCTTTCAATTTTGTGACAACAAACTTCACTTTCTTTCCTTCTTTTGTTTCTTCATAATCAAAGAATTTATCCATGTCATTAATCCAGTCTATCAATTCCTGATCCAGGTGGATTTTGGTGGCCACCCAACTATCCCACTTGGACCCCCACAACTGTTTCTTTCAGTTCTTCAGTTTCCTTAATTATAGCACAGTTTACTATTTTTAGCAGTTTTTCGGGTCCTAAACTTCCGGAGCCGTTTTGAGGCCCTAAACGACATTTTTTGGGAAATCTACCACAAGCAATTTTTTTGGTCTAAAATTGTCTTTTTTGTTGTAGTCCTCGGAGAGATCTTTCCAACGGGCTATCATGCGCGTCAAACAGAGATAATATGACCAAGTCGCGACCCCGGGAAGTTGGCTGTCCAACTCACCCCAACGAGGCCCATAAACTCTTGGTGTTACATCTCCTTGGGTTAGGGTTTTGGTTATTTAGGGTTTGTTCTTATTGTTCAATAATAAAAAGGCCCTTGAGCCTCATTGTAAGACATTTCAGAGGCATGTAGCCACCACATCTCTTCTTAAAGATAAGCTACCATCACCCTAGCTAGTTTATTTCCATTTATGTTCGTAAGCATATTCTAGTATATTACATTAATGAAATGAAGTATTATTTCTGCTGCATCTCTGTGTTTATGGTTATCTCTGTAATTTGTTGCGTTCCTGTTTAAATCTAGATCAATTCCTCAGGGCTTAAACTTCTTGTATAAATTGAAACTTCAAGTCTGGGTTTAGATGTGGATCTCAATACAGACTTAAATAATCTCATTTCAGGAGTTACATCTACAGGTTCCTCTTCTTCTGCAACTCCAACTTCAGGCTCACTGACATCTCTAGCATCTGCATCTCTTTCCATTTCCACTGCTTCTAATCTAGCTTGCATCTGTTGCATAACTTCTAATACTTCAGCATTTGCAACTGGTCTTCCTCTTCTTCGACCACCACCTCTTCCTCCAACTCTGAAAGCCATGTTGGATTTCTTTTTCTGATCCTTGAGATCCTGTTCAGTGTCAGTAGGCTGCTCTGATACCACAAATGGTGGTCTGGTTGTAGGTGTAAGGGATAATTAGTCAAATCCAGAAACGATCTCCTCAAGCGTGGGTGGAAGTTCTTCTTTAATTTTCGTTGGAGTTTCAGTCATTTGCCTCCAAACTTAGTTATTCTACTAAAAACAGCAGAATTGTTATTATTACTCGAAATATGGCAGAACCTCACTTACCATGAAACTGAAAGGAAATAACATCGTTGTTCATAAACTTCTCGCATCCGTCTTTTCCACAATTCTCTACCTTTCTCACGGAACTGAAAGGAAAACAAAGCTGCATTTTATAATTTCTCGGGTCTAAAATCTGAATTAGCCCGTGTGTACCTTTACCACGCGATCACCGTCGGATCGCGCCTTTCACAATGAACGGTTGTGATTGACTGGACTTCAGCTGGAATAAACCACAATTCATATGCGATCACGTCCGATTTCCAAATTAAACCTCGTCCGTGTTAACCACACAACTACCGTCGAATCGTCCTCCTTCAATCGGACAGTCCCAATCAACTGAGCTATTAACTCAGTTGAATGATTTTTTCGTGTCCGTTTTCTGGGTTAATGTTCGCACTTATGAGCACGCGACCACCATTAGATGTGTGCTTGTCGATCGGATGGCTCAGATCTTTTCCTAGGCTCTCACGACTTTTATCGGGGTTTTGCTCCTTCCGCCAAGGTTTTAGCACTTCCGCTAGGTTTAGACTGTGGTTAAGTTATATTTCTTAAAACATACCCACGCTATTATGATACATATAAATGAAGATTTTAAACACAATAACACATGATTATTACAGAATCTAATTCCAAGAGCTGAACTGGGAAACAACACACTCAGAGATATTTCGAAGGAATTCAAACCTCCGGGATTGACCATTCATATGCAGAATACACAGAGACACAGAGATATTTCAATTTTTTTATAATCTAGTTCTCTATAGCCAAATCCTATTACAATAGTTCAAAAATTACATAAATACCTTACATTCAACAATTTTATCCTCAATCAATGGATCGAATCTATCTAATCCTAGATAAATTCCTAAACTACATGATGTTCTCCCCGAGAATCTCAACTAAGTCTGAACTACTTAGATTAATTACAAGATCATTCAAATTCCTATATTCTAGCTCAAATCCTATCTAGAAAACTTTGTAAAATGACACCTAAAGGACCCCACTTTTTTTTTTTTTTTTTCTAAGTAAAGACTAGTTCTATATTAAGAAAATAAAAATATGTACATGGATTCAGACCTTCCGAGGAGGCCGAGGCCAGTCCTCATATAGTAAAACTTGGACTATACTGTCTATCCGTACAAACTGATTTACAAAAAACCCTCCATAGTTCTGATGTGTCTTGACTCTCTGACTGACTGGACTTAGACTGCAATTAGCATACCCATCAGGGATCATAACTAGACAAAACCAGTTGACATAACAGACTCTAGTACAGAGAAGTATAACTGTAATAGATTGAAACGGACATGAAGATATAGACTGAGACATTAGACTGATACAAACAGGATGAAAAAGCTGCATTAACTTCGACACAAGTTCAAAAAAAGCTTGGCAAATGCACCCGAAGAAGATTAGGCTGCATGGCTGGGCGACGCTTGCTGCTCCTCTTTCTCCGGACTGGGCGAGGCCATCCAAGTGACAAACCCTTCCTCATCTAGGATCGGTTCTCCACGCGAGTCAGTGACCAGGTGAAGGCAGCCAAAGCCATGCTGAGATTGGTCACTGAGCATCTCCTTCTCCATAGCGGGATTGGAAGACGGCGGGTCTCCCTAAACCGGGGCCTCCTGAACCGGAACATCTTGGACCTGAGTACCCTCGAGACAATCCGCTTTTTAGACTAAACCGTTCATATCCCCCAGTAAAATACCACTGTCCTGAGCGCTTGCTGAGGTAGGGGAAGTCGAAATGGGGGCGCTGGGCTCCTCCTCAGTAATATACACAGTGAGATTAACCACCACCTCTGGCCTGACAAGCTGGCTCGGGAACCTGAGACGGAAGGCTTGATAAGTGCCTTGCGGAACAAGGCTCTCCTGCTCCGAGCTCGAAGATGAGGGGGGAACCGAAGCAATTGGGGCAACAGGCATCAGATCTTCATGAGCAAGGCCGGCTCTAATACCCGACCTGCCTCCCCGTCTCGGAACGCCTCTGCTGCGAGGCATGGTACTCAGAACCAGAGACCCGAAATAACGTTCAAGCTCGTGAACCCCGGATGCTGGAGTATCCCTGCTTACACCCCAAGCATCGACAGAGGAACAATGACCCTGAATTGGCCCAGAATTCGCCATATAAAGAACAGAGACGGTGACCTCCGCGGGAGTATGACGCTCCTTCATTAAACTGGTTCGCATCGAGGTCAGAGCTGCCATGCTCGCCTTGAATGCGAAATTCTCTCGAAACTGATCCAAAATGCGCTCACTTACCTTGAGCATTAACTGTAAACCGTTCCCCCAGATTGCCAGGTACAGATGCCTGCCATCCGTTAGTATCGAGGGTATCGTGGCGCGCAGCATTTTAATGACTAGTATAGACACCCGCATCCGGGTGTAGTTTCTCTATCAGAGACTTGTCCTGAGAGACAATTTCCTGCAGACTGGCCCTTTGGTCCCTGGAAGTTAAGCTTTCTATGGTACCTTCAAAGTGGTTTTCTTTAGCCTCCACTCCAAGGTTGGCTAGAAGGTCAGCAACCTTATTCCCTTCTCTTCTGGTATGCTTGAATGTGATTGCTTGGTGCTGAGAAAGCCAGTGATCTATTAGTTCGAGCCTCTGGGCCATCCTCCAGCTGCTGCTTACCTTGTGAATTGGAGAGCCGTGTTGAAGCTTTGTGGCCATTCTGATTATGATCTGCGAGTCTCCTTCTATGATGAGGGGGAAGAAGTTTTTTCCGTGTGCTAGTTTAAGTCCTCGCCAAAGACCTTCCAATTCCGCTGAGTTGTTAGTGTCCCAGCCTATCGAGCCCATGTAGATACATAAAGGGTTGCCATTATGATCTCTGAAAACTCCTCCATAGCCTGCTTTTCCAGGGTTTCCTTTAGATGCCCCATCAAAGTTGAGTTGGAACATATCAACAGGAGGTGGATTCCAAGAGTTTGCGTCCTGACTGTGGTTGTTGGGGTTCCTGCCAATGATTGAATTTTGATTTATCCGCAGTTTCCAATTGTCCCAAACAGTTTTTTCCTGAGGAAGAGTGGGAAAGTCTTCGGAATGCCAATCTGTGAGTGACAGAGTCTCCATAATGTTTTGATGGAAATTGTTCCAAATTTTTTCCAGCGGCATCGTTTGATCTTTGAATATTCTTCTATTACGCTCTTTCCAAATATTCCACATCAATAAGCCTGGAATGAGTTGCCACAACGCATTGAGGAGATTACTTTGGAATGGTGTTTGGCTCCCTTTGCAAATGGTTCCTTTGAGGTCTCCTTGCACTCTTCGTTCAATTTGACAGCGGAAAGCGATCTTCTCCCATAATTTCCTTCCCATTAGGCAATTTTGCATAAGATGAAGGGTTGTTTCTTCCTCCTGTCGGCACATATGACATATGGAAGGTCCAGAGAAACTCCTTTTTCTGAGATTATCCCACGTTAGGATTCTGTTATGACAGAGAAGCCATAAAAATGTGGATACTTTTGGCCAATTAGACTTGTGCCATACTTTTTCCCATAAGTTGTCTTTATTCATCTGCCCTTGAATGATTAAATTGTAAGCCTCCTTAGTAGTGAATGTTCCCTTTTCTCCGTATCCCCATCTTAAAATGTCCGGTTCCTCTGAGACTCTTATTTGCCTCTTTTGTAATTCTGTTTCGAGGAGCTGTTGAGTCTGGACTGAGCTATGCGGTAGGAGCTGATTGACATTTTTCCACTGCCGATGTTCTTGAGTAGTAGCTGTAGTCCAGAAGAGGTTGACTTTGGCCAAGTGATGTATCTCTCTCTCATCCACTGGAAGTTCCTGGAGAATGTCTTTGATTTTTGGCAACTGCTGCCATGAGTCTTCCCAGAAACGAGCAGTGTTCCCATTTTTGATCTCCCAGAAGCAGTGCTCTTGGATGAGGTATCTATGTTGAATGGCTGAATTCCAGATTGCGGATCCTGAACTTGTCTCTGTCATACGCAGTCTTTCTTCCAAGGGATAATTACTTGCATACTTAGTAGTCCAAAGAGAAGCCCAGGGAGTATTAGAGTGGGCAAGCCACCTCCACCAGATTTTAGCTCCCATCGCTTTGTTGCTATGCTCAGGGTCTTTAAGGCCTATGCCGCCTGTGGACTTGGGAATACAGACCTTGTCCCATTTGAGTAGAGCCCATTTTCGATTCTGTCCTGAGCCCCCCCACAAAAAATTACGCTGGAGATTCTTGATTTCTTTGAGGACCCATTTTGGGGCAGCTAGAATAATAAAAAGATACAAAGGCATGGAGTGAAGAACTGCTTTGATAAGTACTATTCTGCTTGCCATGTTCAGAGCTCGATTAGTCCATAGGAACAGACGAGCCTCTAATTTTTCTAACAGCTGCTTCCAGGAGGAATGTTTAAGAGCTGAGGCCATAAGGGGGGCTCCGAGATACTTGGATGGCAGAGAGGCACAGGTGAAGCCCAGAATACGCTCAATGGCTCTCTGGGTAGAAACCGGAGTATTGAAGAAAAAAATTTGGGATTTGACTCGATTGATGAGGGCGCCAGAAGCTTCAGAGAAGGTGGATAGAATGGACTTTAGAATACGAGCTTCCCGAACCGATGGATGACCAAAAAGCATATTATCATCCACAAATTGCTGGTGGGAGTAGACAGGGGAATTGTTAAATGAGAGCCCTTTTAACCGCCTTTCATTCCTAGCAGCCGTGATGCTTCTACCCAAGCCCTCAGCCATAATTACAAAAAGAAAGGGAGATAAGGGATCACCCTGTCTAATTCCTCTGGAAGGACGGTAGGTGGCTGAAGGGGTACCATTGATTAACACAGAGAAGAAAGCTGAGGAAATAAGATTGTAAATCCATCTAACCCAAGAGTGAGCGAAGCCAAAAGCAATAAGGATTTTTTGTATGTAGACCCAGCTGAGGCTATCAAAGGCTTTAGAAAGATCAAGTTTAAGCAACATACCTGGCTTCTTGGTGAGCTTTAGGGAATGGATTAGCTCGTGCGTAAGAATGATTCCATCTGTTATTTGACGCCCTTCTACATATCCCGACTGCTCAGGCGAGATGATGAGCGGGAGGATCGGTTTAAGCCTGGTAGCAATGACTTTTGAGATAATTTTATATATCATATTGCAAAGGGCTATGGGCCTGAATTTATCAGGGGTGTTGGAACCTTCGCCTTTGGGTACCAGGGCTATGAAAGTAGCATTTAATCCAGGGTACATCCATCTGAGCGCTCTGGATTCCTCTACGACCTGCCAGACTTCATTCTTTATCAAGTCCCAGAATTTGTGAAAAAAATTGGCTGTAAAGCCATCCGGACCTGGCGCTTTTCCTTCCTTCATTTGTTTCACGGCCTCTTCTACTTCCTGCATACTGATAGGTTTGATAAGTAGACTGTTGTGCTCCTCCGTTATGACCTTGCGTATGTGCTGTAGAAGTTGATTGATAGCTGGCATTCTGTTGAGATCAGGCTCCTGGTGGGCTTTTTTGAAGTAATTTATAAATTCCCCTTCAATTCCATCATGTATTTCAATCTTCTCTCCCTGCTCATTGTTAATGTGCGTGATGTGGTTTATCATTCTCCGCTGTACAGTGGTTTTATGAAAAAATTTAGTGTTTTTTTCTCCACTTTTTAGCCATCTAATTCTGGATTTCTGCCTCCATAGAGTTTCTTCCTGCTTGTCTCTTTCTATAATTTTGGATTCTATGGTGTGTTCCTGTTTGGAGGGTACCTCTGTTCGCCCTCCATTGATAATGGATTGTTGGATTTTCTTCATTTCTGCATTGAGCATAGCCTGGTCGGCAAAGATGTTACCAAAAGTTTTGTGATTCCATTGTTTGATGGCTCTTTTTAGATTCTTAAGTTTTTGCTGGAACCTGGACATTCTTGTACCGTCGATCGGATTGAAATTAAGCCAGCATGATTTGACTAGCTCTTCAAACTCTGGATGGGAGAACCAAAACTCTTCAAAACGAAAAGGGCGTCTGAGGTTGTTACCTGGCCTGTTCCATTGGAGCTCAATAGGCCAATGATCCGACCCGGAGAAAGGGATAATGGTTGCAGTGAATTCCCCTCCGATGTGTGTTGCATTGTCTGAGATTAGGAATCGGTCAAGACGCGATGCAATTTGTTGCGCTCCTGCTCTCTTATTTGTCCATGTGAATATCCCGTTGCTTGTTGGAATGTCCATTAACCAGTTGTTGTTGATGAAATTCTTTAGAAGGCTGTCATCATTGTTTGTATTACTTCTGCCCCCTTTCTTTTCATCCATGCTGGCAATCATGTTGTAATCCCCTCCCGCTATCCATAGAGGGAATGGTCTATCTTTGTTGAGATCTGACAGAGTATTCAGGATGTGGTTTTTTTGAGCAGTTTCCTGTGGGAAGTAAACATTAGTTATCAGTCCATGAGTGTTCGTACCTGAGAGATGGAACGCGGCTTGGATGAAACTTTTGTTAGCTTGAATGTTGTTGAGATGGATGATCCGGGCATCCCAAAGAATTGCTAGGCCTCCCGAGGCTCCTTGTGCATCCACCGTTGTGACTAGCCCCCCTGGCCAAGCCTTCGCAACTATCCTTTCCAAAATTGTAGAGCTACACTTCCTCTCCTGCAAAAAGAGTATACTAGGTTTTTCTTGCATCAACATATTTTTTAATATTCTGCCTTTCCTTGTGCCGTTGAGCCCTCTGATATTCCATGATATTAACTTCATTGAGAAGGGTGGGGGTTTACATTGAAGTACTTAGTCAGTTTGGCATACCTCCCTGACTCCACCAGAATTTCTTTTATCTTGATTGTTCTTTCTAGGGTTGTTTTCCTTCCCCTCTTCTTGCTATCCTTGGTTATAAATTTTCCATCCCATGGATTGCCAATCTGGACTCCTAAAGAGTATTTCTTCTGTGCCCTGTTTAGTACTTCTACTAGGTTATCCACTTGCGTTTCCGGGATTTTTTCAAAGTTCCTTGTGCGACAAGCCTGTTCCAAGCCCAGTATGTCCAGCTCCCCTATATCTAAGGGCTCCGGATCTTCATCCATGACTTGGGTCGATTGAAAAATATCCTCAGGCTCGTTTGGGACCCTTTCGTTTGGCTGTGGGTACTCAACATCCATGCCTTGGGTTTGCCCTGGCATGGTTTTGGCCTGAGTTATCAGGTGCGCTTGACTTGTGGTTTTCTTGCCTCCTTGCACTGATGATTCGCCGGGTTGTTCTTGATGTACCGTTTTGCCCTTCTCCTGTTCCTTTTCCGGCATCTGCTCATCAGTTTTGTTCAGGGCTTCAAATCTGTTGCTTGTTGTAGGCATTGCCTTGTTGGTGGGATTTACTTTGGGATTGCTAGCGGTTTTCTTGTTTCCTCTTCTTCTGTTAACAACCTTGGTGAATCCATCTGAGGTATGATTGTCAGGATTATCTTGATAAGAGGGTATCTTATTTTGAGGACAGTCTCTATAGAGATGCCCTATATCATGGCATTTCCTGCATCTAAATGGCACCTGTTCATAATCTATGACTTGAACCCACTCCGAATCTTCATGAAAGAAACTTACCGTGTCTGGAAGCGGTTGCTTGAGATCCATGTATACACAGATCCGAGCATATGAAGTGTTTTTGCATAACTTTGTTTCCTCTACTACCCTTACAAATTCACCTATAGCATTCCCGATTTCCTGTAGAGACTTTTCCTCCCAATATTCCCATGGCAGTGAGTAAAGCCTTATCCACACTGGCGCACAACTCAGATCCTCCTTATCTGGGTTGAATCTTTTGACCCAGCCTTTGAGAAATAGACCTGCTGAGTTGAAAAAATACGGACCTCCCTCCAATATCCTGGTTCGGTCTTCCAGACAGTTAAATACTGCAGTGAAGAAGCCCTTGGCTCCCAAGTGCAGTGTTATATCTCCCTTTGGATGCCATTTGGTGCTGATCCAACTTCTCAGAGCTCTTTCTGTTGGCCAAATCCCTATAAACTTGCCGATCAGTGCATGATCTCGCATGTACTGTATCCTGGCATTGATGCGTTCGCTTGGGAAGTAAACCCGTGGTCTATGGGTTGCTACAGGTTTGCAAGTTGAGGAACTTGCTTTGTTTCTTTCCTCTGTAGCAATGTCCTTTCCCTTTTGTGGTCTGGTGTCCATTGTGCTGCCGCTGGTACCGTTTTCATTCTCCCTGTCAGCCGTATGCCCTGATCTGTTATTCGGGGACGGGGGAGGCTCCTGGCCCTCCCCCTGAGGGGGGATCATTGTCCTGTTCCTTATGGACGCGTCCTCCTGCGCTCTGCCTCACCAGAATCCGTCGCAGGTACTCTGTTTGACAGACCTGCCGCCTGCAGGTTTCCGTCAAAACCCTAGGGTTGGTCGCCGCCGCTGTAGCTCATTGCTCCTCATTCAAAGGACCCCACTTCTTTGCTTGTAAACTTTTTTTATTTTATTTTTGGAATAAAAACGAAGCCTTTTGTCTTCAAGCCTCATGCTCCTGCATCATATTCATTGATGACATACTGGTATATTCTAAGAATGAGGAAGAACATGCCAAACATTTAGCAGCAATGTTGAGATTGCTAATAGAGCATCAACTGTATGTTAAGCTTAACAAGTGCAGCTTCTTTCATACTGAGGTACATTACTTGGGACATGTTGTCTCCAAGGAAGGCATAGCAGTAGATTTGGAAAAAATAAGGGCCATCAAGGAATGGGTAGCTCCTAAGAATGTAGATGAAGTGAGATCATTTATGGGATTGGCAGGTTACT
Source organism: Pinus tabuliformis (assembly GCA_031772625.1). Classification (NCBI taxonomy): domain Eukaryota; kingdom Viridiplantae; phylum Streptophyta; class Pinopsida; order Pinales; family Pinaceae; genus Pinus; species Pinus tabuliformis. The sequence goes on along the minus strand of CM062817.1, from coordinate 1,055,251,667 downwards.
ACAGGAAGTTCATAAGGAACTTCTCATGCATTGCATATCCTATCCCATCATTGCAACGAAAAGGTAAGAAGTTTGAATGGACGACAGAATGTGAAGATAATTTTGAGCAGCTTAAGGAGTTGTTGACACATGCACCAATGCTAAAGATTGTGGATCTGGACCAGGAGTTTGTGGAGTTTGTGGAGTTCTCATGCAAGAAGGACAAGTAGTGTGCTATGAGTCATGGAAATTGAATGAGCATCAAAAGAACTATCTGACGCATGATCTTGAGCAACGATTATACATGCATTGAAGTTGTGGAGACATTGTTTTCTGGGAAGGAGGTTCGCATTGATGAGTGATTATAGTGGGTTGAGGTGTTTATTTGACCAGCCAAATCTAAATTCCAGGAAAGCTAGATGGTTGGCCACCCTTAGAGAGTTTGACTTTGATATCAGATACATCAAAGGGAAGGAGAACCAGGTTGCAAATGCTCTTAGCAGGAAGGTACAGGTAAATCATATAGCAATTGTAAGCTCTTATAGGATAGAGTTACAAGATAGGATTTTGCAGGCAAGTCAGTGGGATAACAAATTCATGGAGATCGTTCAAAACTTACAATAGAGTATAGGTACAGGTGCAGGTACAGGTGATCAGGATGCAAACTTTCATCTCACAGCAAATGGCTTGGCGAGGTTTCGAGACAAGATCTATGTGTCGGATAACAGTGAGCTCAAGAAGGTGTTCTTGAGGGAATTTCATGAAAAAACATATTCAGGTCACCCAGATTATCAAAATACACTGACAACGGTGAAGAGGTATTACTATTGACCGGCTTTGAAGAGGGATGTAGCAGAGTTCGTGGCTAGATGCTTTGATTTTCAATGAGTGAAGGCAGAGTGTAAACATCTAGGTGGTCTGCTACAACTGATTGTGATTCCATAATGGAAATGGGAGGTAATTTCTATGGACTTCATCACAAAGTTGTTGAAGATAGTGAAGCAGCATGATTCCATCACGGTCATTGTGGATAGGTTGACAAAGGTTGTACACTTCATTCTGGTAAAGTCTACGTTCTCAGTTAGTGATGTGGCATAGCTGTTCATCAGAGAAATAGTGAGGCTACATGGTGTTCCAAATAAGATTGTGGACAAGGATGCAAAGTTCACTTCCAACTTTTGGAAATTGCAGGCTTGGGTACAGAGTTAGCCTTCAACACAGCTTATCATCTGCAGACAAATGGTTAGACAGAGAGGGTCAACAGGATCTTGGAAGATATGTTGAGGATGTATGTGATGCACCAGTAGAGGAAATGGGAGGAGTATCTTCCATTGGTGGAGTTTGCATACAACAATGATTATCAGGATTCATTGAGGATGAGTCCTTTCGAGGCATTGTATGGACATAATTGTAACACTCCCATAAGGTGGAGTGATCCAGTGAATGTGGTACTTATTGGACTGAACATATTGACAAACATGGAGTAGGAAATGTAGGTTATAACAAGAATCTAAAGGTAGCACAAGATAGACAAAAGAGTTATGCAGATGAACATAGGGTGTTCAAAGAGTTTCAAGTTGAGGAGCATGTGTATTTGTGCATTAAGCCCAAGAAAAAATCCTTGAGGATTGGTTCATGTGTCAAGTTGGCACCATAGTATTGTGGGCCTTTTTAGATCCTTGAGAGGATTGGACCAGTGGCATATCAACTTGCATTGCCTACAACAGTGAAAGTCCATCATGTTTTCCATATTTTATTACTTAAGAAGTATATAAAGGATGTTGATCATGTTATTGATTGGTCTGTATTGCAGGTGAAGCAAGAAGGAGATTTCTAGTTGCAACCTTAGTGCATATTGCAGCGGAAACATCTCATGCTCATGAACAGAGCCATAGAGCAAGTTAAAGTGCAGCGGAAGCACTTTGGGCTTGAAGAAGCTACATGGGAGATGGTGGGTCAGATGTGGACCTTATGTCCTTCATTGTTTTCTGGTTGAGGCAAAGCAGTTTTGGTTTGATGTGGTTTATATTGGCATATGTTTTTATGATGTTTTGATATTTGTATATGTATATGTATATGGATGTAAATACTGCCATGAGCTAAGCTATAAAGCTCCAATAAGCGGTATGGTTATTATCTTGTCATGTTGTCATGATGTTTTGCTTTTGAGCAGGTTCTTCATTGTAAATACAACAACGAGCTAAGTTATAAAGCTCCATAGGCAGTATGTTTGCTTTTAAGCAAGTTTGTTAAGGTCTTGGTGTGGTTTAACGCCGAGGACGGTGTTCCCCAAGGGGGAGGAATCTGTAACAGCCCTGGTGAAAGTTTCATGTAATAAAAGTTAATAAAGGCAAAATAAGATCACGGTTAAGGGACACTTATTCCAAGCTAAATGTTGGGAAAATATTTCCTAGTGGACATCACTGGATGTATGCTTTGGCTAAGGAAAATTGACAAAGGCATTACAAGGCAAAAAGGCATTTTTGGCACATTTATTTATGAAAAAAAAAATTAGGAGAAAAGGAAGGTAAAAGGTCACAAGTTGCAGTGAGGAGGAAATTGAAGGAAAATAATGGGAAATGAAGCAATTAGATGCCTCATGCATAAAAAGGCTTCTGAGGAACAATTCATGGCTTTTGTCAAGTTCAAGTTTGGAGCTCTCTCATTATTATTTCTCTCTCTATCACTCTCTTGGTCACTTAGTGTTTTCTTGGAGCACTCTAGTTAGGAGCAAAGAAAAGGGAAGGCAAGGAAAGGAAAGGCAAAGCAAGCAAGGAACAAGGAAAGGAAAGCAAGATCAAGCAGCTTCAGCAGGAATACTTGTAGGTAACCTTTTGCATGTGTGACTTCCTAGTTGGTTTGGAAATGCATGACTTTGCATGTTTGTGTATGGTTCTCTCGCTGTCGGTGGCATGGTTTTGTCTGGTTATGACAGTGGTTTTCAACCTAGCCTAACCTGTTTTCTGAATTCCATGGTATGTTGGGATGTTTATTTCGGTTTTAGAACTTTGGAATTGTTGGATGGATTTCGGAATCCGGGTCGGAGGTGGTCTCAAGGTTCATTCCCGAAGGCCTAGGAATCCCTTGACCAATTTTGGCGGGATACATGGTAAATCCTGAGGGAGCAGTCTCGTTTAGGGCCTAGTGATCCGGGTTTGGATTGCGATAAAGCCTGAGAGACAAGGAGATGGAAAATTCCTTGAGGACAGTGATGGATTCTGGATGGCATCCCAAATTCTGTTCCATTTTGATCAGAGCACCGATTTCGGTGTGATCACAGTTGGATGAGGGTGGAGGTGGTTTAACCTTTGGATTCCCTTGATTGTTCTTGGATTGGTTGTTCTATTAGATCCCACATTCATGCTTAGAATATGGCATGAGGGTGAGTAGCTAAAAGAGAGATTTGGTTCAGCCATGTCTATGGTTGGGTGGTACGTGGAAGTCCCGAACCTAGTCCGATTTGCCTATGATTAATAAAAACTAAGTTCTCTTACTTTTGCACTAATTTATATGTGGATTTAATGGCTATGATATCTCTAATATTTATAGGTTTTATGTTGGTTATAAGCATGGTTGAATGACTGGTTCATGTCATGGTTATTTCATATATTTACTTGTAACTGTTAAATGGATGGATACAAGACCTGATTGATGATGTAGTAGTTAAAGGGAGAAGGAGGTGATCCTTTTGGTTATATTTCATAAATTTGTTTAAGTCATTTATGCTTTGTCTTGTATCTTAGACCTGTAGGTTGCGTTGATGCCAAGTGTTTGATAGAATGTCAATCCTGGTTGGGGATGCTCAGGCTTAGTTTTGAGGGTGATTTTGATTGATCAACATGGTTATCATGTTTTTAATGTTTTCTGAAAGTTACAACAAGTTCTGGGCAGAGGCCAGGATTCTGGGCTAGAAAAGTGGCTCAAATCCTAGGGTCGCTGGCACATCACAGGTAATTCTTGACCACAATCACTAGCAGGCAGGAAAATGAGAGCAACTTTAGGTTGCTAGTTGCTCCCTTGCCCATAGCATGAGAGTGACTATGGCCTAAAAGCTGCAGAATAGTCGTGGGACCTAGGGACAGGCTGTCTGAGTGGTTGACTTGTCTCCTGAGGGGTCTGTTAATGATGTTGGATGATTGTATGTGATGTTCTGTCGATTCCACTTCCTCAAGGTGACAAAGGAGGTCGAACCTGATTGTAGTAGCATCTCTCCTCATGTTTACCCCGATTGGCATGGTTACTTTGGGTAGACTTGGCAGGGGGTGTTACATTAAGCATACAAAAAATAAATATAGGTCTACAGATAGCAACATAATATGTGTCTATTTCAACTACCCTCTCCAGTTAGGATCGAATTTCCCTTTCTTCATTGAAAACATTGCTCCAACATCAACTCAAGCACCTTAATTAATCAAAACTCGCTTCCCAAACCTAAATTTTCTATTATTTTGAATTGATGCTATGCTTTCATGACCAACATGATTTCTACAACTTCACTCTAGCAGCTTGTCATAAGATGTATTGATGTCACTTCCGAAGATAGAGACAAGCCCCATTCCTATTATAATGATATGATTTTTCAGATCCCTTCCTTATTTGGATTCGATGCCTTTATAATCATTATTCATGATGGTTAGGTTGGAACCCTTAGCTATTTGTTTCTTTTTGGAATTTATATATAGATTTGTAAGCTTACAAACCTATATGGTTATTCTCTTGATTTTCCTGAACTTTTCTCAATGCCTTGAGTTGCACTGTTTGTTATTCCCTTGTTATCTTGCATAACACGGGGTTTCTCTTGGACTTCCATGGATTCACTTTCTTTGTTTCCTAATCTTGCATATGATGCATCGCTTATCAAGTACCTTCCATAAGCACAACAATGTTATACCCTCTAACTAAAAAATTTAACTTTCCTAAATCCCAAACTGACAGAGGGTTAAACCCATTGGGAGCATGCTCAACTCCTGAACTTGAAATTGGGCAAGAGATATACCCACATGGGTCGTAGGTAGTTTTATCAACATTATAACTTTGTGCATAATTTCAAATTGTTGAGATAGAATCCTTTGGGGCCAAACCTAACCCCGTAAGAGCCACATGAAGAAGTTGGGACAAAGCCAAAAATTTGGGGGGGGGAGGGGGGTGGGGGCAGGTAAATCAGGACTGTGAATAAAGAGCATCAATGACTAACCATGTTCTAGATACCATTTTAGGATGCAAGGGAAGGATAGGCACATCGATCTCATGCAAGGCATGTGCCTGCATGAAGGTCCAAGGGCTTCATGTTCTCGTTAATTGTATGGGTTAGTTAAATTATATATATATATATATTGGATTATTAAGCATATATAAATGTATTTCAATTATATAATTAATTATTGTTTTAATTAAATTAATTATTTTAATCGTAACTTTTCATTTTAATTAAATTAATAATTCTAGATTATTTCCTACACATGTAAACATTAAATTTTGGTAACTAATTAAGGTATCATTAAGACCTTAAGAAAAAAAAATTGCACAATGTTGATTACTTAATAGTGATTTATTATGTAAAGGTTAATTAATTAATAAACAATTATCTAGGCTTAATTAAAGTTAATAAAAGCTTGATTAATATTATAAAATTAATGCCAATGTATTAGGTGAAATTTGATGTTAGGAAGGTGTTTAAGGGTAATTTGTAATACATCATAGTGCTCACTTAGCAAGCAATGAGGGAGGTTTAGTAGACCATGAGGGTCTACTCAATATCATTAATTCTCATTTACGAGCATAAGTAAAGGAAAATTTGTGCCTATCATTTTGTAAACATGTGTAAGTTGAGTAAGAGCTAACAAGTCCTAAGCTACACTAATGAGTCTTGTGTGTCATGAAGATAATTGATTAGTTCAAAATGGTTAGGACGTGAGGTAATCAAGGCTAAGGAGGGTAATCACAAGGACCACCTCCTCAAAAAACCCCATTGTCATCACCATAGTTGGCTCTTATCTTTGTTCATCGTGGAGACAATTAATGAAACATTAAGAGGGCACCAAACAATTGAGGTGGAGGTAAAGCAACATTCATCATGGGTAGGTAAGCTCGAAGGATCGAGGGACTCTGATAGAGGAATTCCAATTGAGGACATTACTATAGAGCACCAAAAGATCAAGTTCCCATAATTTGTTAGAGGCCATGTCGCGAACAAGCAAAAGCTTGGTTGGAGGGAACGACAAGATGTTTCGCACTAAGAGAGTATACTTCCAACTTGAAGGATAAGATAGGGATATTTCAACTTAGAGATAGTGCCCTGAATTGGTGGCATAACATGGAGTCACAACTACGCCTCACTCCTGACACAGTTACATGGTTGTTATTTGAGGAAAGATTCAGGAAGAAATACTTGCCAACATAATATGAAATACAATAAGTAGGAGCCTTCCATGCTTTGGTGTAGTGAAACCACATGGTAGAAGAATATGAGATCATATTCATGGAATGGTTAAATATGTCTCCTACATGGATACTAATTAGTGCTAGGTAGATTTCTTAATTTATGAATTGAACCATAAGATTATGGAAATGGTTTGGATGTGGAAACCATCCTCAGTTTCAGAAGTTGTTGAACATACTTGATATGTAGAAGAAAACTTAGACTTGAAAGGGGGAAATAAAGCCACTTTTTCACAACCATCAAGGTTTGTGGAGAAGGCCCCTCGAACCTTCTCCAGGAGAGGAAGTTTGAGGCCATTGCCATATGGAAACATGGTTGTACCCATAACAATGACAACAGGGGTTTCAGTGGCTACTAGTGTAGCCTCACTAGCAACTTCAGGGACTCATACAAGTCGAGGTTAGATGTGTGGAGCTACAAGTAGGGGCAAAGGTCCCAACGGAAGGAGCTATTTCCATAGAGACCCTCAACATTATGTTCATTATACCACACATCACTTATTGGGGATGTAGGGAACCTCATTACCAACATGATTTTTCTAAGTTATAAACTGGTAACAACCGTAGAGAAGGAAAAACACCAATCGGAGGAGCATCATCAAATCTATGGAGTGGTTGAAAACCACCAATATTAACACCAATTCTCCATGGTAGAAACCTCAGGTATGATAAAACATGTAAAAGTTAAAATTTTATTTGAATTTGCTGCTACAGATAGTTTCATTTAATCAACTGCATTAGAAAAATGTGGGTTGGTATCCTACGAGCATGATCACTCTAAACAAGTCAAAATGGATTCTAAGGTAAAAAAATTAGTGGGACCTAGTTTTGACCAATGTCGAGTAAACCTCCGGGTGTGTAAAATAATTTGAAGGGCATACATCATCGCACTAGGGACATATGATGTAATAATCAAAATGGACTGGCTAGAAGCTCATTGAACTTTGGTAGAATGTTTCAAAAACAAGGTGTTATGCTTATATGATGAAGATAGGTCAATAGAGATATGTGGTATCCAAAGAGGAGTGTCCCTACGATTCATATTCATTATGAGGGTAAATGTTGCCTCAGGAAGGGCTGAAAATTATATGCAATCAAGAGTGTAAGTGATGAGAAGGGACCCTCCCTAGATCAACACCTAGTTTTATCAGAATTTGAGGATGTTTTCCCCAAAGAGTTGCCAAGATGACCCCTTATGAGGTAGATTGATTTCACAATCTACCTAAAACTTGGTGCAAAGCCAATATCCAAGAAACCCTCCACGATGATGGTTCTAGAACTTTTTAAGTTGCACATGCAATTAAAAGAGTTGTTAGATTTTGGATTTATTAGACCTAGTATTTTACCTTGAGGTGCAACGGTGGTTTTCATCAAGAAGAAATATGGTTCACTAAGATTGTGCATAGAATATAGGGACTTGAATCAAGCCACAATAAAGAATAGGTACCCAATACCCATAATATATGGCCTCTTCGATCAAATGAAAGGAGCAATGATTTTCTCAAAAATCTATCTATGGTCCAGATAACACCAGTTGAGGATTAAGGAAGGTGACATCCCAAAAAACGCCTTTTGAACTCAGCTTGGTCACTATGATTTTATAGTAGTGCCATTTGGTTCGGAAGTACTTAGACCATATGTGCAAGTCTTTCTAGACAATATTCTCATGTATTCCAAGAATGAAAATGAGCATGAAGGGCACTTAAGGGTTGAGTTGACATGCTTAATGGAAAAAAAATTGCATGGGAAGTTCTTGAAATTCCCTTTCTTTTAGAAGAAAATTGATTACCTCAAGCATGTCATCTCAAGAGAAGGGATTTTAGTTGACCCGGGAAAGGTGAAGGCCATAATGGATTGGCCGGTGTTGGAAAATGCTCATGAGGTGTGTATCTTCATGGGGCTAGAAAATTATTATCAAAGATTCATGGAAGGGTTTTCGAAGATTACAAAACCCATTACCACATTACAATATAAGGGAGATAGCTATGAGTGGGCAGATGAATGTGACACACATTCATTTAACTAAAGAGATTACTAACTAGTTCATTGATCCTTCGAGTGCCTGACATGGACAAGGACTTCATAGTTTTCAAAGATGCTTCAATATAATGATTAGGAGTTGTGTTAATGCAATAAGGCGAAACGATAGATTATGCATCGAGGAAGTTGAAGAAACATGAAGATTTGTAGGCTACCCATGACTTACAATTGGCAGTAGTGATGTTAGCTTTGAAACTGTGGAGACACT